>BGZK01000453.1:0-407663 GCA_005406025.1 Eumeta japonica | reverse complement strand
TTACTATATCATCGAAACTTATGTCCGCTCATAATAAGTTTCTTTTCTACGCGGCTAAGTTGAATTTATTGTTTGTTGGGCGTGGGGAGGCGGCGGCGGCGTCCGGCACGAAATGACGTGATTTCGTCGCTCGATCGCTATAAATAATGCGGCCGTCCGTCCCGAGCCGGTCTAACCTAAATTACGGCCGTCTTTAATGTTTATATATGTGACTTTTGGGAATTTCCGAGCGCGCGTCACGCGGTCCATCGACGGACCTTAATTAAGCACAATGTCCGTTATTTATCGCCGAGAGCCGTCTCCTTTAGAGACGCCCTCCCGCGCCCTCCCGCGGGACCTCCCGATATTACGAGCCGCCGCGCCGGCCGACAGGTACCGCTCGCCGGGTGACACGCGTCTGCACCCATCTGTTCCGTTCCTAATTATCTCACCTGAAAGTTTATTTAATTAATAATCTCCAAAATATTTTTATGCAATTGCTACGAAATTCAAAAGAACTCATTATTGTTTATGTGTATTAAGTAAATATAAATACACCGTTAAACATTAAATAATCAGAATTTATAACTTGTATAGTTCACATATATTTCGAATATTTTTCTTTCTATTTTTGTGCTGACACTCAAATAAATAAATTGAGAATTAAAAGTGATTAAATGAGACGACCGAAACATGCATGAGTGCAGTATTCATTATTTTCGAAACTTGTTTGTGAAACATATTTTATTTTAATAATTATTCGATATCAAAGATAGTTACGTTTGTTCGAAAGAAGTCAAAAACAAAATTATCAATCAAAAATATATTTATTTTATAGGTCATGCATGATTCTTGAAGTAGGTCATTATATAATATTATGAATTCACTACTCGTTCGGTACGCAATTTTCCTTGAAGAAGAACGAGAAAAAAACTTAGGATAGCTTTGACAGTAATTGTACTCAATTCAATTTGAATTGAGTACAATTACTATTAAAACAAAAGTGTTCCAAAAAGAGTTCAAACCAATAAGAACTCGACCAGGTAAAATCATTCATGACCGTTATTTATCACCAAAATTATCAGATATTTTCAATACCATTTTTTATCAAGTAATTATTTAATAGCAGTCTTAAATTTCCTTAAGAGTATTTTTTGAATATTCGTAAAGACCTTATTGAGCATGCGCATGTAGAGCCGTTTAATGAATTTGTGACTTTAAAATGTATAGAACATGTAAACACAGATTATTTTCCTTTATTGTAATGAGCCTATATCGATCATTATTTTTTTATCTATTTCATTTTTTTTTTACATGTAATAACTTTTCGTATATGAACAAATTTCGTATAAGTTTGAAAAATCGGAGTATAAGGTCACAACACCGGTTCAAAGTAAGTTTTTCATATTATTATTACAAGAATCGAAACTAAGACGAAAATAAATCGATGGACCGTTTTATGAGTATGAATGATTATTGTCATCCTATAAAATTTGATCACCGGACACGCCGTCGAACGATGTCTTGTGGGTTCTTTAAACTTAGCTTAGAAAGATCTTCGTATAAATTTCAAACATTACGACGGGGCATTACGATTTGAATAAACATGCCGCGCCGCGGCGCCCGTGACGTACGACATCTGACGACGTTATTGTCGCGCCGCCGCCAAATTTAAGACTTCATTTCCATAGGCGGCCCCCGGGCGGCCGCGGCCGCTCACGGTAATGAGCTTTGATTTGTCGGCGCGCGGCCGCGGCGCCGGTGCGAAGGGTGACTTCACGCGGTTCACCGCGCGGCTGAATCTGAGTATGCTGCTTTTGTAACATTTTTTGACTTCGTAAGATGTTAGTCTAGCGTGTATGCCCTAGTAGCTTATGCTTTAAATTAATACGCGGTGAATGAAATCGACGTATTCTTTCACGACGACTCTTTCGACCACATTTGCACATAGAGTATTATTTATGGGCGTGTATAAATCTGTTGTCATATACAGGTTAGTCTAAGGTTTAGCACACGATCATTCTTTACAGGAAGTACATAACAGTTTTCGTTTCTAAATCGAATGTGAAAATTTTAGCGCAGAGCGCATCCGCCGCGCACCGCCGGAGCGACCGCGCCCGCCGCGCCGACGAGCGCGCGCCGCCCCGCGCATATATCAGGCGAGTGCGCCCTCCGCCCGCCACAAAACAAAGCCCGCGGTGCCTTACCACGGCCGAGATTTATTCGGACGATATGATTCAATGGGCGGCGCGAGCGCGGCCGGCCGCGGCAACAGGTAGCGGCTCGCACGCATTGTTTCCTGGAAGCGAGACACGACGATATCGAACCGATTGATATACGATCGGCCCGCGAATGTTTTAGTAAAATGCACCGACTCCCCGTCTCGACCTCTGAATATCTAATAGGCCCCGATTTAGAATAATTTATGGGCCGGACCGAGACAAAAACAGAACATTATGCCCCTTAAGGTCAAGGATTGTCGACCGCCGAAGACGTCCGCCGCGACGTCGTTGAAACCAGATTCACTATATCGAAAACATCAAACTGAACAAATACTGTCTGTGAAAGCTCGTACCTAAAATATTTTGTATTTGCAATTAATTCACATCTTATTAAACATTCGAGCCGATATTAATAAATTCCATATGACACGTCTTCAACTAATACTGCATTGCAGCGCAAAAGTCAGTATCGGACTCTCCTTTTCCTGTGAGTACTTACTGTTCCAATGATCAACCTTAATTGCGGCCTCCTAATAAGCGAGAGACACTGAAAAGCTATCGAAGAGATCGGCCCTTTTCCAGATCTGCGCGAGTATGGAGTTACAATAGACAGCGTGCGCGTATCAGATGCACGGCGTGGCATGCGGGCGCGCCGGACGAGAGCGCGGTCGGCGACAGCCCGCGCGCGCGTGCGGCGACGGCGCTGCTACTGATCGTTGCCTCACCATGCAATACGAATACTCTAATTGTTATATTTTGCCAAACGAGCATTCTATACTTATGATAATATTTAAAAAAGTTTCTCCTTGATGTAAAGTACATAATTAATGTTTATAAGCTCCTAAATATTTTTTGGCAACCGTGTACATATTGCACTCCCTTCGAGAAATGGTATTGTAATTGAATATATTTTTTGAAAACGAATATGATCGAAACTGTAGGTATTTTATGCGCTGATATGTAATTCCGTTAACCTTGACATCTCGTATAACATGTATGTGACCAGGAAAATTGCGTATACAAAAACCGTCAGTTCGAGAAGTAGCGATGGTGAGCAGACACGGCGCGGCGGTCCGCGAAGGCCGCCCCGGCTCGGCCCATATTTCACCGCATACCCCAGGCTGAAGCGCGTCGAAAAGCGATTATCAGTGGAGCGGCCGCTTGATAAGTATAAATAGGCACAATTAGCCGAGATTTATTCGCGGTGCGCCGGATTAAAGGCACCGATTAATGCGGACATCTGCGACGATCGATCCCCGCTAACCTTTAACTTTTCTCCGCGATTATGCCCCGATCTGTCGGCGGCCGCGGCGGAGCCTCTTCCGCCGGCCCCTCGGTCTGATAGCTTGTTATTTATTATTATGAAGTGAACCATTAGTATTGTGTGCTAGAATATTTTTTAGATTTGCCAGTGCATAAGAGCGACAGTGCTATTGTGATGTTAGCATCTATCATAATTATCGCAGTCAAGAAATATCATTTACTTAATAATTTCATTAAAATGGGCAACTTATTAATTTTGAAACAGTTTTATTACGTTTTTTTAGTGTAACATAATAAAAACGTAAATGATGATTTTGCAAACTGCACGCACGGGTACAATTAATAAAAAAATATAAATTACAAAGTAAGGCCCCATTTATTTACAAGATTATAAAAATAAAAAACTGCCTTCATAAACATATTTAAATATTTGTTTAAGCGGACTCTAAAACAAGTAATTATTTGTGTATCCTTAGAAGAAAAAGATTTTTGACTCAATATTTAACGTTTCATATTCATGTTTATAGATTATATTTTACTTTGCCTTGTTTTGCGAGCTGGACTCTACTGAAAAAAGCTATTTGAAAAAAGTTGGTTTAAACAATTATCTCAATAGGTTTTTGAAGGCGGTTTCATGTATTTATTTTTGTAAAAGCTGTTTTATTTCACATTGTTTAGTTATCGAATAATTATAAACTTATAATTCATTTAGCAACTTTACATGTGGATTTAACCATAGTTAATAAATTTTGCCAAGCATTTTTTTTACTTTTCTACGAAGTACGTGAAAAAGCAATATTCCTATCTAGAATTATTGTCGGCTAGTAATCATTCCAGGGTCTTTATAACATTTTTAGTCGGAGTACAACTACGAAATCACTTTTATGTAAGCTATAGTAGTTATTCTTTATTATATAAAAGTTCTGCAATTCATATAAATTACGTTTTCATTCAATTCTACATTAAATATATTACCCTAATTCTATTGTTTTTGGTAAGAGTTCCGATATATTCCGGCTAAGATTGTCACGTTGGAATGACATAAATGAATAAAAATAATAAGGTATATTAATAAATAATTTTAATGCTGTGTTTACTAAGTTTTACTAATAGTCATTAAGGAATAGTGGTTTCTGATGATAAATCGCAGTATTCTTTCCTGACCGTTAAGGAGTATTGTGATTTTCATCAACTCAGAAGCATGAGATGATAACTACCAGATGCAAAAACTTGAATCATTAAAAAAAAACCTCAAAGACACTATATGATCCTATAATATTAGAAACTATCTCTGGGTTTCTCTGAAATTCCATCATCATATCTTGACAACTCAAGATATGATGGATAAGATGTACTCTCGTTCCACAGTCGCCAAGGCGACTGTGGAACGAGAGAACGAGAATGGAGAGTATATTTTCAAACAGGAAAAATCAAAATCAGCCTTCAATCGAGCCTATTATCCGCATTTCATCGTTTTAATACATAAAAAAAAAGTATATAAAGATGAACATAGAACCTCCTTTTTTGAAGTCAAGTGAAAATAAGTGCACGATTTGTTTACATAAACTGCCACTTTTGATTGGCCAGATCATTCATGAAGCTTTATGACTTTTGTTACAGCTAAAGATGAATATTGATAAGTTTGTTCACGACTAAAATGACAATGACAAATGAGTAACTGTGTATAACGTCGGTTCTAGAAACCGTAGTCCGCGGATATATATACAGAAACTTGAATGCGGGAAGTCAACTAGTGCATCAAGAAGTGCAGTCCGATTAAAAGGAAAGTGTTCTTGTGGATCCGCAGTGCATTTCCGTGCCTGACGAATTATGTAAAGTTGAATATACACTTTTTGTATGTCTTATTGCTTACTTTTCTATTTCATCCTTGAATTCCGACGGTGGTATAATGCAACAATAAATTCAAGACAGATTGCATATCACAGCATGGTCCAATCATTCGCGTTTGCCTATTTGTAGTGATCCATTGTTTAATATTAGGTTCGTGTGCGGTGTAATCAGTGACTGCGTTAGAACCGTTTCAGTAGCCAATCCCGTGATGTTACTTGATTAATTTGCTATAAAACATAACGAGCAGCATCACGATGTTATCGACGTACATACCTGTTACAGACCTTCCGTCGGCTAAGAGGCACTGGAGATATACGGATCCCTCCAGGCTAAGTTACAGATGTTTTGTTATTTGTTCGCGGTATACACTTGCTTCAACTTAGTCGATATCCATCACATTTTTTAGTTTGGCGATATAATTATAGTTACAAGGTTCTTGTGCAGGTGCCTATCTGTTAGTGTAATATTAACCAAATGTTGATAGGATTTCTCACGTTCCGTAATCCGTAGACACGTGAGATGTCAACGGCAGTCCCGTAACCTCAAGACGCCGCGAGTGGGCGCTGCGCTCGACGGCTCACCCGGCGCTGTCACCATATCTGTCTGTTTACTAGATTA
This sequence comes from Eumeta japonica, assembly GCA_005406025.1. NCBI lineage: Eukaryota > Metazoa > Arthropoda > Insecta > Lepidoptera > Psychidae > Eumeta > Eumeta japonica. The sequence goes on along the minus strand of BGZK01000453.1, from coordinate 401,730 downwards.
TTCCATGTGACGTACGGCACTAAAGCCCTAGGTTAAAGTATTAGTTTCGCTTGCCAACTGTTCCACCTTATTTAGTTATCGGTAGAATTATACCCGTTGTTATGTCATATTAATTCCTTTGAATATAAAATATTTTACCAATATCAAAGTATTTTATTTCGTTTTGTGTCGATGTCGTAGGTCAGCCAATATGATAAAGAGTAATGAAAGTACTATAAAAAATCGGGTAAAAATATAGTGAGATTGCAAGCTTTAATTTTTTTTGTCTCTTGCAATATATGATTTTAGTCGGACTACTAAATTTGTTTGTATAAAAATTACGAATATTTATTAAGAATTTAATAAATCTAGTTCGTTATCGGCCGATAAGCTATATAAAGTAATCATCATCAATATCCCATTAGACATTCGCAGACTGATTACTATTTGTTGAATTTGAGCAAATACATAGACCCCTAAACTTAATTGTTTAAGGTCATTGACTTTTAGACAATAATTATTAAATCGTAATAATTTAGATTAAACAGTAATGGTATAGTTCGCATGTAGACAACAGCCGGCCCGCGGGCCGCATCTAGCCCGCTGTAGGATTGGATCCGGCCCGCAAGACGTTTTGAAAAATTTCATGTCTGATATCTATCGCCAAAAATTATGAACACTACTTTGAAACACTAAAATGCACGTACTTTTGAACGCGGCCCGGGAACGTATTTGTTCGGCCCACAACATGTCAAAGGTTGCCTGTATCTGGTGTAATTAAACAGTATAACCACATCGTATTGTACGAGTATCTGTGCAAAGTAGGTACTGTTTTTGACGTATTTTTACAAATATAATCATTTGTATAAAATCCCTCTTCTGTAACTGTTCTAAAACCGTAGAAGTGATTTAAATGAACAAACTAAAGAGACGTCCACACGTTCTACCCGTATTTATTTTCGTTAAAGCTGTCAATAAATAATGTCCAGGCCGCTAATTTAAAAGCTGAAGTATGTACATCTCAATCCTCAGCAAAGTTTATTTATATTTCAAGGTTTGGTCACCGTTTACCAATTGATCGCCAATATTGTTTTTTGAGGTTAATTTTGGAGACTAATTAAATAATCATTATCCCCTTAAAATTAACCGTCAATTGATAAAAATAAAAGGAAAATCAGTTACAAATGGCCGACGTCGATGTGTTTCACTAGAGGTCAGCGCTTCGGTTATTTTTCGTCGGAAACGTTCTTCGATGTCAATCTGTAGGCAGTTAAACGAGTCTATTTAGCGGTTCATAAAAGTTTTATGCGCCGTCTGGGCGGCGCGCAGCGGCCGCGCGCACGCCGCCCGCGCACGCACTGCGCGCGCCGCACCACTTTTAAAATTTTAATACCATGTTTGTCATCTATTAGACTTTATTGATGTTCGTTTTTAATATCCAAACGCATTAAACTTGATAATGAAAATAATAAAAACGGTTTTATGGCCGAACACTTCTCAGTAGTTTAATTTTGTCCATTTTTTACCGCAAATAATCGTCCTTTTTTACTCTTTGCACAAAAGATACCGAATTAAAGTTGTTACATCTTTTTCGCGTACCTAAAGTTCACATTCTCTGCGGAGCACCTTTATAGTAAATAAAAAGTTAGATGCCCATTACTTGCATGATTTGATTTCTTCGACCACATTGAAAAGTCTAAAAATCTATTGAAGTACACTTTTTTATTAAGGAACTCTAAAAATCTCCAAGGGTCTAGGGGCTCTTGGAGATTTTGTCTCGAGAGAGAGTTTATCGGTGTACCTAATAATTTTTTTGGTCAAAAGGGTTAACATCTATTGTTTACATTAACTATTCGATTTTGTTTATTAAATCTTAGGTAGATATTCAGTGAGTTATTGTTATTACAAGACCACAGTTGTCAACAAATAGATACTATGAAAATGTAGATATATCAAAATATTTTTTCATAAAAGAAAGTAATCGGAACTGTATAGCTGTTTTTTTTTTCTTTTCAGGTAAGAGATTGTGACGATGAAACTTTATTGAAAAAAAACATATTTTCATTGGTAAGTAGAAATCAAAGTATCATTTTACAAATATTATATTATAGAGCATTGAAAATGTAGTACATTACGTCGGGCTTACTAGAAACTAAAGATTTAAATCGCTGGGGATGCCCTAAGGATATATGGTATAGAAGAAACTGTGTTTAAAACAAACATATCGAATGCAATAATTATTCGAATCGATCAAATAAACTGTATCTGGTCACTTTCACATTTACATATTTTTCATACTCGTTTTCCTTGTCACACTATTCAGTAGATGTTATTTTCGACTATTATCCTTATCTTATATTAAATTATATGTAAATGCTTATTTATTTAATACTATTTTTATTTGTGATCCAACTTTCTTACTTAGAGAACTTAAATGAAGACCAAGTCATAATTCAATATTAAAACTTCTAAATAATCAAAAAAGTTGTTTAAAAATAATATTAACATTTTACTATCTTAATTTTGTATGTTTTTTTTTGTTATTGGCTTTCTAGCGATTTCAATCGTTCCTAAAAACAAGATCAAACTGTATGTATTTGGCATATTGGATAACAGAAGCACGAATTCCAAGCCGATTACATTATTTTATATTGTTATCACTGTAATAAATTGTGATAAATGAAGTAAGTACTATCCGTTTTTAAAAATTCAAAAAAGTGTAGAATGGCAGGTTTATCTACAATGACTTCATAATTGTAAACGAAAAATAATACATTTTCTTTTAGCAAATTACATGCCGGAATCAATAGCATAACGTAAAAGAAAATCTATACGTTCGTCTGTCTTTTTATCTTTTTTAAATACATATGTATATATATATTTGGAACTTTTATATAATTTTTAAATTTATATTAATATTTTATATTCAAAGGTGGTTTAGTCTAATTGTTACATCTTCATCACTAAAATGCGTAACTGATTTTAATTTTTATCATAGTTAATTTGAAATTCAAAACACTTATTATTATTATTATTAGTGAATAGCGTACTTATGTAATGATACAAATGCATTACATAAGCCCAACTACTACACTGATTTGAATGAAATTTGAGGGAGAGGTAACTCGAAAGGCCGAAGAAGGGCATAAAACTTACGGCATTATCGAATTCCCTTATGAACGAGGAAGACATTCGCTAGTGATCACTCTGGTGCATTGACAATGAGGAATATCAATGCTGTAATATCTTCGACAGATAGCACAATCGAGATCATGATTGTCGTGCATATTGGATTCGAAAATCGGTCCCAAAATACGTACAGTAAGGAAAAAGTTATTGAAATGTGTTTTATATCCACATAGACGAAGCCGAGAGCTGAAGCTAGCCACTAATAGTAATCATTAATAGTTATCTATAGTATTATATGTAATAAATATCTATCCAATAGTGAAATGTTATGTTAATGACTGATCGTTTCCTGGGCGCTTCTTTATGCCTAAATTAAAATTTAGCAGTAATCATTTTCAATCCCGTCCTGCTATTAATTTCGATTCGAATTCATTTTTAAGAGCCTGAACAAATGTTGAATTAAATTATATGCATAGCATAAAAATCTGATACATTTTGTGCCGTGAAACAAATATATAATAGAAATGAATCCACTCTGTATTAAAAATTAATAGTAAAAATAAAGTAGTAGTGTAAATATTACCTGCCAAAATACAGCTTAAATTAATTATAACCAAATTAATTAATTGTCAAATCGTTAAATAGTTTTTATAAACCTATACCTCGGTTCTAAGTGGTGAGGTAAACAAAATACATGTCAAATTTTAACTTGGTTTAATTCTATTTTGTAAGACCTTTTTCCCAAATATGTGTGAAATCATAATAATTTCACATCGTCATTCGCTCTCTCGATATCCACATATGCGGCCTAGCGAATGAGATTTTTCTCCGTCCTCCTTGTTTGGGCGACTCTTTCACCGTTTGTCTTGTACGCCTGCGCGCCTGGTTCCTGGCATGTTGTCACGCGTAGCGTCAGCGAAGAAAAAGTTTCTACGTGAAGATCAGTGCTTTAAAAATGTTCGCAAAAACACATTTTTCTTCTTCTTCAAGTGAGTTACTTTAAAAATAGATTTGTTTGAGAATTCGCTATCATACTCCCCGAGTTTCCTAAGATTTGCTTGAGAAAAAATGAATTCAATATTTTTTCTGGAAAGCTTTGAAAGGTTTTATTTCATTTGTAACATTCATACATATAAATATTTCTGTTCCGGCTTAAAATTATAATGGATCCTTCACTCATTGTTTGATGTTCAATTTAATAAAATTTGTGCATACAATTACTATATATTTGGGCCCGATGCAATAATCTCGTAACCAAGTCCTAAAAGTCCTAAAGATCTTGTCTTGGTTAGAGCATCCTTTGATTAACAACATAGTTTTCAAACTTTGTACACACATTTAGTTTTAGCAACAATATATAATTTTAACCATGAGCAGTCTACAGTTCCACTGCAGTCGGAATCATTATTTGTTCACGAGTAAAGTTTTGGATTGCTTTAATAGTGTTAAGTTGAAATTTGTATATGTGTGCTGAGTAATCATAATCTGATGCTTAACCAAAATTGCCTTCTCGTGATATAACTCTTGCATTGTTAAGGCATCGAGCTGAAACTTTATACATGCAACTAGTTTTTAAAACAAAATGTAGGTTAGTCACGAGTAAATTCTACAGCCAAGATCTTGTCTTCGTAAAGAAACTCCTCATCGATTAATGGTATCGATCGGTATGGAACGGGTAAGTTATTTCAGAAACAATAAACAAACGACGCATACAAGTATGATTAAAAATGAGTGAAAAACGAAATTTTAAATAATGAAATAAACATAACTTTGATGGCGACAGTACTGAATATGCGAAACTATAACAGGGGGTAGTAAAAATTTGTAGCACAATGTTGAGAAATGTAATTTTCCTTTCCTTTCTTTATAATACCCACATAGGACCATCTTTCTAAGACGAATGCTTTTCATGCACTTAGAAATGTGGCTAGAAAAACCTCAGTTGTTTTTTTTTGTTTTCTTTTGAACATTTTCAATATTTTTAATAAAAGCCAATATAAAAGAAAATGTTTTCATTTGAATACTCTTTTCTAAAAATAAAGCCGAACTGAGTATTAAGATCGTTCTACGGATATAAATCACAAATACATTAATTTTATTTTTAAAAGTACCAAGTAAGTTTTACCGATAACAATTTACGACTATTTTGTATACTTGGTTTCTTTTTGTGAATTTGTTCGGGTAAATACGTCGTCCCTAACTTGTTTTTATACAACAATAGTACTTAAATAGAATTAACGTCTTAATCTTTACAGGGAAAAAAATGTAATAAAAATAAAACTGACGGGCTTCCTGGGAATTTATACGTGGGAGTGTACACGTACACAAAAAGGCAATAAGGTCGGTAAAGCACGGCAGTGACAGATGTTAGCGACGGTCGTGGCGGTGAGGTGCTCGCGCGCAACTAGCTGTCGGCCAATCCGCTCGATCGGATAGGACGCCATCTTCTCTGTCTAGTGATGTTCTTATAAGGCTAAGTTTTTTTTGTATTCATTTTGCACTCACAATTATCATTACTTACCCATGCTTGTTAACGGCGTTCGAGTTCATATTCCCATAGCTCCTTTGCGTACTACCTTATTGTTTATTAGTTGTGATAGACTTGTAATTTTGGCCACTTTTGTGGAATCTGCTTTCTTTGTTGTTTTAAATGTTTGTAACTCACAAACGGTATTGATATTTGTGAATATTGAATTATGTACTTTCAAAAGAGTGCAATTATGTTATTAAGGTAAATATATCACTTTAATATTTCAATCATTTATTACCTGAATCATTAAATAATGATCACAATGAATTACAAATTCCGATGAGCTTCATCGTGATAAATGTTTCGACAACTCACTTATGTTAATATTATGTTCATTATGTGTAAAACATAGTCTAAGGCGTATACCAATGTCACGTAGACATATGTAAATAATATAGGTTTTGTATTATACTAATTCAGATTTTTTTTTCATACCGGTCTGGGTTATAATTTATTTGTTTTGTTAATATTCTGTAGTACGAATAACATTAATTTTTGTAAAAAAAACTACCAAAAGAACAGTTTTTATGCATTTAGTTATACCTATAAATACTATTACAATCCATAGAAACATGTATTTTGGAGTCAGCGGAGGTCACTGCCGGCAAGGTCCACATATCCATCACTCTGTCAACGCAGCGCATGTAAAAAACTCATACGATGCGCGCACCAATCGCGCGTCAGTATTTGAATAATTGTTCACTGGACGGCGACCAATGAGGTTCTCGCTCTTCTTATTTCCATCATTCGGTTGATGATTAATGCGCAGTGCAGACGTATTTACGACCGACTCTGATGCAGTCTTGAGTGATTTGTGGGGACGCGTCACCAGTGCTATGAAATTTACTGTTCCTTTGAACGGCAAAGATAACGTCGTACATGCACGCATGTCAAATTTTTCTCTTTTGCTCGTCATTATTGAACTGCATTATAATTTTTTTGCTCATATATTAATTATATTTTATTAATTTATAAAGATAATACAAAAATATTAGTTTAATTCTTGTGGTACAATTTATTTTAGAATTAGAATGTTGAAGTAACTTTATACGGTATATGTCAAAATAAAATTATTTTGATCGTAGGTGTATTGTAAATGTGACTTACACAAAAGACTATTTTTAAATGTTGTTTTCATAGAAATCGCATCACCTTTTAACCTTTTTTCTGCTGAATCAAATATTTCATGAGGATAGTATACTTTAATTTCGATTCTTGGCAGACGAGTGAAGTGGCAACCTTAGTACGTAATCCTTCGATACTTATGTCGTTGGGTATACTCACTGGCTTATAAATCGTAGATATTTTCTTTAAGTTGGATATTTTACTATTGATCAAGGACGAAATATTTGTATTTTATATAAAGCGCATTAAACATAAGTAAACGGAAGTAGGCTGAATTCGATATAACTGTGAGAGTGTCGGTCGAAACATGTTTGGGGAACTCGAGTTAGAGCACGAAATACTATTTCACTGTATTGTATACTTTTTTACGATTCGCAAATTTAGCTTATTCCATTAATACAATAGAGTTGTACCAATTGTTTGCGACCGATACAACTCTGTCGTACTGCTTACTACGTGCATGTCCGGCTCCGTCGTCGTACGGATGGAGCGAGCACATGTGAGTACACGTAACGTCAGGGCACCGACCTGCTTAGTTGCCGCAACGTTACGTTCGCTTAGTCATAGTATTTGTGACATTTTCCAAACCATCGATTAGACGTTATTGTGTTTACAATAAGTGTTTAGATCTTTATTTACAGATTCTTTCGATATTAGTGTAAATTCATATAATTTATTTTACTTTAAAATTCCTACCGTTAAACATGAATCTTATGAATGATAAACCACTGAGAGTTTAAAGTTTATCGATATAAACGTAATGATTTGTGAGTGAACGGCACGCGTAGGTACGGTCGCAGCGAGCGGCGGTGGCGGACTCGCTATCATCAGAAATGACTTCGTCTTCCACGCGGCCGCTGTGACGACGTCGTGTACGCGGATGGAGTCGGGTCGTTGCCGGTATGTACTTTGACGTGTACCGGTATATTGTTTGCGTTCCGGTTCACTTTCACATCTGAACTGCGGCGACGTTGTGTCAGGTTCGTAATCACCTCACTGCTTAGGTGTCTTCTCTCAGAGTCTTCATTCCAGGTCGGGGGGTTTGAACTCGCCTCATCCGCGCCGGCACGGCGCGAGTCGGGAGCTACTGAGCGATCTTGACTGGCTCGTTTCTCAAGTAACCGCTGTTTTTCCGTTGTGACCGCGAATGCCTGCTTATAAAAAAAATATATTAAAAATAATGAAAATGGCTGCCCTTGCAGACGGGCCCCACTCTTGCCGGCTATTGTCGGCTTTTTGAGGTCAAAAATGTTTGATTAGACGTTGAAGTTTTTTTAACTTTTGGATTTCAAGTATATTTATCCTTATTTTCGCATATCTGTCTATTGAACGAATTAACCAATTTCGATAGGATTTGCGGCATCCGACGCGGTTACGGTTTGTTGAACTGTAGATTTTGGAACCTATTGTACCATTTGTTTTGCAGACAATAACTCTTGAATGATTCGAGCGATGTTTGATGCGGTTTTTAAATATTGGAATCGATCGGTCTATTGCTTATGAAAGAAATGAAAATGTTTATCATCTTTAATAAGTCGTGATATACTGCACGAGTAATGTCAAGTTTGCATCTGTCAAAATGTTCAATAAACACGTTAAATTGGCGTAGAAAATAGTTAATCGCATAAGTTGAAAACAAAAGAGTCTGCTGAAAATAGCCGGAATAGCTAGCAGAAAATGACGTCAAAGCTAACAAAATGAGAATTCGATTTTTTAATAATGGACTGAAAACTGTAATCTTTCCTATATTTTTAAATTCAGGATTTATAAATAATAAGTGTAAGAAGTTATACGCAACACTAATCCTACAAGAACGCAAACGAAGTATTCACCTAATTTATTTCCAGTCATATTGTGGTTTTTATTGTATTCATAGATATTTTAGATCATAGGCCGTACCCGGAGCTTGGAAATCTATAAATAAGACGAAAGCTGAACCGCGTCGCTAGCGAATGTCCACCCGACACCCGAGACTGGTCGTGTCGAGGTGTCCCAGGGCGGCGGACGGACGGCCATACGTCATAGGTAGCAGTCGAGCAGGTAAACCAGCGAGTTATCGCATACGTCCACGGCTCTTACACGGAAAAGCAATTGAAGCGGGGTGTCGGCGCGCACGGGCCGATGCGCGACGCAGATATATGATACGGCCGTTTAGACAGATAACGCCCGGCCATCGGCTCCGAGGGGCTTGTTTAGGGCCCCTTCACTTCCGACGTAACCCACTGCCTAGCTCTCGTTAGTGCGGCGAAATGGCCGTTTTAAACTGGCCGTTCACACGTTCTGACTTAAAAGGCGTTCGTAGCGAAAAATGTATACGCGAGTCGGTGAATTTACTTCATTGCCTTCTCGGCGGTAAATAATTTCAAAGCCAATATTACTATCGTTCCTCACATTTTTTTTTGCTTTTTAGGTATCAGTACCTTAAAAATAAAAATGAAGCACTTAGAAGATGAACGATTTCGTTTGCGGCCTGTATACCTATATCAAAAGTTTTCTTGGAAACTATGTAACATAGTATTTAGAATTTTTTGTATAATCGTTGTATTAATGGTGATGACATATGTCGCCAAACAAAAATTAGAAAAAATATATTTAAATGGGGGAAAACAGGTTAATCCGTACAAAAATAGGTTAACATTGATACATTATAAGTATTATTTGAACGTATTACTTTTGAAAATTCTAAAAATGTTTACTTTGGTAACTTTTGGTCAAATGGTTTTCATAACACGGCTCGAAATTTACTACTACTCAAAATGATCGTTCTCTTACCTAACTTGTAGTTTTCTGTAGCTAAACTTTAATGTTAGATAGGGCGCCATACTCGTAGACTATCAGAAAATTGTAGGTATTTTTGACAATGCTAAAGTTGTTGAAAAAAATATTTTTAATAAAAGTACGTATTATTAATACTTATCAAAGAAATATCGTTACTGATCAAGATCTTATAACGTTATTTTAGAAAGACTCCAACTCCGTCGGTTGAGATTCTTTACTTTCGAAAATCTTTTATAGCCGTCATATCAGATATTTGTTTCGGAAAATTTCAATGTTGGTTGATGGATATTAGTCTCAGATGTATGATTTTTTCTTTATTTATTCTTACGTTTCGAAGTTTAATACAAAGTTTTCGAAGTGAAAATTTCTTTAGACGCACTGAGTACTTTATTTCGTGGGTATTGAATGAGACTGATCCGTCACGCTCGGCTATGTAACGCTCGTTCGAGTAAAGTTGCCAATACATTTTATTTCATATTTTGCTCTTGCGTACATATGTAAATGTGACAAAATTCGTTATCTGTGTATAGGAAATTATCTATTGTCATAAGGAGTAATATGGCAAGATTGTAAGACAAGACACTTACTGTATCTTACTAATAGCAAAAATATTGAAATGAAGTTTCTTTAGGCACGTTAGAGTGATTTCTTGCTATGACGTCATAGTGAAACGCTCGAGTGACACGGTCGGGTCCGCTAGGCTCTTTTCGGCTCGGCCCAGCGGGCCCACGTGTTCTACGCGTTCACACAGCTGATTACAGCTGATCGCGACTATTTTAGACACGCGCGGCTATTATTCATCGTAAAAATGAATAATGCATGTAAAATACATGCAATAAATGGAATATGGTTGCGAAACTGTCGATTATATCACAAGTCAACGGTAAATTGACAATTAAAATTTGACTAAACATACTGCAATCTTTTATGCAATATTTTTTTATGAAAATCGATCCCAATCCCTGTAACTCATTTTCTTGCAGCTGAAAATGGATTTGCTTTTGGTTAGTCACATTAATTTATCTCAAATAGAGAATAACGATCAACATTTGCTTTCTTCTGCTCACGCGGAAAAAGAAGGTTATGTGCTTGTAACAGAGGCGGAATGTACGAGAGATCATCGTGATATAAACAACCAACAAACATTGTCCCAGGTTATTAATTAAATTGTATTCTCATTTTGATCTTCGTTTTTAATAATAGTTGGTCATGAAAAGTCTTTTTCATTTTTTTAACCCTAAACTCTTTTCTTGAATATTTTGCCAAAGAAGAATCACTTCACGTTGTATGTCTGCCACACACTGTTTAATTATTATATTTCGCGCTCAGGTAAGTTCTAGCATTTCTTAAATAATATGGATGACTTAGAAATTAATCTGTATATGAGATTCGTCTTTTAAGTAAGAAATTAAATGTGTCTATTCGACGTAGACGCAATTGATCTCTTAAGTTAATCACCTCACTTTCGGTACTTGGCGTCCATCAATGCCTTTCTCTCACTCACTCGATCTTCCGTTCGAACTTACGAAAACTTACTTATCTATACCAAAGCAGGATATACTCTTTTCAAACAACTCTTTTATACATTGCCAATGATTTTGAGATGAGATTTCAATATTGATTTCACAAAAAGTACACTAAAGCCGTTAGTGGATTTATCGATATCGGCATTAGATTTGAATACATCGAATGATCCAAACGAAAGCACAACAAAACGTGGAACAACGATTGATGGAGTTTTTTTTAGATATTTAGTAAATCTTCGATCAAAAGTATTCATTTCATATTTAGTTACCACAAACATATTGTATCATTTTTAAAGTACGATATAAATGAAGCAAAATTTACCAGCGTTACTTATACCTACACAATTATAATTATTCATATTGTAAATGTTATTACTTTATGAATATAGAACAAAATATAAATATTTGTAATTTGTATTATTAATCTCGCCTTGATGGTTTTCACTTCTGTCGTGTGGTCTTAATCACACACCGATTTTCTTATTATTACTTCTGCTAATTTGTAATTGTCCACGTATTAACGTGGTTTATATGTTATACACAATTAAATGAGAATGCGTGCCACGAAATAAAGTAGGTTATGACAGTGTAGTAAGTACGAATTATCTCCAGCAGCAGCGATCGGCACCGACCGTCGGCGCCGACCACTTCGCACCTCTCGCGGCCGTTAACTTTGACAAGCTTATCGGCGATATTTAGTAGCGGCCGTGCGCGATGCGGACGGCCGTGCTGAAATAAAGCAGCACATGTGCGTGTCCCGTGTATTTATACTAATCTTGAAGTATTAAATCGGGTTTTACTTCCGCTGGAATCTGAGAAAGTTTAAGTTATTAGCTTATACATTTCCAATTACTCATCTTAAAAATGCTTTTGCAATAGTAATAAATACCAATTCTGCATGTCTATAAAAAGTTTGTTAGTTCATAAGAAATGACAATGGGCATTCCGTAAATAGTCACTATACTGTTGAATTAATTTAATTGAATTTAATACTAAACATTTAGTAGCATTTTAAAGTCTCATTCCCGATAGTGAAATAAGGAAACTTCAATATTTCAATGCAATTATTAAAACGTAACGTTTTCGTCTTATTGAACTCAGACAACGCCGTTATTGTTTCTTACACGATGCCGTCATTGCGTGGGATATTTTATTTATTTAGTTTGAAACTTTTTCATAGCAGTGACACGCACGCGCAGTAGATCAACGCCGGACAGATTTATGTGACCGCGGGCGCGTCTCAGACATTCCGCCCGAGTTTTATCTTCGCGCGGGACCGCCGCTTCCGGGTACGTCCGAGGAGCACACGTATCGGCCGGGAGAGGCTGCGAACTGCGAGCGACAACACGCGGATCGTTTTCGCGGTCGAACTTTTTAATGAATCAATTCCGCGAACTGATTATTGAATTGTGTGCTTACAGCTTAAGAATTAAGATAATTCATGCAGTCCTCATCTGATATGCAGTATGGTATTTTTTTGCATCCGAGAGCTTTAAAATAATTACGATAACACTGAATACTCATCCGCGTCTAATGTCAGCGCGATCGACCGGTTTCGGTAATGGTTGGTAAAAATACTAAAAATCCTTAACGGTCGTCGAGAACGCTTATTATTTATTAGTTTTCTTTATTTAATACATGCAGCATCATCGTTCTGAAAGTTTCCTTAGAATCTTTCGTTCGTGTCGAAAGGAAAACGGAACTCTGAATTAGGTAGAGGCGCGAGGTCCCGAGCCCGCCGCGGACGCGCTCCGGCGGCGTCCGAAGGGCTGACGCGCGCCGCCGCCCGCGCCGGACAAAATAAATAGTGGCGGCGCGGGCCGTCGCGGCTCGCCCCGCCCACGGGCCCATTAAATTCATGATTTACGCGCGACTCGCCGGATTCTAATCAAACGGGGCTAACCTAGCCGTTTTAAATTACAAAATATCATTTCATTTCGATAATGTATTGATATTGTCAGTCTGTGGGCGATTTATTGACGAGCGTCTGACCCCCTCTCGTGGCGGCTCCTTAAATTACCGCCCGTGATTCGTTCTCGAACGTTCTCCGCTCTGATCGAGACAGATATTAATCAATAAATTATGTTGTGTACGACTCAGGCTGTAGGTTTCATAGTTATGATAAAAATACCACTACTAATGTGGAGAGGCGCTCGGGACGGGCGTGATTGGAACACGTCTCCGGTGCATTCACCGCTGGTGCCGTCTTTACAAATTATGTCCAATTTATTTTTAGTGTTCCGCAGCAAAATTGGAAAAAACGGAAAAGTGACTAAATCACTTCGATGATTTGACTGATTTAATGATCACTCAGATATTTATTTTTATTTGGAAAGCGTATAGATTTAAATTAATTACGGGTAGTAAAACATACTTTTTTTGCTGAAATCTACGTTTCAAAATAATATCGGTTGATATTGCCGTAAGAGAGAAGTCATTACGTAACATTTAATATATTGTAATATTGTATAATGTAAGTTTTTCACAAATAAAGGAAAATTTTCGCTTCACAGTATTTAGAATCGTCTCTCCTTTACCGTCAAGAATGAGCGAAGGTCTATAGATCTCTGAAAGTTCGAATTCATAATTTCACAATGTTTCACAATAAGTTAGTAGATATATTAAAGAAAAGTATATAATATTAATTAATATATGTTTTTATGAAGTAAAAAGACACGAATATAGAGTAGTTAAGTTGCCACAACTAGCCTTCATTTCATCGTTGACATACATTACATGTGAATGTTTAACAGTTTCCATAATCTGTGGATTACGACTTAATTTTAATTATTAGAAAACATAGAAACCACACCCGAAATTGTAACATGGAACAGCGATCGTATGGCGCCGACTTGCAACAGTCCAGTTTTTATCAATCTAACGTTCTCATTCGTAATATGTGCCCCTTTTTATATGTTTTTAGAAAATAAATTAACAATATTTATTAGACAATCATACGAACTTGTTTTTGTCATCGCTTTGTGGAAAGTGTACAGACAGCATAAACTTTTTCAATAGGTAACCGAATCAAATTTAGATTGAAATATTAGCAAATGACACGTTCAAAACGTATGTGTTTAGATAATGCTTTTGATTTTGTGATAATAATTAATGTTGTAGATGATATGTAGATACTTTACGCTAAATTTATAGTTTTAATTTACAATTTGGGCATAGACGGCTCCACGCCGGCTTAAGACGCGTCGGGAGCTGCTAACAGGCACGGTGACCATCGCGAAGAGAACGTCTGTGACCGACGGTCTAGCGTCTATTCTGTGGCGAGCGGCGATTGATGTCAAACTGACTTCAGTTGAAAACACATTGGTTCATTTGCTCGTGGTCAGAGTCGGACCCTGTATTTTCTGGTCCGAAGTAGACGCTATTATCTACTAAGCTACCTCCGCTCCGACAGCGACTCACATATAATGTACAATACTATTTTATCATAATACACGAATATATTTAGTTTTTGAACGTAATTGTAACGAATGCAAACTGTACAGAGTTCCTGCGACCGGGTCATTACTTGTGTAAGGTGCCTACTATACTTGCTGCATTATTACGTCACACGTTGCATCTGCTATCCCTCGCGTACGACGGAAATCCGTCTCCAGTACTCGAGTAAAAGTTCATGGACTCGTGAACCGAGAACTTTTCAAAATATTTACGTCAAACACTGTAAACTGGTAGAGTTAGAACCCAGTATTTAAGCATCTTACTAACTCGCTGAACAAATAGCTCAACCCAGGCTTTACAAAGGGAACGAAACGTGAGAATTCGTATATGTATCCATATACAATTCGTCTCAGACCAGAGGCGCCTGGTCGTCGGTGCCGATCCGTCGCAGACCGCTTGCTACCAAACTTACTAAGAGTAAACCGTTTCCCACTCGATTTAAAAATATTTTTTTTTGTTGCAATGAATGTTGTACAATTTTATTGAAATTTGTTCACGGTTGTCAATTACCATTTTTCTGGTATTCATGATAGAAGAACAACCATTCATATACATTTATATCTGTATTTATGTATATACATATGAATGATTGTTAATTGCCTTTTCCAATTTACGTGTCATAGTTTGAACTGTAGAAAGAGGGTTGTTCATGTATACTGAATATAGTTCTTCAATCATGTATATTATATACAATAAATATATATATATCGCCGTTACACATGTACCGCGTTATAGGTGTATGAATGGTATGAAAGTTTTGTATGTATTTGTTTAGATCAGCAGGTCACAAATCATGTCATTACATTTATATGGTCGTTGTATAACACGTAATCTGATGGTGGTTTGTCATATCAAATTAATATCAACATTTGATAGACTGTTTAATTTCATTTCACTTCAACTTTCATACTAATTAGATACCGTAAAAAATATTCCTTCCTGGTACATTCAAATCCCCAGTATTGTGATATTTTGAAATATTCTTAAAGAAGTACGTCATTTGTCGTTTCTCTCTTTGTTAAGATATATTTCGTATTGGAGTAGTTATTTTGAAGTGTCTGCAAACAGAATAAGAATGTGTTCAAATGCATATTCTCATCAGATTCCAATTGAAATAAATTCACTATTGCAATTAGAATATAGCCGACGCCAACAACAGCTCCTTTCATAATGCAGTGTCGGCCGGTGAACGGGACGCCCGTGAAAGTGGTCTAGATAGACGCGCCGATGCCCTTCCCTCAGCGGCTGGCCAGCGATACGGTAATGAATCGTCCCATTAGCTTCGAACAATCTCCTGCTAGATAGGGCGACCATAATGTATGCAACCTATTTGCCCTAAACTCGTGTTATAACTTTAGGCTGGCTGCGAGATTTTTCCGTATGGAAAAATCTTTATTTATCGTTGTATTATCAAACACTGCAAAAAAATTTCACGACATCATATATCAAGTGAAATGAAATAAATGTTCTGTAATCTGCCCTACCTTAATAAATGTTTTTTTAATTAACGTTATAGTTGAAAATCACTGTAGTCGTTACGTTGAAAACTGTTTTTACAGTGCTCATATAAAGCCACTTAAAACTAGAAATTTGGAAAAATGTTGGAGGGATGCGCCATTGTTTAAAGGAGCAATTACATAAAGATGTCAAAGCATTGCTTTAAAATCAGAAGGTTTTTGAACTCAGAGAACACACGAATTAACAAATAAGTTTTTAGGTTACGCTAAATTAAACCACTTGATCGGTACCTCAGAGAGCATATTCAGGCATCGGTGACGTATGACGTCACCGCATTGATCATAATAACTATTATCAGCCCCCAAATTGCACTGGCTCAGCTAGAGAATAGTTTAATGCTATAAGTCTAGAATAAAAGATTTTGGAATGGAAAAAGTTTCTTCAGTAGGGTGACGAAAACTTGATAACCACAACGATATACGTATTGCAAATGATACGTAATCTTGTAAATAATTATTAATTTAAGCAGTCCATAAATGCAAGCGTAACATATTTTTGATAAATTATTCTTCAGTTAAAATTAAAATCATAGAATAGATTGTAAATCATAGAATAGACAACATTAATTAAATTATCGTTTTAATATGCACATGATATATGAAATAATGACATATTGATTTAGTTTAAACACGACAAATTTGAAATATATTACAGGATAGATACAATATTGAATTGCAATATTGGTATTGTTTCCATTGCAATGAATCAGGAAAATATTGTTTAAAATTGATTAGTTTCGATTCAAATGAGAGTTGAACATGACCTGGAAACCTATCGCTCATAATTAAGATCTTCTTATGGTTCTGTACCTGCTTACGGTACCCTTAATACTTAATGTTACGTCTGACGGTATCACATTTCAGCTCGTCAAGACCGCGGCCAGTCCCCGTCGACGTGGTCACCCTGTGGCCGGTAGTCGCGCTCGCCGCCGTGGTCTTGTACATGGGAAGGTGCGCAGCGCCGAGTGTCCACGGACCATTTCAATGCTAATTTTATAGTCCGTCCCCATTTAGAGATACAAATAAATGACTCCTACGAGCGTGTATTGATTGATATCTTAATAGACGCATTACGTTCTGTCTATTGCCTTAACTTCTTGTAGCCGAGAGCTCCGGTAATGTTTATTAGTGGAACAACTCGGTTTATTACTGAAACTTGTGTCTTTAATTTATTCATGTTTGCTTTATTCAAATCTTATGATTGCTTAACCTATTAGTTGTCGAATCATTATAAAGTTCAAACAAAATATAATCGTTCTTCCCAATTATTAACTCTGTTTTAGGTGTTTCAAAAGTGGCCTTTTTTAATAAATGTTCTTCTTTGTTGTTGTCCTTTTTGCTAATATTAATTAAGCGTAATCTGTTTACTGATTGCGTAATATTTATTATGTACAAACTATCTCAAATGTTATAGTTCAGAATAAACCAAGCTCTGTGTATAAAGCGTCAATTGTGTATTTGTGTATGTTCACACCAAACCCGAAATCACAATTCCATCGTACGCGCGAGTCTAAGAATACAAAAGTCAACCTTTACACCCCTATATGAATGAACAATTCGATTTGTTTTTCGACTATTATTTTTCTCCCGAAAGCCTTCCGAAAGGACGTCAAGCCGCCTCGTGCTGCATTCGGCGTGTCTCCAGGAGTGCGCCGTTATGGCGTACTTCACTCAGCCCAATTGAACGGGCGCCGATTAAGTTCCGGAACGTTCGAGAATACGTTACTGCTAATGCGACGCGGGCGGCGTTATTGCCTCCACGGCATCGCGTCTGGCTGTTACGAGACCGGCCCGAGTTATGGCCGAAGTCGGTATAATAGAAAACATTGCGTACCGAGAAAAGCTAACGTCTCTGCAAAGCTCGACTTACACCGGTCGGCGGCTTCGAACTAAAAGTACATTGAGCAAATAATGTATCAGTAGATCACATCGAAGTCCACTGTTGTTTTAAGACAGAAATCTACAAAGTGATTCAAAATATAAAGGCTAATGACGAACTTCACTTATTTCTAATATAAATTCACGTGTTTTTGCAAATTGTACATTGTGTTGAATTGATATGTATTTGAATGTTTAAATAATCAGAATTCTTATCAGAAAGGTTATAGTCGCGTGAAAACTGTCTGACTAAACTGAGAATATGCTAAATCCGTCGAGGTGGCAATTCGAATGGATGAATTGCCTCGGCCCTGTTTGATGACATCCACCTTATTTTCTTCGTCACATGTCACATCATACTTCTGTCGCTCAGAAAGCACATTAAGCCGTTATCCTTAGCCGAATGTTGTGTCAATCGTTGAATCTAATAAGGCGTTACGCTGGCTTGATAACATCTGACGTAATGTTAGTTGACCTAATCTTAAGGTTGGTCACTTACCTTTCACACACGCTTCTATCGATCCGCACTGGACCCCTGTTGTGGAATATGGCTTACATTATTTACTTGTCTGTTGGAATTCGGCGCGCAAATATTACTTATTTTATAACATTATACTGTTTGTCTGTATTGTACGATCGTTGGTCTAAATATTGATAAATCAAAAAAATAATAATTCCTGAACGAAATTAATTTTATTTTTGAATTTTAGTCAACCTGACTGTATAAATTTTGATGAAAATAAGTTCAAAACATTTGTTTAGCGTTTCATATCAAAACAAAAAAATTCCGTGTCTGTCCGTCACAGTTGATTTTGTTCGAATTAATACACAAAGTCGAAAAGCAAAAAAGATCACAAAATTCACGTCGTGGTAGTGAATTTTTAAAATTAAATAATTGTGTGGTAGTTTCGGGAGACAATCTGGGTAATATTTGTTATTTAAGATTCAAATGTGAGTGGTAAAAGCATAGTGGAGTTGCGTTGTCATATACATCTCAAAGAAAAACTCGCTCGAGATTCTTTAATTTGTAAGAATAATTAATAATAATTATTCGACCGTACTCCTGCCACTGAATCCCGTCACCGTTCCATTCGTGGTAAATGCCATCATTACCGTCTTAATGGCTGAAGTTCTACCACCGGACGCTTTATGAGCGATTTTCTGCCATGTTCGGTGAAATTTTGGAATGATCTACCATCAGCGGTGTTTTCAGCCATGAGAAGAGAGTCTTTGAGAAAAGAGTCTATTAGCCGGCAATGCACTGCGACTCTCTTGACTTTACGGGTGGGTATTCACGGGTCGCGGTGACTACAGACTTTCCGGGGGCTTGCATGCTCATTGTCCCCTTGGAAATTAAAAAAAAAAATGTTTACTCAACGACTTAAATATTTAAGTCGTGATTTGTACAAAAAATCATACCATTTCACAAAAGTAATCGAATATACGAAAAATTTAAGTTATATTTGGGTTATGTAATGTTGTTGATAGAGTGAGTTTATGTGATTTGTACAAAGAAATCATTGTCTGTACGTTAACCTATAACGTATGACAGTCATATCAATTGTTTTTCTTATCTCCTCCCAACGTAACCATGGCATTACCTAGTAAATACAGTCTTTCACCCTAAGGAACTATATTTTACACGCGTAAAGTGCGACAAAGCTAGCGACCGGAAGCCTCATTGAGTGTTCCCGGTTTCCATCGGATTTTCTTGTAACGTAGGGCCACGCGACGGGCATCATTAGTTCGGGGCCTTAATGCGACAGTTAGTAAGCATGACCCGGCGGGCACACTCCGGCGAATTAAATATGTAAGGGACAACGGTAGCTACAGAATCTATGCGGCGGGGTATAATGAGACCGCCACACTTGAGACACTCACGCGGCGATCGAAGTACGGGGGGTGATTGTCGAGTGTCTCTGTTCGGGTAGTGAATCTCACCGAAAATGGACATATATATTTTTAAGATATCCTTTTTTGTAAGAAAAATAATGTATTGGAAAAGGCGTTAAAACATGAGGATTGACAGGTACCGAACACATAAGCAAGTGATAAAACGCTTTACGTGTCTAAGCGGCCAATGTAATCGTGTAGTATCAAATTTTAACGTATGTTTCGTGCAATTCAGCCTATCATTAGAAAAATAGTATTAAAATCATCCACAGATCCGCTTCCAAAATGATGTGGGCACGCAACTTTGTTCGTTGGATAAGGATTGATAGTGGAAGACCAGTTTCAAGATCAGCAGTGGGTTGCATGCTACCGCACGTGGTATACAAACGTCTAATTATGAGTTTTTTTCGAAAAAAGACCTTACAGGATGAAATATTTTAGAATGCTGTTTTAATTATTTATTTTGAGGATAATTAAAATTCAAAATAGAATTATAACTAAAAGACGTTAAATTATTTTTTTTTGTTCTTCGTATTGTATGTAATAATGGAAACTCAAGAAGTAAAGGAATCTAAGTGTGATCATTTCTGGAGGTCTATTCCAAATGCCTGAACAAGTTATGTATATCTAATACCTTAACAAACAAGTTAATATCATAGCTAATTCTCGCCTCTTACTGTAATCGAGTTCGGTGCAGTTACATAATGAAATATTTTAACAATTTTATACTATTTTCCCTATGGCTTATGACTTCTTAATTATTGCAAGGCAGTGTTGATCGAATAATCACCGTGATACTGTCGAATCACAAGATAAAGAGGTCGAAATAAATTTTATTAACAAAAGAATATGACCGAGATGACAACAATTCTTAAAATGCCCCAACATTTCTAAACATAATGGAGGACCTTGGGTGGCCTTCGGTCTGGAATAAGATGGTGGTGGGATGTGCACCTGCATTGACTTAATAAAAAAAACCTGATGCGTAATGATCTAATTAATCATTTGTTTCCGTTTCCTGTTATAATCGCTAAATTATAAGCTGTAATGATTTGCAGTATTTTTTATCAGAAGTTAACTGTAGAAAAAAAATCGGATAGGTTGTATTGTATTACATTGGGGACACAGCCCACAGTGGAGTATACAAATGTTTTACGCTTGTTGAAGAAGATTTATGGCGATTAGGGGACTCAAACGACATAATAATTACATACACAAATGACGTCTATTTAAGATCTTTTTTTTAAATATATACAAGCAATGAGCTCTCAGTGAGCATGGTAATCGAGTGCATACATAATCTGCTTTAACTGTGGTTCCGTACTCTGTCTGTTTAGTATACCGTTGCTCTTCCTGGGCGATGTCATGAGCTGATTTAATCTCTGCTTCCGTTGTGGCTCCAGATCTACCTACTGGTGGCGCTTGAACCCGTCACACTTGTAGATGATTGTGATTCTTGTGCTAGGCTCAATCTAACGCACTCCCTACTGAGACGAACTCATTCTACTGTAATCAGAGGAGATCATCGAAGATCGATATCTCTCCATCTTGTCACCGGAATTTTTGCACACCATTTGTAGATGTTAGAAGGTATCGCACAAAGGGGCATTGTGGTCAAACAGCTGTTAAATTGATGGTAAATGAATTACCTACTGCATCGTGCTGAGCATGGCATATATGACCCCATAGACTACAGCTTCTTCTATTCCAGAATCATATACACTATCGAGTATTGTTTTGTTTTTTAAATATAGTATTAAACATCAGGGGTAAGTAGGTAGGTACCATTGCAAGGATGTAAGCCATCGCGCAATCGACTCCTTGCTGACCTAAATTGAAAGACGTATCACGTTGAATATTTTTCATTATTGTTTATTGAATTGTCATATAATTTCTATATTAAAATCCCTTACAAATAAAAAGAAAAACGTAAAGACAAGAATGAAATTTAAACTGCCACAATAAAAGTTTGATTTATTTTTGAAATAAAAATGCTGAACAGACAATATTTTCAAAATCGTTATTATTGGCGATGTGAAAATTAGAGATAGGGTAAGGAAAGTGGGTAAAGCGGATGCAGCCACCGCTCGATTTTTAATTAGCAAGCGGCGAGCGCGCGTGACCGGCCCCCGACGCGCGCTCGGTAAAAGCTAGTATTGGATAATAACGTCCATCTATCAATTCTCATTATTTGATTAAGACCGCTTTGAAAATTTTTCCAGCGGGGAAATTTTTTTTCTTCTATATTAGTTTAAATATAAATAGCATCGTAATCGTAATACATATAAAGGTTTAAAAAGAGTTGTGGAAATTCTTATTTATCTTTGCGGTACAATTGAAAAGGAACAAATATTTGTGAGTGATACGTGTCATACCAATAGTTGTTACATTTCTTTTGGAAAGGTAATGTTTGACAGTTCGTTAAGTTTATTTATCGTGAATTTACTTATCAGTTAGTATTTAATTAGTGTTAGTGATCTTGGGCACTCCTGCGCTGCTTCCATGCCGTCATGCGATCGAGTGCACGCCACTACCGGGAAATATGAACTATTTTCGGTTGAATAATCCTTGATAAGTTCTTTATATGATAATTTTTACAAAAAGAAACTTTGTATATAGATTTTAAGAAATCAATTGCTTGAATTTGTACTTAATATCTGTTATGATTCAAAAAAAAATCATTTAATTCGTATTGTCACAAATAAAAATATTCTGATTTAAAGATTCTTTTAAGAAAGAATCATTATTTTTGTGATATTAAGTAATTATTAAGTAATTATTCATTATTACGGGGTTAAAAATGTCGCTTACTAAAACCTAGTCTGTAAAGTGAGCGGAGTAAGCCCAGCGCGGGGGCTACGCCGGTGCTGGCGCGGCCGGTGCAGCGGTGACGCACATCAGGACGTCACTCACAGCGCCGCGGCGCTGCAGGCCGCCGCGCGCACAAACACCTAAAAAATAATAAAGCAGAGCTTTGTGCTCGCTTTCTTTACTTTGCCTTTCCGTCTGGACGGGCGCGCCCTCTCTTTGAGCCGGGAGCTTTTAATTCGCTTATTTTGCGAGCGGAAAATTGCAAATGTGCTAAGCCGAATTAACTTTCCAGCGAATGTGTTCAGTTTGTGAGCGTCGGTGCCGTGCTTTATAAGCTTGGTGTTGTGCGACGGCGCCGTGCACCTTTGCTATGATCTATACTGACTGATCGAAATCATTTTATAATGACCTTTGTATGATGATGAGGATCATAGTCGTACAATTTACGATATGATACACTTATTTTATGACGACTCGTTGAATTTTCCTAATAAAGTTTGAGCTTACGACAAAATGAGTCAAGGATCGTAAAAATAGCTCATTAGTCTATTAATAAACAACAATAAATTCTTCAAAGATCTATTGATATTTACTCAGTTGTAAAGAAAGTTACCCGGTTCACAAATCGAAAGTTAAAATGTTGCGATCACTCGAGTCGAGTTCACCTCGGTCTGGCATCACGCCCGCGTCGGCGAAGGCAGGCACTAAAGCGTAATAGTAATAATAAATATTAGGTCCAGATATATTTGTAGCGGGAGGTGCGATGATATATAGCGGCCGCGACGCGGATGGATGCCGCCAGTTACTGGTGATCACTGGCGCGATATCCTACTACAGTCGTCCCTGATTACTCGCGCGATATCTGCAATCAGGAAGCGGGGATAATGACGCGTGAGTGAGCTATTACAGCGCCCGCGCCGCCGCCGTCGCGACTTCGGCGCACGACGCAAATGGCCGGTGCTGTTATTTGATAAACTAGACGTATACGTCACACTGTTAATGACCATGCCCATATTGTCAGGCGCGTGTCTACTGCAGTGACCTTGTCGTACCTACTGTGCTCATTTCGGAGAATCTTCTTCGAAATTGAATATTTTCATAAATATGGTGAATTTTGAAATCGGTTAAGTTTAAATCAAATTAGTATGGAAAGTGTTCCAGATTAAACAGGGTTGAATACACTTAAAAAGCATTTTCTTACATATACTAGTGTAAAATCCAATTTGTGGTTATACTCTAAATACGATTATAGTTATTACACAGAAATGAAATACCGGATATGAGCATGTTATTATGTGTCATGAAATTATTGTTTCTCGACGATTAAATAAATCATGTCCATATGAAGTATTGGATCTAGAGCTTGCACAAGACGGACATCGTCTTTACTGTTGAAACGTATGTCACATAAATCGTCTGCCTTCAGAGCGCGCGGTGGGAGTCGTCGGCCGACGCAGACGCATCTTGACGTGCACTCGCCAAAGGCGACGGCTGCCGTTGACATCACTTTTATAAAAAAAACTGGTTAAAAGCATGTCGGACCATGCTCAGTGTAGGGTTCCGTAGCTGTTACAACAAAGAAATACGCTACAAATAAAATTTTGTATTCGTGTTGTATTATGACATTTTGGATAGTTAGGTGTGTACTAATAATCTTTTTTCGGTTTCAAACAGTAAATAATAGGTTTTCATAACTAATTATACAACAATCTTTTATAAAAAGTTTATATTAGGGATATTTTGTTACTATTAAATGACTTTACTATAATGCATTACTATAAGTTCAGACTAAACGATAATGTGATTTTTTGTTTCTTCGTTTTCGTTGCTGAAGTAAGAACAAAAACAGTGTTTTTTCCCGAATCCATTTTCTTCTCGTAGTAAATATGCAGTCATCGGCCATCACCCACCTCATTGGCGGTTGACAATTGTAGTCGTCTTCACGGGATATTCGTTTGCTCTGTGAAAACGGCTTATGAATCCTAAATTCAATACTTCACATAGACATGCTTTATTTAACAGTCCTGAAATTATAATTTAATAAAACATAATAATGTATATGTCTTAATACATATGTTCGGTATTTTTCTTCCCCAACCCTCAATAACCAAATAAGCTAAAATTACTTTAGCTGAGGGGCGCGGCGGAAAGCTTTATTACTCTGACGTTATAACAATACCGACTCGATCGTTTTAAATTAATATTTAATAATTAACCCGCAGTGACAAATCACATGACTAAGTTATATATATAAAGTAAATTATATTTCCCATCAATTTTGTTAATCCTTAATTTTATTTTTAAATTGAAATTTAGGACGTTTTGAATTGTCAAACAAGAATTGGCACAACATATTATATTAAATATCTTAGAAATTGAACTTTAAGGAGTTATTACTGTCTGACACTTCAAAAACCCTTCGAATTCTCAATGAAAACTAATCCCTAATAGAAAATCGTATTTGGTCTATGTTTGTAACTGCTACATATACGTATGTACATCACATTTCAACAAATCCTATTTAATGAATTTCTTAATCAAGTTCCCTTTGTTTCGTGCGGCTTCAGGGAATCTTGTGTCCACCTGCATCGCGGTGCAATATCAATCCATCTGACGACGTGAGGTGGGGTTGGGAGTAAGCCGTCCACTCTTTGTGCCCGCGGGGACGCCGGCGGGAAGGAGCGGGAGAGGGAGAAGCCGTCACGTCGCTGCGAGGATCCAGCCGCGTACTTTGTGAACGCGCCCCGCCGCGCGCGACGACGACGGGGCGCGGGGCGGCCGATCGGTCACTCGTGTCGGTCGATGCCGGCGGTGCGCTCTTCGATAGTCCAACGTCCTTTTTAACTCACTAATAATTTTGCTGCGTTCACTGATCGAGACTTGCGGCTCACGACACGCGTGCGGCGACAACATTAGTGTTACGATTACAGTTTTGGTAAATTCGCGATTTATAATATTAATTAGTTTTCTTCTGATGCTGCAATACTTCTTGTTTATTATGCTTATCATGATGTCATAACAAATGAGTGAGCATCCGGCGTGGGACTTATTAGCTTTGTTGAAATAAGTAATTTATTTCTAATTTTTTTTTATTTTAATTTAATGTCTTCAGATCAAATGCATGATATTGCTGAAAAGAAATCTCTTAAGATGCGATTACATTACAATATATGCGGGCTAGCGGTAAACTAAAAACTTGAACTTATAAAATACCTCGACTTTGCTTTTAAGAGTAAAACGAAAATCCTCTTTCCACCGACGAGAAGTACTCTCAGAAAGTTTATTTGCTCCAGTGCAATCGCTCCGTCTTCCGTCTGCTCGCTGCAGCAATATCAATCCATCTGGCACGGGCTCGGGCGCCCGGGGGGTGGGGATAGAAGTACGGCGATGAGGCGAGAGCGCGGGGTGAGGAGATGTGTCACGTCACTGTCTTAAATGACTGTCACGGACGCACTGAAGCAGGAGATGCCGTCGAGGATGGGCGTCTGCAACTCTCGCGGACGTGGAATGAACTTTTATAACAAGCTATTTTATTAAGTCCTATTGTAGAAGTATTAGATATTTAATATTTTTTTTAATTGTTATAATGGCATGCCAATTTTTGTCATTACGTATATAAAAGAATCTAAGAAATTATTATATAATTGTAATGTCAATAATAGTTAACGAAAAAACTATTATCTCATGAGATTATGTTGCCAACTCTCACATACTCGCAGAATATTGCATCGTCGCCATATTGGAATTTCTGTCTGTCTAATAAGACGAGATACTATTTTTTAGTTTGATTTATTTGATCGCTTATTTGATTTTTGACCTCTTGTATGAATCTCTATTTAGTTATGAATTGTTTTATTGATTTTTACTTTAATTTTCTACATCTAATAAGCTAACTTATTTATTCTTGACCAACGAGTGAAATATATGTATCTGTCCACTGCAAACATCGGCAAACTTGTACCCGATGGCCGTAGCCGACACAAGTCTAACCTAAAGCCGAGAGCCGAGTTCGAATCTAAAGTTAGTTTTAGCGCATACAGCGTCTATTAAACGAGATCAAAGTTAGCGCCGGGTCGTCAAGACGGCAGCTGTCTCGAGCACGTCCCGGGCCGGTTGTCTCTTGGAAATTCTGCGCTGCGACGAGACGCGCGCTATGACAACTTGCAGTGGTGCATTATCAAAATGCAGCGCGCTCTTGACGTTCGCTATGCGCTCCGACTGTTATTGCACGAGCTTTGGCTGTGTCTCTTAATTTTCGTTATTAATATTTTGTGCCGATTTTTCTATTGGCAATGAAAGAAAATTAGTAAGTTGTCTACGATGAAGTTTTTAATATAAAATTTATTGCTGTTTTACTCTACTTCGTCGTCGGTTAGAATATATAAAATTTTTGATAAGACGTTATTTCTTTACAAATGGTTTATGACATAAATCGGAAAAGACGTGAGACGCGATCGTCACAAACAAACTACTTCCTGTGCTGCCTATCCACATTTACTTAGTGTTATAGGTGTCGCGCCTGCGCCGTTGCACGTCCTTGTTGTTGTTTTTGGAAACAGTAAGCTCGCATAAAGAATGTTGTTTCCATATTAACTAACTTTCGCGCGCAATTTCGCCAGCGTAGACATAGAATGCATAAAACTCTTAATTTTTTACTTTATTCGTCCATTATGATCGATCTGATTTCTTTTAAATTATCCTTAATAAATGAATATTATTATACGGAAAAAATATACATATGTATTGCCGCTAAATTATTTTATTATGAAACTACCTCGCTCTTACTCTTAATCCCGAAACCGGACTTGCTCGCGAATCTCGTTCGGGATTGGTGTAGATTTGGTCACGTTTTCAGTGCTACATTTGTATGACCTTTATTCTGTTGTCATAACTTTTAAACGCTTGGAAAGATTTAAATATGTGTGATGTTATGTTATCCTGGGTCAGGTAGGTTAAATGAATTCTTTTAAAAAATAATGTAGTATCTATGCTAGATGAATAAAAACTGAAGTGGAGAAAAAAATCAAAACCACATTATATTGAGGGTGGTCATTATCTAAAAACTAATTAGTGGATTACCAAAAATAGCTGATTACTTGATAAAATAAATTTATTAAAATGCTATATGACCAACCAAATGCACTAAAAGGTGAAATATATTAAAAAAAGAACTAAATAGTCAAAAACAAAGAGTTTAGTATGGGAATAATATACTTAGTTACGTCTATACACATTGTACTGAAGTTGAAGCAATGTGTAACATTTAAGTTAAACTTTTCGAGACAATACACATACTACATGTGTATTTCTATATTTTATTGCTGTCATAGAACCCATAAATCATGTTTTGTAAACAAAATTGCTCCAATTGTACTCCGACTGTAATAAAATTTATTGTACGTACAAATTTTAATATTTTATACGAAAAGCTCATGTAGTGAGTTGGTATGCCTATTCATGTCCCATAGAAATTGTTGTTTTTTACTTTCATTCACTTTTAAGGTACTTAGTATGTATAAAAGTAAACACGTCTTTGATTTAATTATTGATAGTTTAGTGCTTTACTTAAATGCTTAGGTTTTTTTTTCTGATACCCGTATTATTTAATTTTTATCGTGTAATGTATAAAACTCAACATCGATAACATATTTATCAAAAGCCTGATAAAGTGTTATTACACCCTTACTACGAGCGTTGTTACACTTTGCAAACGATTGCAACTTTGGCTAAAGAACGTCGAGGCCGTTTTTACCAAGTAATGTCATCATCTTGGCAGAATCTGCATTTAAAGGCATTCTCAATAGCTAGCAAAGGCTCGGAGAATGCATTGCTTCAGACGGCCGTCGCTTGGTAGCAGCAGCGTCGCGAAGCCCCAATGCACCGCGACGCGCCGCCGGAGACCGGAACGCGCAGCCGCTAGCCGAAGACTGCTTAATTAATGCCGCTGTGGCAATGCGTCGGAGAGAATGATACTGACACCAGAAAAATACACATATATCCATAGTTCTTACCGACTAATAAGAATCTGCTTATCGTGTTTCGTACTGTCATTCTGCTGTTACATTTGTATCTAAAAATGCACTTGTTAGGCTTGTTATATAACTTTTACTGTTCGAAAGTATAATATGTATTTGTAGCTATCGTTGAATAGACATACTACTTAATATCAGTTCAGAAAGATGGTTTTTGGGATGACCCAAGAACCATCTTACATGTTACATCAGTACATGAGTACTTGATGATTATTTTTTTAATATAATTTTCGAGTGGCAAACGAGCATGCGGCCTACCAAAAGAGTACCAAAAGTGGTCACCGACAACCATGGACACTCGCAACCCCAGATAACTGATAAAGGTGGGAATGGAGTAATGAAGTAGGAAAGGGGAAGCGGGGTGATGCAAGGGCGAGTGGTGTGATGAAGGGGGGAATGGGCCACTGGAACTCTTACTGGACGAAATGCAACGGCAGAAGCTGTTACTTTAAATCTGTGTTGTATGAGTGTGGTATTTTACCATTCGAGTCGGCCCACTTTTGTGCCGCAGCCGAGTTGAACACTGCATGACTGCCACGTGGATCCTATATGAAACAGCAAAAACTGACAAACATAATATACTTAACGCAAACAGTCATCGTTATTGTCAGATACCTCGTAAATAACATTTCACGTAACTACGTATCGTACGAGACATCCTAGAGTACGAATAACTGTTTTCGTTACATATTTTTCGCCGATGTCAGGTAAGACGTTGGACCACATGACTCGAAATTACCCCCAAGACGAAATGAAGTTTGAAGGTAATAATTTTCAGAACTCTTTATTAATATCATTGTTTTATTTACATCTGTTATATCCTGCAGTCATTAATCGAATCTAAATATTATTTTGGATATAGATCATGACAGCACTTTTATTATACTCTTCCAAAGTGATTGTTTTGTAGATATAAGGAGCATTTTTTAAATTCTTTTGACTGTTTATTAACACTTTTCAGTCCACAATTTTTTACGTCACTTTTTGGATATTTTACCTTTTGAAAGGCGGACACTTTTTACTATGATCAAGTAATAAAAATAATCATGTTGACCGGTTTTCGTAAGACGTGCGCCCCTTTAAGTTACAACAGATCACGTGATTTACGCTCCGAGTGCGCTGATGTGACGGGCCGGATGCGCGTCCATCGATTGTGGGGCGGGCGGGGCGGGCGGGCGAGGTGCAAGCTGAAAGAGGCAAGAAAGCTTTAAAAACACAGAGAGCGGCGTCTCCGCGGCCGGATGCGTCCCCGGCCAGCCGTCGATTACTACATACGGCGAAGTACAGTCCACACGGATAAGTCTTTGAAATTTTTATTCGTACACTCTTCAAAACGTAACACTTTTAACAGTCGCTATATCAGATTCTGATTGTCGCACTGGAAATTGAAGGGCATGGACCTTCGACGCTAGCCCAATGCGGCTCAGGAGCTATTAAACATTATTGTAGTGCTAATTAACCTTAACATCTTAGTATGTTTCTCGAAATTCAGAGATAATTATGAAATTTGATGTCAGTCAAAAACTTATTTGTTAATATTCTTATAGACAGAGATCAAACCCGGTCCCTTCTGATTTGACGGCAACTGTGGTGGATAAGCAGTCGGCCGCCGTGACTCACTTTTACTTTGTATTACAAAAGTCCAATCAGAATTCTGTTTTCTGAACAGTACCATAATAATACTGTCAAAGTTGTAAAACTCAATATATGACTTACGAATTCTGTTCTTTGAATAGTGAATAATATTTATACATATATGTTAAATATTTTACACCAAATGCACTCGAAAAAATACAAATAGTGGTATTTTCACTATTCAGAGGACAGAATTTAAAAGCCACAAATTGAGAATTTTTACAACTTTGAAATACTATTTACCAATACTATTTGGCAAATAACACGTGAATAAAAAACTGTGTTTAATACTTTACATATAATTTAAGTATATATGTCTATAGCCATCTATAAATGACTGCATATAAATAATGGATATTTATATAAATGTCAGGTTTTTAAACTGTCTTTCTTATTCAACGCATCCATGTACTTGAGTAATTGTGATTTGTTAATTTTGATTGTTGGTCAAATATGCTGTCGGTACTACGACAAACAGAAGCATACGAGTGCAATAATACAAGATTCGTTATTTTCGCCACCTCCTTGTCGAGTATCGATTAGATCTCACCGTCTGAGAAATAGCAATCGGGAGAGGATTCTGTTCATTTTGTTGTCATATTGACAATTCTCATCGGTGAAAACCGATACTGATAAAACGAGCAAGCCAACAGTATCCTTGTTCGTCTGCTTATTCTATTTTATGAATGAACGATGTAACACAATTTGACGATCTTACAAAGCATACTTAAATATAATTTCTATATTGCCCCATTAAATGCAGATTTCACAGTTTTCTAGTGTTCTTTCAGTCTAGTTAACAATTTTAAATGTTCGTATCTTGACTAGCTTTTTTGTAGTCATCAAAAAATAATGTCACTTTTATAAATTACTTTTAATGCAGCGATAAAAAATTGTCAACTACTACTGTTTTGAATAATTTTATATCACTTTGGGACAACGCATGCAGATTTCTCCGCATCACAGATGAAACCGTGTACTTGTGTAGCGAGTGGCGACTAAAAGGGCATGCGCATTACGTCAGATGAAAATATATCCGATGAAGAGAGTTGATATATTACAGCGACATTTGAATACCTTCAACAAAGTAGACGCGCTCGCGTGATTCGTGCCAATACGAAGTTGTGCAAATTAACGTAGTGAATTCCGGCCCTGCCCGCCTGTATCGCTACATTCTGTGTAATTTATAGTTTTACCTTTGAACAAACGGTTTTATTGATTATTATACCAACATTATCGTATTTAAATTTGCTATTCATCAGATAACATCGAAATGAATTCTTTATTTAAAGTACTAAATATAATATTATTATTGAATTACTTTTCAATTTATCATTCAAATGTTGAAATTTGTTATACTGTTTAAAAATTCGTAATTATTACTATGTACGTTTTTTTTATTATTTCGAAATAAGTTGTTATTAGTAGACTGAAATCTGATTCAGTAAGCTTTGAAATACAACCACATTAGACCTAAATGCGAATATATACAGGATGAAATCGATCATGCACCTTTTCGTAAATATTCATAATCTCCTTCCTTTTTAGACCAATTTTGCCAAAGTAACTACAACAAAAATATTTCATTGAAAAAAACCCTTCAAACAGTATAAAATAATATAGACACAACCCACAATAAATGCTCAGCCAGACTACAAGCGCGAGCTCGGTCGTTAGGTCGCGACGCAGGCGAGTTCGAACTCGAATTCTACCCTACTCTCGGACTACTCGATATATTATTTTTAAAGAATTTATCTAGTCACTTACCTATAAATGACACTCGATGTTGTTAGTGATGTAAAGGTCGACGATGGCATCATTACATTAGTCTCTGATTTTTCACATGTGCTTCACTCACCTCGAAACAAACAAAACAAACTAAGACAAATTATAGCGTAAACGATACACACCACGCAATATTATTTGCGGACTAACAAGTTGTTGACTGTCAAGATAGGTTTAACTGTAAAGTCTTAGAGACACAGCAATATTACCTCCGTAAACTCCTGAACAATAAATCATATTTGCTTCGATATTAAACACTTCAATGTTAATCACATACAATCTTAGTTTCAAAACATCAATATCGTAAAGGCAACACTTATACTGTAACTTTAACCTAACACTATCATTACAAAAAACGTCTTTGTCGTAAAAAAATCATATACATCGAGTAAACAAAGTATCTAACTTTCGTGCAAGTTCGACGACCGCACACGGCTGTGCGACGTGGTGATCACGCTTCGCGCTTGACAACGTATAGGTGGGCTTCTCAGAAACGGCTACTTCAAGACTATGGTTTAATTGCCAAAGTTGTTCTAAAAAAGAATGGGAGTTTATGAATATTTGCGGAAAGATGCATGATCTATTCCATACGGTATATATCATATTGAATAGTCTTTGATATATTTTAATTTACATTTTTTTTGTGACTAAAAATTGAACTAAAATTTGTATAATTTTTTATATAATAAAATAAATAAGCGCTGTTTTAACACTCGTCCGTCATGTAACTCGTCCACATGTCAAAGAACAAACTACGAGATCGAACGAGACGCTTCACTTCTAACTCAAAACAGCACCTTATTCAAGATTGGATTTCGCCTTGCGCTATTCAAGTATGAATTAAAAGTGATTTTCATCTATGAAAGGTTTTGCGGCTGTCGCGCGCCGCGACGGAAAGTTGTGAAGTTAAATCGGCTGCAGGCGGCCGCCGCGCCCGACGGCGTCCGCGGGCCGCCCCGGCGCGCGCCAGTCTGCGTTAAATGCATACAAGGCTATTCAAAATAGAAGCACTTGTTTTTTGTTTTGTTTCGTTGATATTAACTCAAGCTTATTTCTCAGAAGAGTGGGTAGGGAGCATATATTTCAACATTTTTTATAGGTTGCATATCTTTGTTGCTTCACTAACACTAACGTCACTCGTTTCTTACGAGCATATCGGTTTCGGATGCTCGTGGTCCTTCTTTAATGAGCCATCAATTTGGTCTGTATGAAATATTATAGGCGATCCTTCCATCTATTCTATTGAACTTTACAAACAAAAAAAATGTTCTCCTTTAATCGGTAGTAGCTTTTTACACTCATCTTTGTTATCGTAGAGTATACGTATGTATTAAATATTTGTCAGTTTGTTATTAGAATATAAACGACGGTACATAATTTAGGATTATTTCAAATTCGTGTCTTGTTTACCCAAATCGTGATGTGTATAATGCAGACTCGTCTACTGAGTACTAATTTAATTGTCGTTTGTGGTTATGATGCTCTCAAACCATATTAGAACTCAGGAATAAGAAATTTTGTGCGAGCCCAGTGCCGTACGGTACTATAGACGGCTTGGACCACGCGGTCCCAGTTCTTATTTTATTTTATTGTGAGCGTTTAATCTAAAGTTTAATTTGAAAAGTTGCCGGCGGTAGTGGGTAATGGGGGCGGCGCGGGGGCTGGCTCGTTCGTGCGTCGTGTCTCATGCGCCGATAATAAGCTGCACTGGTTTTTACGAGAGAAACTTGAGCACCGACATGTTTGAGGTCTATGTTCTTGTTTATTTATAGAACATTTGGATTTAAATAATGTATTATATTAAATGTTATCATATTTAAGTATTACATATCTATCTGTTTTAAATAAATGCTTAAAATCTCAACTATAGATGGCATACTTACATACATTTGAAGCATTGATATTATCATTGGCTTTAACAACTCATACATGGCTGTCATGGATGTCACGCAGCGTTCGTTCTCCAACGGGCAGGCCTACTTCGTCTACGATTTCAAATAGGCAACTTCGGAGCATTTTGCGATGTTAGCGAGCAGTCTCGCGCTGACACGTGTCCGCGTGTTTTCGCCGGCCGCGCCGGCAAAAAGTCGCTATCCTACAATCCGGCGCGGCCACGGCGCTACTTTATATAAATAGAAATTCGTTCCCGTATAAAGTAGACCTCAGGGTTACGTGTTATTGGATATCGAAGTTTGAGGGGAAAAAACGGGTCACGAGTCTATAGTGCTATATTATTAAGTCCGAGCCGGCGTGCCCGCCGCGGCGCTGTGTCGTTTTCATAAATATTTTAAAACAGCGAAATCAGAGAGGGCGCTCGGCGGCGGGCAGGTACGCAATATCGGCTACGTATCGCGGCCCACGACCGGGAATCAAATTACGGATACAATAAGAGGGCGCGGATTTACATAAACACGCGTTTTATTTGGGCGGGCGGCGTCGCGGGCGGACGGCGGACGGCGCGCAATAACGCGACGGGCCCTCCGCGAGCTGACTGAAGGGTTGCGTTCTCTGAACTTTATTTGTTTTGCTATTGCCTCCACTAATAAAATAATGACGTACGGATCGCTGCACCGTGTTTATAGCTTTGCATTGCGTGCATTTCACGTTTCTAAATATGATATTATACGTCAGTCGTTCAAATAGCATAAGCACTCAGTACTTGCCTATGAATAATAAAATAAATATCCGTAGTAATATATGTATAAGATGAAACTTATATTTTTGCATATAGAATTAGGTTCTTTACAAATCTAGCCCTCGTTTCAACTTCGACAATAAAATTTGTATCGCGTTCTTGATAAAAGACTGAAACACATGCGTTTTTAAACTAAGATAAAAATTTCTCATTCCGATATTCTCGCCAAAAAAGTGTCCCCGAGCGGCCGGCGCGCGCCGCGAGGTGTCGCGCCTCTCGATAGCGGATTCCTGGCCGATATTAAATCCACTTCATTCAGCCAAGAATGCCGACGGAGGTCTGCGCCGACGGCCGGCCCTAGACAATGTTGTACACGTCCCCGAATATCGATAAATTATATTACGCACTGTATTTCTGTACGGGTGCTCTTAACCTCCTTAGTTTCAGGGGTGTATGTATGTATGACGTTCTGTATTTATGAGTTCGTTTTTCTTTAAAGTTATTTCAAAAATAATTTTATATACCTTGGACGAATACTAAGACGTAACCGAATAAAAGTAAAATCATCACATTATTAAGGCCCTTAAGGCCCCTATGAGAAATTGAAATCCACAAAAGACAAACATTAATGAAGGAATAAGAAGCTTATACATATAATAAATACATTGTAGCAATGAATCGATTGTGCCTTTTGCCTGGTAGCAAACATGTATTTAGTTATGATTTATTAGATAATTATACGTAATTGCCTTTCAGACACGGCACATAGTTAAAGATGATGTACTGTGTATCGCTGTGTGGTTTTCGCCTTTCTATAAGCATATCGTAATTTATAAATATTGGTGTTGGTCGTAAAGGCCGATTATGATAATTACAACGGGCACGTTGACGTTATACTGGATATATCGTTATTAGTTCATATTCATTCTTGTAATAAACATCCAAACACGATTTTTTAAACACAAGTACATTAGTTTGTTCAACAATACCATTTGCTAACGCTAAGTAATACTCAGGAAATCCCACTACATGAGGACATAAAACGACATTCCTGCTTCGTGTAAAATTCATAAACAACGATGGGTTCCTAACTTTTCGATTTGAGTAAAATTGAGTCCTCATAGAATATGTACCTAGTGTTTTTGGCTACCCCGTGTTGGACATTGTTCCCAATAATTATTCATTATCAGAAAAATATCGCCCTTATGCAACTTAGTTACTAAATATATATTTCCGCCTAAATTGAAATCATCATCATTGTCAATGATCAAACAAATTTTAAGGATGGTATAATTATACGGAATTACATCCACACGGAATGTAGCTATAAATAATCTTGGTTTCAACTCTATTGATATTTTTGTAACTTCAGAAGTTTACACAGGTAGGCGATCAGAGTGCCGTCAATCCGGAAAAATCAAATCACCACTGCTGAAACGATCACACCAAGATATACGTCGTGCCCTTAAATCTGCCATATGTTCCTGACTGTCGTGGTACTTTAAACTCCCGCAATAAATCATGTCTTTGTCCCGCAATCAATCAGAGATCATATTTATCACTCTGCATGCTTTTTTGTTATTTAAATGTTATGTTATATTTCATTCATTTCTTTGAAAAAATAGTCTGTACAGACAGACAAGCAAACTGGCAGGCAGACAAAAAACAGACAGATGGACAACGAAGTGATCCTACAAGAGTTCTGTTTTTCCTTTTGAGATCAAAACCGTAAAAAATTGATCCTTTTATGTTTTGGTAAAAATGCGAGTAACGATTTATTAATTTATCGATGTAAGGTTCTAATCTCGAGACATGCTAATAAATTACAACTCTTATTATTGTCCAAATATAGACGTCTATTGTGACGTAGGTGAACATAAAGATTAGCTTTCGGAGCCCCTTAGGGATCACGAAGAAAAACGGGCGAACCAACATTTTGACCCCAATGAATAACGAAACAACGAGGCTGTCGTTAGTTAAATACATACACAAGCCTCAACTTTGTACATATGGTTAAAAATCCAATAGCCCAGCGATCGGAGACAAGCTTTTAAGGCGGTTACCTCGGCGGGCGCGCGCGCGCCGTTTGCATAATTGGCCCCGAACATATACTGCACCCCGTCCTTATCTCCGGCGAATGGACTCGGCCTAAAATATTATTTCTCTGGGATACGTTCATATGCCCACTCTGCCGTTATTGCCCCCGCATATGCATTAATATTTATGGGCCATGATTACAATCGAGTGACGACACAGCGGTGATGCGATGTGACGATGACGTCGACAGCTCGTACGGCGACAAACGATTTGGACTCTAAGCATACTCCAGGCATATAAACTTAAACGGCTTAATTTAGTCGATGTTTCGTCCTTACTGTTGGTGGATGTTAGATAAACAGTGATAGGTATAATGAGCCGAGTGCGAATTGGTCACGCGTGCAGGTACGCTGGTGTGCATTTTGAAAAAAGTGGTATATTAGTGATGCTGCGAATGCTGGTATGAATAATACAGAACTCGTTTGGTTCGGGATGATATGATTAAATTGTCGCACATAAATAATTGCAAAAATCATTAAAAAAATGACTAAAAAAAAACTTGGGTTTTTTTTTCAGATAACTCTAAAATTATTAGTAAAAAAAGTATCTACTCTCTGAAGTCTTATCTTAAATGTCTATAATCTTAATTGAATGCTGAAAATAGCACTCAAACAAGAACCGTTTCGATTTGTGGAGACTTAATTGATTTATTGATGACAATATTTATTATCTTCATAGTATTACTATCCATTATTTGCTCCTAAAATTTTAATGTACAAACAAATGTAATTTTATTAATGTACAAATCAGATGCCCATAAGAAATAAGTTTATATCATTTTATATTACTATTGTTACAAAGATGTAACTATACGGCGCGTATTATCCCAAAGCATATTTCTAATAGTATTATCCTGGAAGAATGGCCGTTAGTCGTAATTATGAAATTGAATTATTGCCCGTCGAACTTTTACATGAAGCACTAGAAGGGTTGTGGTGCGGCCCGCGCGGCCGACGAGGGTACGCTTTTTAGGAAACGGCTTTTATTTGCGGTGCGATACAGAATTTCAGGTGTTTTCATGAAATTTTTACATATTTCTCTGTTGTATTTGATGAAATTAAATATCTCGAGTCCCACTATGTAAATTATTATATGATTATTACAATGTACTTGTAAATGTAAAGTAGGTAAACAATGATATCACATTTTTTTTGGTTTGGAAGCATAAAACAGTGTAGTTTAGGTAAGATAAAGTCAGTTTCGCTTCGTCATCTTTTATACAAAAAACCTTATTGGAAAGAACTATACTCGAGTAATATAATCCACTATTAGATACTATCTCTAAACGTGATTTTGTAATCGTTTGTGCAGGACATTTTTTGGGAGATTATTACCGAAATCAAAACAATAGAGATATTTAACAGGAGGGCTATGAAGGAGTTAGAATGTGAGATGGTTTTTGTTATTGCCGCTTGGCTGTTATCCCAACACAGGAAACAAGCCAGCTATGATTTATCATCTGAATCTAAATTCATATTTTTAGGGTCCCAAGGGACTTGAAGTGTGCTCGTATGTTCATAGAAGTTATAGAACAAGACAACTTTACACATATATGTATTTTTGTAAATAATACAATTCAGTAAACACGGTGACTACAGAGTTTAATGAACTGTTGATAAGCGTAGCGCAGTTTCGTCGTACCTACCTTTCGTCAAGGCAGCTATCGAGTACCTAGACCGGGCACAGTTACGGCGATCTCGCCTTCGGGCCGGTTACGGCGTCGACGGCGGGTCGGGCAGGCGCTAGACCGCCCGGTCAGGCCATCGACCAAAGACGTAGCAGTGCAATAGCGGCACGGTACGCAGCGCGGTTGTGAGTGATTTACGAATACAGCAGACGTTACGTCCCTATCTGTGTAGGGTGTGGATATGAGTCAACTCCGCTTTACAGCAGTACAGGCTTCCGTAGAATTTGCATTAACAGCAGTGAGCGACGCTGAATACCTCAGACAAGGTGTTGTGTTGTGCTGACTAGGCATGCGCTCTGTAGTTTAAAGGGCGAATACTCCAAAAGGCCTTCTTCGCAGATTATCAACTCAACGGATCGATTATTGATCGGGGTGATGGGTATCCGATATTAAATGTGATGGAGAGAAATCATCGGAAGCCTTCATGTGTTAACCGGCGCTCGTGTACGCCGTTCAGGTTAAAGTCTGCCATATTGCTAAACAATGATCTTATTTTCCATGTATTTTATTCCTTCGTTAGTACTACATTTGTTTTTTGTTAATTTAAAACCACTTACAGTAAAAAAATGTAGATACTAATTTTTTTAAATATATGTCACAGTGATTGTTGTTCGATTGGACAGGTAAAGAAATCGAAAGAATATTTACCGCCCAAAGTAGCCTTTATATGCAGATTTTTCAGAAAAAGTAATATGTTATATCAAATATGTTGCAAAATATTCTTTTGTCAATCTCACAAGATATCTGCTGTAATCTTAGCACTTCCATCATTTTCGTTTTCCGTAATTAAACCGGTCATTAGGAAAGCTTTATGCTCCAGTATCTACCTTTTTGTATTTTACGCCCATTTTCCTCAGTGGCTAATATTGCTATCGATTTGAAATTTAATATAGTTTTTTGTCACTCCATGAATCTAGTAAAATTCAGATCTTTAAAAGGAGTTTTAATTATAGTTATTCTAAATATCTTAACACTATAATTTGAGAAACTTATGAAAACGATTATAACTTTCAGAATATTCTTTCAGGTTATTATTCATTTATATCTGAAAATATACTAAAAGTACCGTTC
Source organism: Eumeta japonica (assembly GCA_005406025.1). NCBI lineage: Eukaryota > Metazoa > Arthropoda > Insecta > Lepidoptera > Psychidae > Eumeta > Eumeta japonica. The sequence goes on along the minus strand of BGZK01000453.1, from coordinate 362,166 downwards.
TCTCCTTTTTCAAAAGTTTGTAAGCTAAATCACCTAATATAATTTTCGATAATAGAAAGCCATATTATATAAAAGAATAAATAATTTGCTCTTACAAAACACAAATTTAATATTTTTTCGCAAACAGTCTCAAGTTCGTCACGATTGTCAGTATATAATTTTTTAGATATATGAAGCTTTTCTATTTTTTAGACTTGCATACATTTTTATTTATTTGGTAAAAAAAAATATAATTAGTTGCATCTTTTAGTGATATGTGCGGTATTTAAAAAAATCTATTATAAAATATATAAATAGCAACGAACTTACCTTAAAATAAAAGATTGACTATGCCATTACGAGTAAATTGGTTAGTTGCTTAGAAAATTTTATTCATAAAATACAAGTAACTTTACTTTTTTCATTTACAAAATTTTCAAAGTTGCTTTAAGTTTTAATGGAAAGGCGTAACATCAATTTTGTTTTATATTTGGAACGTACAATTCTCTATAGATTGTCCGATCGAAGCTTCACTGTTTATGAAGGAAAGGGTATTGTCGTAATCGCTATGAAAGTGCCATCAAACAGAGTACTGGACCTAAACATAGCGCCTGTTTTCAGCGAACGTCGAATAGCATAGGGACGGCAGCCTTGCAACGTGGATCCCATTAAAATTGGCGTTTTATCGTAGTCGGCGGGGCGGGCGGCGCGGCGCGCGCGTCGTCATCCCGGGATTGAATTCAATTTGAGAGTTGCCGGTATCACTCCCGCTCATACGTCTGAGATGGACGCGCATTGTGCTTATCGCGACCTGCGCCGCGCGCCCGCCCGGCCCACCTGCGCGCCGCCCGCCTCTGCGCGCTCGAGTTCGGCCAACGAATGATTTCAAAGATTTTAGATTTGGCACAGAAATGTCTCGGTTCGAAATAGGCAACTTACTTCTCTTCTATATTTCGTAGTTTTAGTTCTAAAATTTGAAGTACTCTCAAGTTCATGACAAAATCTGAAGTACATGACAATTTTAAACGATTAAAAATTACCAAGAATGAATTCATTACTAAAACAACAAGTATATAAAACCTTTCTTAATACTGGCGTCGCTGATATACACAAATGATTTCGCTATTCAACAAATTTTGAAACATAAACAATATTTTGAATATTCCTACGTTCACTTAAATTGTGTATTTTATTATACACGTAAACATACTCAGTGACAAAGCCTACAATTTTGGAATTTAGAATCAGATGCGTCTTTTAAAAATATGATAGCTTTTTTTAGTGCATCTTTTTCATGTTTAAATTGTCTTTAACATACGGGTGTTTCGACGTATTTTGTGATAAGTAGTTCCCATCACAAGCGAATCGGTAATGATGATCACCGATAATGAGATATTCGCACGTCTTAACAACGAACTAACCTGTAGATCGCTAAGTCGCATAACCTATACTTCAACTTATTGTACGGTTATAATGTGAAAAATACATATCTAAGTCCGTAAATCGACATTAGAATTGAGTACGCGGCCGGCGTCCACCGGGGACTCCAGTCCATCAGGCTTCGATGGCGTAATAAAGAGAGCGAGCGCATTCCTCAAGCAGACCGGGGGCACGGGCGCCCCCACGCCCGTCTCCCCCTCGGCGAATAAAGTTGAGTGACACCGGCACCCCCTGTCGCGCGCAGACGGGACAGTCTTCACCCGTGTCCAGTTCCACCCCGAGCCTCCCCCGCCCCACACCCGACGGGTGACGGAGCGCTTTCTGTTAAGCGCCGTTTGAACTGTACGAGTTGTGTCGTGCGCGACGCGACGCCAGTACCTAACGTCGTCTAAGTGCGCGTTAATAGTCTCCCTCGCTCCAGCTGAGTGAGAAAACGCGTCACATACGACTCCGACGCCCGGGCTGTGTCCCAAATGCTGGTGTGAGACGTCCGTACGCAGAATAGTAGGGGCTTATTTGAGACTTCCACCACTGAAATCTATATCCTATTAAATAAAAACAAAGCATTGAATGAAATAAATGAGTTCCGAGTGTTCATTATCAATTTAGGATATCGATCGAACTTAATGCAATCCAAAGCAATTTTATTCGTCCCACGCGCGAATAATAAATAAAGGCATGATTAAAAATCGCTAAGTTATATTATTATTAAGATGTTTATAATTTCGGAAGTTGAAGGATGTTTAATTCATTAGTATAATTTCATATTTAAAATATTTAATTGAGGTATTTATAGTTTTTATTAAAATCTCTAAATTTTTAATGTTGATCTAACCTCGTCTTTAATACAAATATAAAGGACTCAGGGAGTTAGTTCGGACTAGAAATTGACACCTCGTACATTTAATAATGTTTTGAAGGTTTAGACGACAACCTGACAAACGATAATATCAAATAAAAGAAAACGAAACTCGTTTCAAAGATAACGAATACGTATGTGTTTTGAAGCATAACAAAGAGCTTCTAGACCATCGAATCACGCGTCACTGCCTGACGTCCCGGGCCGAGCGTCGGACGCACGGGCGACTCCGGCCGGGAGGGCCGGCGGACGGCCGTGACCGGATACGGCATTAAAACTTTTGAGTGATTCCTCTCAGTCGGACGTAAGACGGGAGTTTCCGGCGGGCGGCGGCGGGGCGGGCGGGGGCCGGCGGGGCGCGCGGCGCACGCGGACTACGAATATGTGCGCTATCACGATTTTATAAATACCCACAGATGTTGTCATCGGTGATGTGTTCACACAAGTAATAGGTGCCTCTTTTTAATGCGTGTAAAGCATTAATGGTGCAATCGGGTGACTTATGTTGTTTATTAGAAATTAATTAGTTTTATATGGGGCTAGCTGGCCCGGCAGATGCCTTTCCCTTTTATGTGGGTGGCTTGCCCACGTAGTTAACGCCCGCAGCTTAGACTGAACTTCTTTTTCTTTGCTTCGATCGATGTCAATTTCAATGCCTGTCTCGATTTTAGTTCCGATTCTGCTACTAGTCACAGTTTTGCTTTCAACAAAAATGGAACCAAAAAACAAGTAAAATATAAGCTATATTACTCAGAGATAGCATGAATTAAAGAATTATCAAAGGTGTTTAGGAATATAAATTTACGAATGTCACTAGGAATAAATGTTAACAGTTTATTTACTCAAAAATACTTTGAAAAAATTTTCAGAAATATTTCATGAAACCAGGGACAAATGCTAGTTTTTTTCTTTCAAAAACATTTCCGGACGTGCGTGAAAACATATCACCAAAGTTTCACCATCATCGGAGTAATGATTTAGGCACGCATAGGAAACAAACATACAAACATTGTTTCTATGTATTTTAATTCCTTCATCTTTTGAATTTATCAACATCAATCTCAACTCGTCTCGCTTCTGATTGCGAACAAAAAACGCATTGCGTATATACATCGTTCCAAACGTGGGTTACGAACCTGTGTTCATACAAAAATCTCTTAGAAAAAGCACTTCCAATTTAACGAAAATTTTCAAGTTTTTCTGGCAACTTTTCTAATTTTTCTTTCCCTAATAACAATATACGAACTATTACGGACAATTCAAAACAAATTAGCCAAATCAGTTCAGCTGTTCTCAAGTGATTCGTTTACCGACGAATATTTTTTTTAATAGAAGATTTTGTACAACAATTGATTTTATATAACAATATAAATAAAATAAAAAAATCCATTATACTGTTGCGCACGTAATAATCCAACATATAGTTTATTGAATGGCTATTCAAATTATTTGTATTAGTCTTATAAACTTCAGTAAATAACTGTTGTCTTACTAAACTTCTTCAATTATATTCTCGTCCCCGTAAGAGCTGGCTAGCTGCCATCACATTGGAATACACGAAGCATTGTTCAGATAATTTAATAATTTTTAAAGAAATTTTAACGAAAATATGTCTCAACATGATATTTAAGTTTTATCTATAATGCGGGTTTTAAGTTTCTGTAACACGTTTCTGTACAAAGTCAATATCAACAGCCGTTTGGAAAAATTGTCGATGATTAAATATTACATTGAATCGAGATCCAGATGAGGACTGCTCGTCTTTTAGGGAAAAAAACAAAAATTTCTCTGTTTCTAAACTGTTCGTACTCGTGCATTATGTTTGTTTATAATTGCATATAAATATTTTTCGGCTAATACGGCTAATATCTAGAAACCTAACATAGCTAACATGTTTCTTCTTCGCCGTGATACGACTACTTGAATTGTAAAAATTTTGTACACATTTAGTATACGTACATCCAACACTCGTTCGATTAAAGATTTAAAATTATGTAGTTTTATAGTATCGATGCGACTAAGGTATTTAATCCACAGACAATTATATCGAACCCGAGGCAGGTCCGGCATGCGGGGCTCGCTCGAGCGGCCGCGGGGGCGGCCGGGGCGCCGTCCGTCCGCACGTCAGCGCCAGATCAATGCCGGACACGCCGCCCTTCCCCACCTGCAGTTTTAATTCGCGGGGACGCCCGCCCGTCTTTCTCTCGCGGATAGCCTTTGGTCCTCTCCTTCTGCGTCTCTACATGGCCGTGTATGTGTTCCGATCGGTAGGACAGAACGGAGAAACGCCATTTACAGGATGTAGAGCTATACAATGGCTCTTAAATCATAGTATTGGTATCTTTCATTATTATTTCGGATTACTAAAATATATTTTAATAAAATAGCTAGTATTTTTGAAAGGTATTAATATTTAAAATATATCAATTTGCAGTTAATGAAAATTATATAAAGAAATGTTCACTAAATACGACAAAAAAAAGAACAGAAATAATACCGTCTAAATAATAAATAGACTTTGACGTAACACGAGAGGCGCGGGCGGCGGCGGCCGTGATAACGGTTGATATTAACTTTGTTTATTTTTTGCGGCGGCCGCAGTGCGCGGCGCGACGGAAACGCAACCCTTCTTAGTTATCTTGATGACGTCACCGGCGATTCACCCTTGAAATTTTCTTTGCTAAATTTTCCCGGAGATCACGGCGGCGGGTCTTTGTCGTCGCCCGCCCCCGATAAGAGGTCAATCGGGGCGGCCCGGGGACGTTATTTGAATTACGTCGTTCTTATCATCGGCAGTTTGGAAAAATTTTATATCTCAGCCTGTAATTTTTTCCCTCGGCTGTAATTAACTAGTCGGACGTAACCGATTTTCGCGTGAAGTCAGCATAATAGCCGGTCAGTAGTCGGGGGGTGCGCCCGGGCCCGCGGGCGCGGCGTCGGCGCGGGGGCGGCGGTGCCGCTCCGACGTTACGTGCAGACGATGTAATTTGACGGCGTAAATCTTCAGTCACAAGCCGCATTCCCTCGACAAATATAATGGGGGGATAGAGGTGAATTCGACTGTACAAACTTTGGACTTTTGATCTTCGTAGGTGTGCCGGCGTTGGGTAAAGACTAACTTCCGACTCAAAGCATAATTAACAAATCAGCTAAAAATATAATTAAGAAATTGCGATTAAACTTTATTTTATTTCTAAGTATCACTAAAAGATAGAGATGAACTAACACTTGGTTTGACTAGGGTCGAAGTCGGCACCACTATCGCGATCGAAAATAGTAGTCAATTCTATTCCATCGCGGAGTGATCCGCCGATATAGCTACGGCATCTTCTTAAACAGCTTTAAGAAAAAAACGTAACTAAACGATTCGCGTTTTCGACGTGCACCGCTCACTCCGTACAGCGGCGTTCGGAAGTCAAAGCCGTCGGCGACCGCGCCCGGGGAGCGATGAGCGCCGCCGCGCCGAGACTGATCTTCGGTAGTTTTCAAAGTTGGCGAGTGCCGGCGCCGCGGCCCGGGGCGCGGCCGGTGGCGGTCGTTTTACGCTCGAGTTACAGGATCGCGTTCTGATTAAGAGCGTCGCTGTGTTGGCTCGCCACTTCGCCGCCTCGCGCACGGGCCTTTTGTTTGAACCCCCGACGAGTGAGTACTCTCGAAGGATCGCTCTTACGTCGAAAATTACGACAATTTCGCGGGTTACCTGCGAATCGCTAGTGATCAACCGAAAATCGTAAACCACGTGAATATGTCGCGAATCGATCAAACATTACGTCCGTGAAGTAGTTACCTAGCGGAATGTGTCGGCGCGCCGACCGCCGCGCGCCGACCGGGACGATACAAGTAAACGTATGTGACAGAGCCGCCGCCCGCGCCCCGTCGCCGCGCGCGGAGTTCGTTATCACGTATCGGACATAATTTAAGGGGGAGTCAAAAGGAAGGCCGGGACGTCGAATTTTCGCCGGAAACGAACGCGAAACGTGACGAAACCACCCCTTAAATTTTATCTGCGACCCGTGAGCCTTAATGTTTTACTTATCGCATGATTTATTGGTCCCGGCCGCCTTACCAGAAGGGGGATGATAATTAAATGGTGACGTAACTCGTGGACATAAAACTTGTGGGGCCCCAACGAGCGCTCCCGCCCCCGCCACCTTATATCGTACTTGGCCCGGTCGATGGTCCAGTGAATTATGGAAATCAATTAGGTTTTGTTTAATTTCAAATTTGTAGATACTGGATAGTAATAACAAAATTAATTCGATATTTAAACTTAATGAATTTTAGCACGACACAACACTAAAAAAATTTCAACAGGTACTAGATTTAATATTAGAAAAAGTGCATGTACTTATGTACGCGTGTGAGAAGTTATACTTCTTTGGCGTAATTAAAAAATGTTTTTGATTGTATGCAAATAATTAATTACAATAAAATAATAAAAGAACTGAAGTGGAATAGTCAGTAAGATTGATAATGTTCAATTTATATTTGAAAAATCAAATAAATAGATATTTATTTTTATGTATAGCCATAATATTTTTGTTTTAGGAAATAAATGGTGTCCATTTTTTGATTCGGACTAATGTAAATTACAATCAAAACAATTTTGTTGCCATCGTCCATTTTGCATTGAGCTACACAAAACTCACCGACTCATGTCACTGTTGAATTTGTTAATTCACTTACCTATATCTCAGCGGCTCGTTTGAAATTGTAAAATCGATCAGCCAAAAATTTTCTCATCAAATGCCGTTTCACTCGAGCCTAATTTTGAAATTTTAGGACCATCCACCGCCTAGGTAGGTTGCGGGGGGTGTGGTGTTCCAAAGGGGGAGTGGGAGAGAGTAGAAAATCGACAAGTCAGAAGGAGGAGGTGGAGAGGATATACATTTCGGAGGTGTACGATCATTTACTTGGTGACCGAAAATCCTAAAAACAGGAAATAGAAAATAAAAAAAGGATGTAATGCGAGTAGGGGGGACGTGAGGACACAGGAAATATTTTTATAAATAAACAGCGAGTAAACACTACCCTTTAAAGGAGATAAGTCACCTAATCGGTGACCTGGGTATTTTATATTATATATAAATATAAAAAAGGGGTATAGTACTAAAGGCACTATACTAATAATTATAAAGAAATAAGCGAGAGAGGGGCTAGTATTTTGAAGGCACCTAAAGGGTGAACTAAAGACAAATTTTGATAAAGAACGGGAAATAATACCAATCGACAGTTAACGAGGTACTTACAAATTAACATGAATTTCTTATAAATATGAGCGCCACCTAGTGGCAAACCTTATTGGCACAAAGTAGTCTGAAGTTGCTCGCAAGCGGGAACTTCATACTGTAGGGTTTTCATAACATCCCAAAAGAAGTACAACTTCAAAAAAAATATCTTCGTCAACTATCTGGCATGCACTAGTTTTAATATAACTCGTGCTAAAATCTGTATTTTTCAGGACAAAGTGTGTGATTTAGGTTGTTTACGAATGAACAACTGGTATTTCCCTCGTTTGCTATTGCCCTCTGGTACTCTAATACCAGAAGGCAAACAAAAAATTAAATATTCATGGGAAATGAAATAAAACTTCTATCTAATTCTGTGCTAGCCATACACTGAATCATATTACGACCGATTTGCACTGTTATTAAGAATATATATGTGTTGATTCAGCCTCTTCATTTTATAAGTGTAACAATGTGTAATTGTAAATAAAAGTTTGCTCTTGTTAATGAATACGCCTCGCCCGCCACGTCGGATCATCTCGCTGCCTCATTGTGACAACATTGATTTCGTCGAGGTCACATTTGTTAAACACCTGAAAGTACAAAGAATATGATGTAAATCAATCGTACTTTGCATGAAGTCGTAGATTATTAGCGTGATAATATTGCTTTTGATAATGGTCGTGGCGAGACACCGCACGATGATACGAGGTACCTTCGTATCGAAAACGAATTGTGGGGACTCATCTGAATCATTGGAGAATGTGAACAAACATTTATGCAGTGCGGCACGTGAATGATGTTGACAGCGAACATGACTGAATATCAATCGGCTCACGTCGACCGCCGCCCGCCCCCCGCCGCCGCCCCTCATATTTTTACCATGCGCGTTATGATGCTTTTTTTTCAGAACTCTTGTTCAAGCAGCGCTAAATCAAGGTCACCCTGACTACATTACCTCCTCATTCATACTTTCTGCGTTTCTGTATTAACCACCTAGATGGAATCAGCATTTGGAATGGGCGGTAATGTCGTAATGTCGAAATGAATTTATTAATGACGATTTCAAGTGTAATTTCATTACCTACGAAATAAAGATATTTTTGATTTGATTTGATTTGATTTAGAAAAATAGTATAACTACTGTTTCCCTACAATCCAAATTGTCTACATTAGCTCTGGGATAACATTGTTGTTCATTCAGATTATTAAAATAATTTTACCTGTACAGTGTTTTGGAATAAAATGCATCCTTTATGTCTAATCATTTTGTTTACTTTTAAAGGATTACTGTCGTTACATGATTTATGCTGTTTTTGATCGAATAACTGGACGTCGAGATTCGGTCAACTCTTAAGCTTTTTTCGCAACTACAGACATGTAAATTTTAAGGGTATCTTAAGTCATATACCCGTATGTCGTTAAGAACTTCCTGCAAATGCAATACGAGTGCACAAGGCTCCTCGGCAGGGGGAGGGGAACGACTGCCCTCGGCGGAGGCACCGGCCTGGAGGGGGCCGGGGCGGGCGAGCGGGTGGGAGGCGGTAGGTGCATTCCTTGACACTCGATTGACGGGTGTCGGCCGCCCCGGCCCCCGCCGCCACCCGCCGCCCGCCGGCGCGCCCGGCGCATTCAAACGACCGCCCTGACCCACATCTCACTGATATTTATAATAATTGAACTGCGGAAACGAGTTGCGGGCGCGCTAATAAATCGCGGGCGGGAGCCGCCGCCGCCGCCGCCGCCGCGCAGGGTACTCGCACCCTAACCGCAGCCTAGAACTTTAAATTATTTTCGAATTGTATGTCGTTCACGAGCGCAATGACCAAACAATCTATCGTTCTATATGAAATTGTAACCGTCGAAACATAAATACTTCATTATGAGATCGTATCGACATCTCAGCAAATACGAGCGACTGTTTGCTTATTTTATTTTTTTTTAATGGTTCAACTAAAATCGACTATAAACATACTTATTTACCAAACAGTTTCGTGCCGGTAAAGTGTGACTCAGTAATTATTTAGGTACATACGTATATGACGAGAGGAGAGTGCACTGAAACTCACATAAAATGTATTCACTCACTATAACCATTTTGTTAAGAAACTATTGTCGTGACAACAAGTTCAAATGTATCTGTATGTGATAAATAACGTTGAATGTTTCTCAAGAATCAAAGGTAACGTCTAAATATATTCAAGTGCAATGAGTATGCTTATTTCGCTTCGATTTACATATTTTTTGTCTTATCAAAAATTTTGTCAACAAGATCGTAATTCATCAGCATAAAGGAGCTACGGCGCAAACGCGAGCGAGTCGCGGGCGCCGCCGGCTGTTCCCAGAGCCGTGTTTATAATTTTCAATTCCATCAGTGCGATATCGGACGGGCGCGAATCGACGGTCGTAATGGACTAGCTTTTTTATATAACGGGTGTTTTCTCGTCGCGGCAGTAGCAGGTGTTTTATGAGAACATTCCACAACGATCTGTGTGTATTTTGGTAGCGAAGCTTCACATGTTTATGGCAGTTCTACCGTCGCGGGCCGGTGGGCTGCTGTTGCCCGATGGATATGGTAGATCTTGTGTTTTTTCTGATATTCTTAAATTAGTAAGTGCAAAAATAGTTGCAAAAATTTCGATTAAGAATATGTGTAATATTATAACAAATTTGTACTTTAAAGTTATCAAAATGAAAACGACTATCGTAACAGATTGTAAACAAAAAAAGTAAAAATTATTTGTTATTGTTCCATGTGGATTATTTTCTTTTGTATCGCGACTTGCTTGTACATAATTCCCTTTTAGGGTTCCGAGCCAAAGTGGCAAAAACGGAACCCTTATAGTTTCGTCATGTCCGACCGTCCGTCCGTATGTCACAGGAAATGTGTTCAAAAACTACAAGACATATATATATATATATATATATATATATATATAAAATTATAGTGTAGGTGTCTTGTATAAGCCGCTACTTAGTTTGGTAGTTAGATATCAAAAATAAATATTTCTAGGGGAGTACTTCATCCATGTAACACAGCTGAAAAAACATTTCAGCAAAAATTAACGAGTGGAAACATTTCGATAGTTCTTTCAAAAACACTTTAAATTTTCTAAGCAATTTCTTTGATTACGGGAATAATTTCGGAAATAACCGCTCTGAAAGTTGCAGAAATTGTGTCTTCCCTCCTATATTTTTACATCGTATATCCAAAAAATATAAAAAAAAATAAGAATGATAACGCTTAATAAATACTTTCAACGAAAATCGTAATGAACATGGTACTATTTTTGAGTTATTGCTGAAAAACTGCGCTTCTCAACAAAAGGACGTAAGTGTTATGCCGATACGCTCTTTTGTTGATGCACTTTAGTTCACACTAGTTTAATAGTAATAGTCGACACACCTACTTGTTTTTCTAGTTATAGGCGACTAAAGTGCTTATAACTATTCTGTACGGGGAATATGGAAAAAATGTAACAATGTAATTTTTTCATCTGTAGTGCATTTTTTTTTTGTAATAATGGCTTCGGAACCCTATAATGAGCATGGTCCGACATGCTCTCGGCCATTCTTTTGATTATCTGTTGGAATAGAATTTTGTAATCGATTTTAAACTGACCTTCTGATGACCTAAAGACTCGAAATTTTTAATGTAGATCACATTTGGATGACAGTTTAAGAGAACAAAAACAAATAAGCCGAAAAAGAATGTAAAAATATTACTTATTTTTTGTATCTTTTTATATTATTGCTAGGTACATATAATAATTTTTAATTTAAGAAACAGTGAAATTAAAGTGAAATAATGCTGAAACTTTTTTTAGCTCTCCCTTGTTATCTTGTCTGTATATTTAAGGTGTTCATATATTATTATACAACATATGTATTAGGTGTTCAAAATCTATCACAAAGTTTTAGACATTAAAGACTAAAAAATAAAAATATACAGTTGAAACATAAAAATATTAATATTTGGTATTGCGGCGTTTTTAAAATGTATTTGAGAAGTATAAAACAAATTCAACATTTGCAGTACCTACAGTAAAAATGTAAATTAAGCTATTACTGCATTAATTATAATCTGTTGTATGTGTTCATGTTTATTTTAATCCTATAAATATTATCATAAATATTGAAAATTCGCAATCAGAACAAAATGTAAGAGATTATGAATTTTTATGGAGTTTTAGAATATTTGAGTTTGAAAAAATTTTTTAACCTTTGGTTGAAAACGTAAAATATTATTTCTTTTGTATTTCAGTAGTTTTTCTAAAGTGCCGCCTTTAAGGAGCAGAGACTGCGAGTACTATTTTTCGTAGATCACAGTAATAAGAGATGCGTCCGTCTAAAACGCGGTTGACAGACACGCAACGTACACACGTCAGTCCGTCCGCCGGCGACAATAAATATAGTTTATAGAGCAATCAATTCCGCGGAACGACCGCTGCGGATTTGGAGCAGAACAGCTGAGGAGCTCGTTAAAGCGACGATGACTGATCTCCGGCGACGCCGGCTATCGGACGATTTACCCCGAAATAAATCCCTCTCCAATATTTTTAGTCCGGATTACACAAATTTATAGTCTTTGTCGCGTCCCAGAGCGGGCTTCATTATGATGTCGCCGATATTACCGCGCGACGCGACGCGTTCACTAAATTTACACGAGACGCGGTCTCGGGTCGCGGGAGCGCACAGACGCACGAGCCTGCTTTGCGGCCGTCGGCGCGGACCGCTCCGGGCGTCGGCGGGGGCTCGCGCCGCGGACATTGTAGGCGTGCTGACGGTCACCGAGTAAGGTCAAAGACGACCGCTGTATCGCGTGTCGCTTACGAATGTATGACGGGAAGCACGTTCAAGATCTACGACATCGGTACGTCCGAGTGCACTGCACATTTATCACGACCCGGACCGGAGCGGCGCCCGCCCGCGGCCGCCGCTGCAGCACCCGGCCCGCGCCGTTGCCCCAGATGCGGCCATTATCATATTTTTGAGAAGGTAACTGGGCAGAGTGCGGCGCGGCTCGTAAACATCGCACGGAATGAGCACTAATTCCCGACCGCCGCAGCCTTCCCGCCGCCGTACAAAGAGCGCTTTACATAAATTTGTCATATTTATACGCGCCCCTGAAGCCTCCCTTTCCGTGCGGCTCCCCCTCCTCCGCCGCGAGGACCGTGCGCGTGACAACTCGCTTCTTTCGCGTGTTTGTCCCGTCTGTCTGTCACGCGCACGGCCTCCTTCTACGAGTGATTTACTCCTGCTACGCCACCGTCGCCGGCGCGGTGCATTTTGCTATTAAGTCTACGGGTGGATTTTGTTTGTTAGGTTTACTTAGGTTTCAAACCCAATACTTACTACATACAAATAATCAACATTGTCTATTTTGCCTAGACCTGCTACAATTTAATTTGCTAACGTGGTAGTAGTTTCGTATCACAAAAAATAATATTCAATCGTAAAATAAGTCTGTAAATTATCTATAGACACTAATTTGGAGTAACAAGAGCAATTTCACGAGCTAGGTGTTCAGTTTTTTTATATTCTACTATAATTTTTAAAACTCATGCTCTTCTTGTACTTTTCTAAATCCTAATAGTCTTGTAGTTTCTGGTTAAGTGTGTGTTAGCAGGACAAGTTTTACGAATAAAATTAATAAACCGCTGCTGTGGTTTTCGTATTAAGCAAAAGCAAGACTTGTATTCTATAACTAGCGAATGTGCATTTTAAAGCGAGGCGGCGCGCCGTGCACGTGACGGCCGGCGCGCACTCGTCCTTTCCGCGCCGCCTCGCGCTAGAAGTTGCGCAGGAGAGCTTTAGATCGTATTTACTATGAAACACTCTGATTATAAGTTGATTATTTTCTTGTTTTCATTGCAGGTATAAATGAAATTTTCTAAAGAGGAAATCTAATGAAGAAAAATAAAATTCAGAGTCCGACTTTATTTTTAATAAATATTTGAAAATCATATGCTTAGAGTTTTCTATTGATTCGAATCAAAGTCTGAATTTGCAATTGCGCTGCTGCTTGCTTTTGTAATTTCTAACTTTTTTTCCAATATCTATGAAAAACTGATAGTAACAGACTTGAAAAGCAACGCCGACCTTCGTCCGCTACTTTTATCTAACCTCGGATCTGATACTGCCGAATACGGTTAATATCTCAATGTTTTAAAATATATAAAAATACGAATACTGATATGTGACGTGTCCTAAAAGACTTTCCAAACCACTTTCTTGCTGCGGTTGTTATCAGACCAGTGTAATATGTATGTCCCAGTATATTACTCTACTTTAATTCATTCAATGATAAAGCGTTTTCGTAAAATTATGTTACGAAAAACTGTCTTTAATTTTTGTACGCCATTCACTCTGCGAAAGCGCGTTTAATGATTTCAGAAAATATCTCATAAACGATATTTAATAAAAATTGTTTGTACCTTTGTATAATGTAACGGTTTGTGTGACGTCACTGAGGCGTGTGATTTCAAATATCAGAAACACCCCACTTCGAGTACCGAGCGAAGCTAAAGTTTCTAGATTTTCCCAACTTGTTGCATCCAAGTTGTTCTAATGTATGGACACAAGAAAAAATTTTAGTTTGAGTCTAGAACTGTTAATCAGCATTTGGCAACGTGTATATAATAAACGGTTTCCAGATCAGGTCAGACGCTAAGCTGGCCGTGTAAGGCGCGCCGGCGGGGGCGCGCGGTCCGCGGTTCGACTCCCGGGCGATGTGACGTGACCCGAATGCGGCGCACGTGACGTGTCGTATCGCGCGTACAAATCATTCACCCGTCACGAGCTCTTTCACGGGCCTCGAGGCGCTCGGGGGCCGCCACCCCCTCGTAGCACAGATGAATTTCAGACAGATGTGCAATTAGGTTGAAATAAAAAAATCTGATAATTGCAATTATTGTTTGTATAATAAATTGTTAATATTTTTTTAATACTATTATGTCCCTCGTATAATGTGTATTAACACAAAATTATAAAAGGAATAAAATTGTCGTATAGGAAATTTGTTTTCCATAACAGAGAAATTTTACGTCTTATAGATGAAATATATCTATTCTGTTCGTAATCTTTGCCCACGGTAACAGAGTTGACATCGAGCCATACGTCAAGCCGGGCAGAGCTCCAGCTAGTAGATTTAGTTTTTTTTCGAGAAGAGCCTAGCCGGTAGTCGTATAAGTGCCCTATTTTAGATATTTATAAATTCTGTAGTTTTGATTTAACAACGGGCATTGTAACTCACGATATTCAGTTAAAGTATCTTTTGTGAGTAAGTGAACACATTTAAAGATTACATTGTATTTGAAAAGGCTTTATTCTACTACACAAAAAATATACGTCTTTTAGTGAACAAACAGACTATTTGGCTTTATACCTTAGATAGATAGATAGATCGTTATATCATAATTTACTTTGTTTCTTATTATGTTTATGAGTAATTTGTTTGTTTATGTTTATGCGTAACTACTTTCTTTCGTGTTATGTTTATGTTGTAGTCAGGAACAAATAATAAATGGATAGATAGTTATATATATAATATATGCAAGGACACCAATATATGTATATTGGTGTCCTTGTAATCCTTTATCCATATCAGCTACATCAGTTGTATTTACCATAAGACACTGAATAATTAATTTTCTTACGTCGTCCCACAAATTAGAGGATTTTTGATTTCTAGCATAATATACATTATCTTTAAGAAATGCATCAATTTTTTTTTGAGATCAATCCTGATAATCAAACGTGCAGATGTGTAAATTAAATTATTAACTTACAAGAATTTAAAATCCTTTACTATTGCTTTTGTAGCATAAACCAATCTAAATGTCATTTGTAAGCATAGATAAGTTCGACCGGTCTACGCAATATCGGTTCCGCACGCTGATACGAAAGCGTACGCCGTGTGAGGCACGTCATCGCCGTTCATACCGAGCCCGGATCGTGCCGCGGGGAGGCGCGCCAAATAATTTCCTTATAAAATATTACGTCTGGCGAGAATTGAACAGATATCCTTCAAAAGCGCGGGGCGCGGGCGCGGAACGGAGGCGGGGAGGTCATGATTTATCGGGCTCTAAAGTATTATAATTAAAAGCTAACGGCGAGAGCGCGACCGGAACTCGCCGCCCGCCCGACCCGCTGGCCGGCGGCTGCTACCTGCAACTCTGCGCACTACTTGCAATGTTGGCAGTTCTGCGTCCCTCACTAGCTGTAAACAAATTAGTATCCGTTACGATGCAGAAAATTAATTTGATCAGTATAAAATAAATCAAATTTCTGAAATGGATGCGACACTGTTCAAACGCTTTTTCTTTACGAATTAATACAAACTTTATCTTAACATAATTGAGGCTTTTGACATCAGTACTTGCTTTCGATGTTAGAGAGATTTTTTTTAAAGTGAACTTATACGCGTGCATGTAAGTACGAGTAGTATTTCGTGTGGATTTCCTTCACTTGTAGATGTAAAATATATACGAGTCTACATTACGAGTAAGCATTATGATAATTATTTTTCTGTCAAGCGAGACGAATATTGTGCAAGGACTCATTCTAGGAGAGTGCAGCGCGGCGCGGGGTGCGGCGAGGGGCGGGGGGCAGCGGGCGCTTGACAAACGCCCTGTTTATTAAAGTCAAAACATAATACGGGGACGGACGTAAATCATGCGCCGCGGCATTGTGTCGGCCCGGGCGCACCCCCGCCGCGCCCGCGCCCCCGCCCCCCTTGGACCCACACGTCCACTAATTTTCAGAAACGGCCGGGCCACCGGAGTTCAGACGGTCATGAATTCAAACTTGCCTCGTCGTAACGCCCGCCGGTAGTTAGAAGCTGCCAGGTTTAGCCGTTTCCGTTTTGTCCACTCGGCCAAATTTATAAGTCTAAGTAATTAAATCTTGTTAGTGCCGTCCGATCGTTATTGTGAGGTAACCTTTGGCTCCGATTTATTGTAGGCGTTCACGATTTCACGTCCGTGAGATGTTCGAATTAAATGAGTTTTGTAAGCATTCATACAAATTTTAGAGTGCACATTTCATTAGCATAAAGTGACAACGTACAGCTATCCTTAAACATAATTTCACATGGAAGATAAATGATTTCTCCTCGAATTAGTATTTATATGTTCAACTGAATAAGCAAAGCGGTGAGGGGCGCGGGCGGCGCGGGGCTTATTAAAACGAGTACATTAGAGGATTTGCTGATACGGAATTATTACGCGGGGCACCTCTCGCGCGCCGAAATTAAATTCGGACAGAAACGGCACAACAAATCATATTTATTTAGAGCTAAAAATACCTCGGGTGGCCATTAGTCGGGCGACGGGCGGACGTCGACCGCGGCGCGCGTTCGAGAGATTAGGCAAGGAGGGACATTAAAGTGAAATTATTTATTTAGGGCGGCGCGGGCTAGATTACATTACTCCATATACATAAATAACGAAAACAATAAGAGCTATTCTAATAAATTATCTTTTATTGCCGGATTGTGAAAATTTTAGACACTTATCCCGGCGGCCGCAGGGAGGGTTTTGTCCCATATTTATGGCGCCCGAGACGCGGGGATTTTGAATTCGTCGCGGCCGCCTCCTCCGCCGCGCCGTCTCGCGCCAGCGCCGACGCTCTATTTGCCGAGCCATGTATAATACTACTAGCACTTACAGGAAATTACTTTAAAGCACTAACAAAGCCTGTCGGCTTAATAAACATTTTATATTAATTTTAAGAAAAAATACTTAATGAATGTACGTTAGGGTCGAGCCTGCTGTGATTGCATCATGAAAACCTGCATCAGTCAGGTTTTTTTCAGTCCGTACCTTAATCAAAAACTGGTAGTGATCAGTAATTTAATTACTGTATATAAGAATAATACTAATGCCATGTTCACATGGCCACACTGATTGCTCTAACTTAAACTGAGAAGTTTTACACGTTTTGAGTTCTAACAAGGCTAGCAATTGAAAACATAGAGCCAAGAAACATATTAGAGTACATATTTGTGAACGTGTTTATCGGAAGGGCGTCAAACGCATAACCTCTCCTTTGTGCATGTCATAAATTATGAAATGAAAGCGTCTGTAACTGCGAAAAACAATAACAACAGCCAATTGTATTTTTGTACCTAGAAGTATCACTTTTTATGAAACAATTAATTATATGCATACCGAACTTTATATTAGTCTGAAATATTGTTTCTGACTATATTATTTTATTCTATTAATTTCAAATAAGAATTTACCATTTTTTTAATAAATTTGTCGACACAAAATGTGTATTTAAGAGTAAATACGTACATCTACATTCACTGTTTTGCATAAATGTGGGCCGGTATTCCATCAAATTTGGAGATCACAGCCGTTATATGCAAAGATGAGCAAAAAGCGTTCGGGCTCGTCGCGCCTGACAAGTCCTAAACGTCCTTCAGAGCGGTACGGCACGTCTGCCCATGAATAATCTAATAAATAATCTTTTCAAACGTAATTTATTAGCTAGGGCAGCACCGGACGGAAGCCTCGAGCGAGAGAGACAACGCGCGAGGCGGTCCGCGCGCTAGAACGAAACGACGCTAGTGTCGTCCGTCATAAATAACAGCCGGCAAAAACAATGGACAATGGATTGTGGTGCGGAGATACGTCTTCTTTAGGATCTGCAGGGAGGTTGGCCGGGCCGTGGGGGCACATCCGAGTGCCGCCCGGACGGTCCGGCCCTCGCGAAAGAACGCGTGCGCACCCTAGCGTTAGTATGCCTCGATTCATCATTCAAAATTTTTTAAAACATTTCAATTATAACGTTTTAATTTTTAATTATTAGAAATATTTGTAATTGAATAGTTTTATTTATTATTCCTTTTTGCTATTTAAATTACGAATGTGATAAAAAAATGTTACTGTAAAGATCAAAAGTACGAATTTATTTATTGTATTTTGTATAAGCAGTACAGGCTATAATTGAAATAAAAGCAAAATTATCTCGTAATTTATCGGATCGAATCCAGTAGCAAGGACTTGGTTTTTTTTATAAAGTAGTCACGTATAAAAATCCAAATCATCAAACAACTACGTATTCATAAGCGAGCTAGGCGTCATTTACTAGTTATTAAACGAGTGTCCGAAATAAATTTTCAAAATACAACAATAGAAATTTTAGAATGCTAAAAACTAAAGTGAACTCCAGTTCACCTAAGGTCACGCTAACCGTGTTGTATTGATTTAATTTAAATAATCCAAATGAAATGGAATGCATAACCAATATAAAATGTCTTTTATCACTAAGCTTAAGGGTTTTTTGCCCCAAGTGTTAATATAGAAATACTGCATTTTATATAAGAAATACACTTCAATATTTCAAGGTACGTTGCTGAAGGTCCGACAGTTTAATAGAAATAATTTTATTAACGTAAGCGCAGGGACAACATAAATTGTACACACTGACAAGTCTATAAGTACGTGCAGCGACAAAAAGAATGCATTTAGCGAGGGAGTTTCAAAAAAATAGATTATCTTCGCTCATTACAGTGCAGTCGGCGGCGATAACGATAATTGGCGGTGCGGCGTTCATCATGAAGCACTGCGACATTTACCGGGGCGCGGGCGCTTTGCGGCACGCGAAACTTTGACATAATCGATTACAATTATCGGGCTCTAAATGTAAAATTATTTATGGCCACTCGTGCGCAGTCGGTCGTTTATGCAAATTGAGTTTATTACTAAATTGTACTTTATAGAGGTTCAAGAACTGTGTTTGCATCAAAACATGTCTAGCGTCTTTGTGTTCGGAGTTATGATGACATCGCTTCAAATATTCACCCCGATTTTCATGGCCTAGTGGATAAGCGTTCGCTCCTAAGGTGTTAGGGCGGTCGACCGAGTCTGTAGATCGCTGTCCATAGCGCCGAATTCGAGTCTGACTGTTGAAATCATAACTGGCCCCTCGTATCCACCATATTTTTTCGATTCCAATTTTATCGATGTGGTCAAAAACCGCATATTTTTTATTCACACGTATAGTGTCGAATAGTAAGTGATATTATGCTATTGGGTTTACATTCAACTGTACTATCCCGTTTATATAGTTCATAAAATTATCGAGATATAGTATCAAAATTGAAAGTTGACATTACGATATTGTTAGTCACGATTGAAATCTATGAAATATCTAGATTCGTTCAGACGTTAGAGCTATAAAGCAGCACTTGGCAGTTCTCGTCCAGTACTTTTTTTTCGTCTGTGCATATTTGAATATACACATGAAAGAACTACTAGATGCAGAAAAGAAAGAGAAATTAGCTAATCCCCATCGGTAGACCAATGAAACGGTCGATGAAAATTAATGTTAATGTCTCAATCGAGTGCGAGAAGAGGGCGCGCCGCCCACACCGCGCGCCGGCCGCTCTGCGCGGGCGCATGTCGCGCATTCGATTTGAATTTATTTACAAAGCAGCCGTCAAGTCCAATTAACGGGAATCTGGAAGAGAAAAACGCGCCCCCCGCGTCACCTAATTGACTTTTCATGTAGGCCGGACGCCGCCAGATAGCGCGCTCACTTACACAGACCACACTTTAATGTTGAACTTATCTTGCGACGATTTATATGGATTTTAGATTTTTCTCTGCTTGCGGTCTGTATACAAATTTCGGAGAAAAAGTTAAAGTTTTTTTTTTATTAGATTGATTCTGATTTGCATACAAAGGTTATTAAGTACAAAAATTAAATATTATTACTAGTAGTGTTAAGGGTTTAATAATCTAATATGACGATAATTTAGGCAATAATCCTGTAGCGATTCAATTTAAATTTAATCTAGAGCTTCAATGACGTAGTAGAAATTTCGGGGTAAAGATGATCACGAACCGTGACGTGTACAGTTCGCGTATCTTCCCAAAGCTTCCTCGATCATAAATTACACTAGAGCCGCGTCTCAGATGCGTTCAATCGCGTATATTGTCCGACTATAAATTAAGTGGTTTATTCGATAGTTAGGTGTCGTCACCGAAATATCTGCGGGGACGCCGCAGTCCCTGGAGGCTGCGCCCGGCCCCCGCCGCGCACCCGCCGCGCTATATCGGGAACGCGAGCTTATGTATCCTTACGGCTATTATTCGCGTTGCAACACTAAAAAACGTAGAATTTCATAAGTAAGTTTCGAATTGGTTTCGGAATTTACTGAAGATGATTCATAAACCAGAATGGATTTTATTTAAAATTGACTTGTGTTGAATTTTTCCTTTTTTCATATCATAATTATAATTGAACGAAGCTATTGATCCTTAAATAAATATCAAACAAACAAATTTGTCTTGTTCCATTAATACTACCATATATGAAACACCAAGGACGACAAGTCGAACAATTAAGCTAAGAAAATCGATACTAATCTGTTATTTGACTGGGTTATTACCCCGACCTCTTCGTCCGAAGCGAGCACTCCCTCTATAGAACAAGTGTATAGATTATCATATTAAAATGTTTATGATTAATCGTATCTTTTTAATCCAAATTAAAATTTTGTCATTAAAAACTCAAATTGTATCTTTTAATCTAATCGTCAAAGCTATAAAAGTTTGTTTATAAAAATCTGCTTTCATCGTATAAATAATAATTCAACTGCTCTTTTGTGGTTTTGTTTGTTTCGATACCACTTTAGAGTCTTCAACTATATCATGAGACTTTCACATAGTGACAGATCTTTGTTCTACTAAATGCTAGGTAATCAGCCAATTATCGCTTTTGGTTTATGGGCGGTTATCTTGTATAATCTTGTATTCGTTGCCTCGTGGACCCTTACAACAAACATTTTGACGCTATCGATATCATCGCGTCGCCTGCCGGGCCCTTCAGAGAGATATTATTAATATTCTAAACTGCACACGTGAAGAGTGATGACTGGACTTCTCTGGACTTCAATTAATTTTTATCACGTAAAATCTTATATATGCTTAATACCTAATTCCTCATTAGTTCACGATGCTGGTGATATGCACACGTATATCAACATGTACTTCTTTTCATACTAGCAATTTTCGTGTATGTGAAATGTTTGTAAAACCTAATATAGTAATATATAAGTAAATCGGCATACTTACAGCGATAAGTATCAGCTACAATTTACAGTTGCCAGATTTGTACCGTTCATCCTCCTATTTCTTTTAATTTAAGATCGAGGCCTCTCATCTTAAGCGGTTTTGTTTTTATGTACTTATAGAAATCACTAATTTAATTGTGTATCGTTGAATTCTTCGAAACTTCAACGTAAACATGATTTTTTCTCACACTCGGCCTAGACGAGCGTATCCACCACTTCCGCGTAGCGCCCGCGCCTCCGGCGTCGCGTGGTCCGCGCGCTCGTGAGCGGCCCACTTAGAAGACGGCCGAGTAAATAAATTCGATTGATTTACGGGCCGATGACTCCCGAAGTGCAGTGTGCACGCTGCAATTTGTGCACTGCTGTTTATAGACGTCGATTAGGTGAGGATGTGCAGAAGGCGCGCGTTACACAGACCGCCAATCGAGCGATGACTTATTGAATGCTTCCAGTTTTCGCAGTTCCAAGCGAACGATATTTATTTTGCAATTATCAGAATATCGCCACGTTCTACACTTGTGAAAAGTCGAACATATCTAAGTACATAGATCCTAAAATAATATTTGAGAACACACTTAAATACGTTTGTTTGTTTTAATTTTTTTTCATAGAAGTAGATAATCATACTCTGCGTGAGAGGTTTTTTATAGGTTATGCATACAACAGGCGTACTTAGTTCTTACTAGACTTCCAAACTATCGAGTTCGTTACGATGCTCTTTTTCGCCGGTACGCTTGTGGTATTGCTGCGTGTGATTTAATTTAAAATAACCTATTGACACATACCCGAGATTTTCGTTTATTGGTTTGGAATATTAGAATTTTTTTGTATAGGTACTTTATTATTGTGTATAGTATACGTATGCTTACACGTTTTGTATATGGCTCAAATAACTACTTTTTTGCTGCGCCACTTAAACTAGTATGTAGTACAACGGCAGTCACAAACAAGTTTCTTATTTATTCTTAATGTATTATTTAATGTATTTACATTAACACTTTGAATATTCGAAAATTATTAGTCCATTTTGAATGACCATAGACATAATAATATATAGAGAATAAAAAGGCCATTTTATTTATATTATTTTCTAAATTTGAAATATTGTCAGTTGATAATGTCGATTTAGATAACTATTCACATTAATTTTATTAAATTCCATTGATAATATCTTAGAAAGATTTAATATTATGAAGAGCTTATTTTATTAATTTATTTATATATTCTTTGCATTCTATTCTATGTCACCGAGTATCCTGGACACCGAATGCACAAAGCTTAAATAAGTTACTTATTTTGTGCCAAATATTATAAAAGGTTTTGGGATATTCAAATACATCCTGATTGCAAAATTTGGTTTTGTTATATCGTTAATTTTCACCAATTATTTTGAATAGGAATTTTTATGAAAATAATTTAATTATTTTTTATAATCATACCTCTTTTTTTTGTTTATCTTACTAACTTGCTTTGAATTTACGTTACGCATTTTCGAACTAAACTTTCATTGTTAACGTATTCGTTTAGTTGCACAATTAAAATACAGGTTACCTAAAAATAGGAGTCGTGGCTAAGGCGCTCGTCTCTCTCGCCGGAAACGAAACTCCATGACCGTCATGGCGTCATGCGCACAAAAATCGCGCAGATATCTGGAGGCGCTGGTCGAGCGACGTCACGCCTCCGCCGAATTTATGTAGCATCATTTCGGCCCGCCACATCCGCCGCCGTAAAATATTAAGAATATCGTGTTATTTTTCAGTTTTATGACATGCTCATTTATGATTATAAATAATTGTTATTCCCGTGGTCGCCCACGCCGCGAGGTGCGCCCGCGCCGCCCGCCGTACATTCGTCACGCAAGGCGTGTGATAGCTTTACGGCGACGACGTCTATTTCGTCTCACGGTTTTACTATTGTATTCATAGAATTGTTATGGAAATGTGAGTGGCCATTAAGAACGATTTGTTATGTTTATTTAGACAATGTTTTATTACATGTTTAGTAAATTTTAGACTGGACTCTTTTACCCGCTGGAAACCCTCACTGGCATCCGGAATCTGGAGACGATTAAGCGTGTTTTTCTACTCGTCTATGTGCAGAAGCCGTGGTCGCGTTCTTCGCTATACCGCTGCTTATCCCGAGTCGCCGTAGAGCGAATCCGGAATAATAATGGAAGTGTATTTGATGATGTAATTAATCATAAAAGACGACTGATGGACTCTCAAAATGTTACGACCATCGACTGACGGTGAGAGAACAGTTGACTTCTTATACACAATACAAAATCACTACACCACACTCACTCGAAGACGGTAACAATGTTTACAATTAGTGAACAAATAGCATAACTTGAGAGGTGATTGTACATTCTGCATTTGCCCGGCGAGCGGATTATTTACATACCTAATATAATATGATATGAACCTTTCGTATAGTTAATTCATTTCTGATTGTGACTACCAAAACCGTACACTATATTCGATATCTACCAATAAACCGCTATTGTCCCATTTTACAAACGGCCATTAGAAAGAATTCACAGCCAATATATGTCGCTTTCATAAATCGTTTCGCCGCTCACATTAACGTACGACGCCGATATTTTTGGTGTTAGCTTCGTTATCCGATACCTATTTCGTCAGCGCGCCGGTATGAAAAATTAAAACGGCCCATATTAACTAAATTTTAATCTGTGTTTCTCGAAGAAATCGGCGGAGCGGTAAGCCGGTGCTCACGAAGCCGCCCATAGCGCGGCCCGTGAACGCGCACGGCGTCCAAAGCTAGCGGCGTTTACGGCTCCAACCGCCAAATCGAACGCCGCGGCAGAAGGCGGACGACTCATTAACATCTCTATAAGGCTGTCTCGATTTATGGCGGAGCGGACGGAGCGAACGGTTATCCTAATACAATGGGCTTTACGACGTCTCGCGGCCGTCTGTGCGGTCGTACGGTGGCGCCTCGCAACTTAGAAACTGGTCGACTACCGCTCGTCCGGGGCGTTGGCGGCGCTTTATTGTCGTGTCGGGGACGGACTACGATCGACAATAATTACGAACGTAGACGACGATGCGGTCGTTGAAATTGTTGTCGAAAGAAACGTGCTAATTTGTATTTTTACTGCAATGAATTTAACGGTGGTCGTTTTTAAAACGTTTCTGAATCGACGCTACCTTCACGGTTTTATAACCGTGAAGGGCTTCTTATCGCCGAATCTACGATACTCGTTCGTGGTTTTGTCATAAATCTTTTGCTAATAATAGGGTATTGTCGTTTGAAACTTTCACGGATTGTACTTTGCGATGGTACAAATCTTGCAATAAAATAATTATATGAGAAAATGCGAATAGTGCCATTTCGTTAAATGATGTTAAAACGACCAGCGAGTATAGAGAAGTTTTTTTTTAATCTTTTTTTTTCTGATATTTCAATTTTAATCAACAATTTCAATTTCAATAGGTTTCTCTAGGTCAACATGCGCCACAGAAAAGGGCTCGAAGGAGATTACCTGATGGACTTTGTCTCGTATAATCTCTGCCGTGCACTGTTACACCATCGGACGCGTCCATAGTAATGACATGTCACTGTCTGTGCATAATTTAAGTAAATAAATTTGTAAGAAATTCTTTTTTAAGTAAGTAAACATGCGATATTAATTATTAGCACAATTTTACGTAGTTACAATAGTGACATCGGTGAGTATTGAGTGTGCAGTCTTCATATTATACGTCACGGTCTACACCATATTCTATTCACAAACAATTGGATAGCTTTAAATTATAACAATGAACCATTCATATTCTCAAATATGTATAAGAATTCATTCTGGACCATCGACAGCTTGAGCGTATGAGTAATTTGTAGAATAAGACAAAGACAAAGAAAGAAGCTTATTTTGATCAATATGCGTATGCCTCAATACACTAAAATTGTGACGGTATCAAAAATAAATTAAAACTTTTCATCAGCTTCCATAGTTTTAGGAAAGTATAAGTAAATGACACATTCTGTACAATTCTCTTTTCATAAATTATTTTGCTTAAGATTTTCATTTAGATTTTCTTGTAAACCTAAATTGATGATTGTGATTTTATTGTAAAGTTAGACCTACATTCCGTATTAAAAAAATCAGGTTTAGTAGTTTCGCAATTAAGAGAAGATGCTTGATTTTCGTATATTTCCTCTAATATTCTTTTATATTATGCTTGTTAATTTTTTGAAATAATTGTATTTCTAATTACAAACTGTTCATCTGACATGTTATTTAACGCACTAGACCAAGGTTTATTTTTTAATTTATATTCTAATTGGACCCCATAATTAATTGTCTCAATCAAATTACGTCCATTTAAGTTATAGACTTGTAATGCAGTTACTTAACTATGTTTATTACTAAATCTTAACTTTTTTGTTCATTAGACAGAAAAGAGGATGTGACAAACGGGCAGAATAGGCAGACATGTGATCTTATAATGTTTCCGTTTTGGCATTGAGTCTACAGAACCATAAAAAGTAGAGACGTTGAGGATGAGCCCTATTTATATTAGTACGTACATAATATGAGAAAAAGTTTGAAAAAAATTCAATAATACATCATTCAACGAATTTTAATTATATAATGAAAATTATATAACATTTTTGATTTTATTTGTCTACATTTTATCATAAAATAAAATATATAAACTATTTGTTGTGTTTTTTAATACAGTGAAAAACCGATGTTGAATAGATATGCATAATCAGAGTAGGTAAATATCGCGATATAGAAAAATATCTAGAAATGATTTTCGCACACTTCTTTTAAAATAATTCGTATTGTTTATGTTATTATTTGTAAAATAAAAAAAGTGATCAGTGAACAAATGCAATTTGTTATTCGTGTTAGTCATGTTCGTCTCAGAGTAAACATTATTTTTTTAATGGGTCAGCAGACACGTATCAACGTGCGGACGGTCGTTAAGCGCCAACGAATAAAATCGCAGATTTGTAGACGAGAGTCGGATAAAAAAAAACTGTAAACTAATGCAGGCGCTGTCACATTCGAATGACACTCCGCGGCGGGGTCCTACTGTATAGCATTCGCAGATAGCTACGCGCGAAACGTAATAATATGAACTCGATCGGTCCATAAATTAAGTTGAATTTTAATTGTGCGTATCTCAAGGCTTAAACGACTGCTTGTCCACCAACGACTCGACGTCATAGCGTTAAATAGTACTCGAGCACTTTACAGAAAAGGTCGCAGCAAAATATCGCACTAGGTCACATAGGTTATATTTATCGCGACATTTTTTCATGCCTCATTATGACGTATCGTAATGGGGCAGTATGGTTTCACGCTTTGCACACGTAAAACCCGACCGTAAAAAAGGAAACTAATAGGAAAAAGTAAGCTAAGCAATAGAAATATATTAGTACTTTAAATTCACATTAACAGCAGTTCACAATTTCGGAGATAATTGGTGGAATTTATATTTTACATTCACTACATTGCACATGCATAATTACAGTTGGTTTATATTAGTTTTTGATAAGCGGTGGGCGAGTGGTCAATGCGTTGCCACCGAATCAAAAAATATAGGGTTCGAATTTGGAGCACGGCAAAATTGACCAATGACTTTCACACCTAAAACAAACAATGTACACCGTGCCTCGGAGAGCATGTTAAGCTTTAGAAGGCTTCGAATATTGTTGTCGCATAAAGTTTGCGAACTATTATTTCCGTACCTAAGTAGGGACAACGTTACAATACGCACTGCTGCTACCATCATCTTCGCAAAATCTATACGTATTTTGAACGAGTAGAACCCGTGTGTCTGTACATTAAAGGTATATCTATGTATGAAAAATGTAAAGAGGTAATTATTGTAAGAGAAAACAACGATTTTCAAATATTTTGTAAAAAGTTATCTCCACTTAGGGATCTAAACTGGAAAAGTTTTAAAGTTTTAAGTAATAATTCCTAGTGTTGAAGGCATGGACACGTCACAATACAAACGCAACAACGTTCAGAAGAACGAAAACAGGTCAAGTGCGTGTCGGACCACGTGCAGTGTAGGGTTTCGAAGTTGCCCGTCACAATATGCGGACTTAGAAGGGGGCTTTTTGTATGATACTATGAACCTACTAATTGAGTTTATGGTTTAACTACTAATAACGTCTGAAAGCGGGTGGTGTTAAGGATGTTACGATTTTAAATTCCCATGATTTCACGTGGTCCATAAACACTTATCACTACTTATTTTACTCTCCTCACCACTTGATCTAAATAATTTTCAATGAAATTTGTATGAAGTTTTGTTTTTTACTTCGACAAGTGCATTTTATAAGTTGTTCGACTATTACTCATTAATTTGTAATATGATAGTTATGTTTATACACTATGCTACTTTTCCTATTAGCTTTGTTGTTTATATTACTATCGTGAATTTTCTCACATATTCACGAATAACCATTGAGCATGGATGGGCGGCTGGGGGGAGGGTGTGCTTATCAAAAATTAGCCTTTTAAAGCATAACATTTCGCAAACACATTTTTATATCAAGAAGTGGCTTACACAGACGAACACGGTGAGATTATAAGAATTCGTTTTTATTTACGTAACCCCAAAAACCTACGTTTAACTTCTGATCACGTCGCCATTGAAAAATATACAATTGTGAGAGGCGGAGAGGGAGTGGACCGGTGAATGAGGGAGGGAGTGGAGTTGCGATAAAAATTTATATGACAGACAGAATTTTACGCGGATAAAACCTAAAGCAGAAAACTAGCTATGCGTAAAATATATATAATTGTAAACCCAAATTTTTGTCAGCATAAACATTCCCTCACTGCTTCACACGGATGTCCTTGAATAAGGTCGTGTTAGATTTTAGCCATCACATCGGCCGGCACTCTTTGAACTTCTCACTACTTTGTAGATTCGTATAGACCTTCATTAACTCCCACATTGCATCAAGATGTTTTTCTTAACGTTTACAAAGTGCTTAATATTCGTATATGAATTTAAAAAAAAAAATATTATTAAGACTTCCTGAGGTTCGAATCCACGACTTTCGTATTGACAGTCGCAGGTTTTAAACAGCGCAAAATATATACTTTTATTTCTATATCAGGTATTACGACGCAACTGTATGCTAATACTAACGAATGTTAGTACACGAAACCTCTTTAGAGATATGAGAAGGAATAAACCAAATTAATTTCAACTAAAGGTTTTTGTTAACAAGCTGTTTTTAGTAGTATTTCAATTTCTATAGAATATACTGTTTAATGTCAAAGACACATTGCAAGAAACTGTGGATCCTAATGTATAGTATACATCATTATCACATTATCATCATTATCATCATCATCATCATCATCATTATCATCATCATCGCTCAAACTCCAGCCAGTCGCTATGACTGAAAAGGCAAGTCCCGATACACAGAAGGGAGCATAATTATATGAAGGGAGTGTAGGTTATAGCTTGACTTAGGAGTAACGGGAGTATAAAGCCAGCCGGTATTCGTGCAACCTTTAGTCAGAACCTGCAGTCGGGATGGGATAGGTGAAGCCTTATATAGGATATACATTATTAAAATTTAAAAAACGTTTTGTAAATTCTTATTTTGAAAGACATGTTCGATCTTATCCCACTCGCTACAAGTTTTTCTTCCTTGCCCCGATTTGATGTCCATTGACACCAGCTTGAGTTCTGATTATTGCACATCTTCGATGGCGCTTGTGAGATGGGGACGACTCTATTAATTCCTAAACCATTAGAGAGCAGTCTGGTTAGAACACCTGTTTAATTGTATGACTTATCGACTTCTCTTTCTTTCCGTTCATAAGCCGGGGTAAATAAGTTTTAATGCCATTTTATCTTGGTTTCTATATGATATTAAAAAACATTCGCAAAATCATGACGATTCTATTGTAAAACCATCGATGTCGAATAATTCCTGCCGAGTCTAGATTGCTTCTTCGCTTTGCGAAGTCGGGTAAACATTTTATAAAGGTCGATGCATTATTCCAGCTGACTGCTGCCGATATGCGTAGACCTTTTTGATTCACTGTGGATTTTTGAATAATCGTTATAATGAAAATATTAAAATTAATTGGCACGTTCCTGGCTTGTTTTTTGCTAAAATCATATATTTTTTTATTTTTCGTTTATTAAGTTTATCGTTTTACAGTACGTATTTTCATCGCTCAGTCCACGCAGCACTATAATATTAGAGCGTTTACTTTTTTAAGTTTACGCAATCTCAAGTAATTGATTTAAAATTTATATTCTTTTTTTATTTCAGGTAAGCACTTGGCAAAGTTATCACCGTCTACATTAGGTATGTATGTAGAATCGATTCGGAATCGTTTTTATAATGAATGGGAATTAATTATAAGACATTCGTGGAAGATTTATGAAGGTGTTTATATCAATAAACGAAAAACATTAACGAGTTTGCGCTCGATCGCAAAAAAAAAGTGGGCCCCGGGCGAGGTTCTATAATTGCTGTTATTTATAACTCTGAGTGACGTTGACGGACACATTTCACGATTAATTGACAGTTGGCATTTTTAATTACTGTACCGATCTGAGCGATCGACAGGCGCGTCAAGTACACTCGCCGAAATTAGGTTAAGTGGACGAGGCGGCAACTAATAAAATAATTCGTATTAATTTATTATTATGAAATGTGTAGTTATTAAATTAACGATGCGTAATTCCGAATCCAGTTATTGAAGGAGGTCAGTATTACTTTGTTGTTTGTGGCTTTGCCACTCGATTCACGATGTTTAACCGAATTTGTAGTGTTTTTATAATATTTTATAAAATTATAAAAGCATTCTTCATGTTTTGAATGCTAAGACGAATTTCTCTCGAATGTGCTATTATCATGATTTCAACTAAATAATATATATTTGATGTGTATCGATTCACATTTAAATTCAAAAAAGAGAAAATGATAAAGATGTGCTTAGAAATTTGCGTTTGTAATATGAATTAAATTGACCGGTCTAGTAACTGTCGAGGTCTGCGCGATGCGCGCGTTGACAGAATAGGGTTGACGAGTCGTCGCTCAAATTCGCAACGTTTATAACAATGAATGTTTTATCGCCAAGCGAACAATGGACATTTTATATGATGTCACTGTATTGTTGTATTATTCAGACGGAAACAGGTGGGCCGGCTTAGCTGCTAAAGGAGTATCTATTTTGTATATTACGATACAATTTAGTCGGATTATAGTTATTGTATCGTATCTAATATGAAATGTTTGTAGCTTCTCATAGAATTTCGGTTGTTTAATAAGTTCATCGTAGTTAAAGATTTTAGGTGAATTCATCAAGAACTTTTTCTTTCATGCAAGCAAATTACCTATATTTGACATACTATTACTTCAAAAATAGGCATCAGTGATGCTAGTTCTTGTATTTCGTTATAACTAATGTAAAAAATCAAAGCGTTCCGTGCCAAGAGGTCTTACTATTATCGTGCTCTATCCGGCCATGCTCATGACGATAACGTCTTTTTATAATTCCTTTCTTGACAACTAACTTTACTGTGAGTCATGATTCGGTTATGTAACGAGTTTATTGCGTTTTATAAATATTTAACGAAGTCTTTTTAAGGCACTCAAAGGTAGTCTATTCCGCTTGAAAATAAAGTTTTATCGCGTGGGGATCTGTGGCGGGGCGGCGGCTCGCATTTCTCACCTCGTCAGGTCCCAATCAATCAGTCGGCCGTCTCTCTGGCCCGCGCTACTTATAAAAGTAAACACGCGACAGGTCAAGGGGCACGTCTATTTCATGCCCCCCTATCCGCCCGGTCTCACCCCTTGCGCAGACCACTCACGACTGCTGCCTTCCCCCTCGACCTCCACCCCACTCCACGTGTCACCTCCTTTTCCCTACCTCTGCTTCTGGACTTGATTGATTTCGCATTGACGTCTCTACGTATTCCGGACGCGCGGACGTTATAACACGGTGCATATATCTTGGTAGTTAACACCGTAATAGATTTACCATGTTGTTTTTAATACTCTAAAGCTTATAATTTTTAAAATACTTCACGTTATTATTCATATCTTAAGAATTGAAAAAAAAATTTTTTTTTCGCATAGACTGTGTATAATTTTCTAAACATTCTAAAAGTCTATTGTATTAAACACGTCATCCGAAATAGAACGGAATTAATTCGTGCAGCATTAAAGAAATAAAATATCAAGTATCAAGACCGTCCGACGGGCACAGCCTTGGCGAGTCTGAAATATTATTCTCATCATATCGGGAGTGATTGACGGGTGTCTGCGCGAGGATATATCCGTCACGGAGAGGTAAACAGCCCGCCGCCCGGCGCGGCGCCTCCCTCGTCCTCTGCCCTCTGTCGGCAATATCTTCATCTCGCTATAGCGTTGTTTATGCGTTTTCTTTTGGTATGGTAATATTAATGATACTTATATTAACTTCGTCTAAGTATTAATTTAGAACTTTCTTCTAGTCCCAGCTTACTAAAGAGTAATTATAGGGTTTGTTCTTTTGGCACTCTTACATT
Organism: Eumeta japonica; assembly: GCA_005406025.1. Lineage (NCBI taxonomy): Eukaryota > Metazoa > Arthropoda > Insecta > Lepidoptera > Psychidae > Eumeta > Eumeta japonica. Next base: position 330,033 of record BGZK01000453.1, on the reverse strand, counting down.
CTGTACGCTTTGGAGACTTACAAGATCGTGTACATAAGAAATCTCCATATCCGGAGAATAGAACTTTAGCTGGACAAATGCAAATGTTTGAAGTAAATATACTGAGAAACTTGAAATTCGTGTCATGAATCCCAGTTTTAAGAGATCCCTGATTTTTTATTATTAAGAGACATTTTGAAATCTAAATTATAATGAACATTACCTAAATGCTTATCCCAATAAACGTCCTTAGTAAAAAAAGAGGACGCTTTTCTGAAATAAGAAAAGAAACATCGGAACAAGGAAAGAGTTGATAACCACCCCTTCCCTCCCGGCGGGCCTCTCTGGCCCTCCACTCCTCCGAGTTACTCGCCGCGACATCTGTTCGCTATTTGTCAAACATCATTTACTATTTTCGTGTTTCGAGAAGCTATGTCGTTGAGTTGTTGCATCGCGCGCCGGCTTACATTTTTATTTGGAAAGACACGACGCTCTCAAAGCATTTCGTAAATCTCTGTACTGATCAATTTATATAATTCAATGATAATGGCTGAAGTAGATAAATTCTGCATTATCTGTATAATTTGACTTAACACAAAACTTATTCTTTATTTTTAACTCATATTCTCTATATAGGAGAAAGTTAATATGCAATCGAAATTCACAAATTTTTCTTAGACAATGTTCTGCAATGTAAACCGTACGTCAAGTCCAGTATCATTCGATTGCCGTGTCTGAATGGATAATAAGAACGGTTCACAGCATCCGTCCGCGCGTCGCCGGCGCATTGCCAAGACGCCTGGCGCAGCGACGCTAGTTATTTTAGAGTACCTAACGCATTCTATACTAGCGCCGTGATACCTGAATGTAAAGATAATCGCGCAACATGTCGCCAATAATGAGTATGTATGTTACAAACGAAAGCTATAATTTTTTTTTCCCATTTTAAAATATAATTAAAAGTAAACTAAATTCATATGGTCATTTAATAGTTTAATGGCTGTTCACTATTATCTCAGTAGACACTTTTATTATGTTTTTTTTCATTATTGTTTTGTATTTTTTTATCTCCTTGATTTCATATAAAGTCTTTCGGTATTATAGTATTATTATATTTTTTTACTGATTCGTAAGAATTGATTATACTATTTGTATTTCGTTATTGAGATTTGTCCCTCTGCATTCAAAATTCTTTAACAAAAAGTTGTTGTCTCTTTCTCCTTTAAACTCCTCACAAGTCTTGGCTAAAGCCAAGACTGCATTTTAAGACTGTCTTAGAGTACAGTACTGTACAAGTACTGTGCTCTAAGACAGTCTTAAATGCATTGGTACTCATCGATAACTTCAACGTAGATTACAAGTATGTCGCGTGCAGCGTCAAATTGGACACGTAATAGTCAACTCACGCCGGACGCAGCGCACATCGTAAATTCAGAGACAGAATTAACATGTTTCGGCTTTATCTTTTCGAATGAAATTTATTTATGTTTGTAAGTTGTGATCATCATCAATCATTCAGTTGCTATTGATTGAAGGGGCAAGTCTCAAAATATTTAAGAGAATGCAATTGTATGAGAGAAGTGTAACTTATAGTCTGGAGTAGCACTGATGAGAGTGTAAAGCTAACAAGTATTTGTGAACCTTTAACCAGAAGCTGGAGTAGAGATGATCTATAATAATTTAATAGATGTGTTAGAGGAGGGTAAATCACTCTCCTTATTCTTCTTATCATGGTGGCTTGCTTCTTCACTTGGTGCAAGGTTTGAGTGTCAATGCTTTCATCTTTAATCATCAATTTCTGGAAGTTGGCACAATTCATTTGCAGTGCAATTGAATTGTGCCAACATCCAGAATATGGTCAATTCCTGGTAATCTCTTTGACAGTATCATATTTCTTGGCCAAGCGAGTTCTCCTACGCGAAAATGAAAGTCTAATTATTCGTTCTTTTACCGTTAACCTTACAGTGAAGCAAATTTTTTCGATATCTTTTAAAAATAATGTCATACTGGTATATTTTTCTGTCCTTGTTGATCCTGGTAGTGCTTTTTCCTTTCCAGATTTTCTTACACCTTCAATCCAAATATTTTCTTGAAGCTTTTTTTTTCTTCTTGAAGCTTGCAGCATATTTTTTTAATGCATTTTCCAGGAACAAATATGCTTACGTGCCACCAAGTGCAGATGTGTAAATGTAGGTGGACACCGTGAGGAATTGTCTTTCATACCCTCTTCGTCTTGTTCTATTTAATGTGATTATTACTACTACATTCAGGTCGTATGTAATAGAGGGAGCATATTTCGATGTCAATTTAACATAAGGTCTGAACATTTATTTCTTTTGGGTGAATTACCAGTTATCACTAACTGACTAATTTGAATCGTAAGTGATAGTCTTACCATTAAACTATCAAATTTACTCTTAATATCGTGTGAAATACTATTGCTATCATCAATAAATACTGATTAGAAGTATTTTTATAATTATCTGCATCATAATGAAATATTCACATTGATTGGTACGGCACTCTTAAAAAAAATGAGGTTGATATGGTACAAGTACAACTCATGCTGTGGCTGTTATAATGTCGAAAGCGTCGTGGAAGCGATGGAAAGGAAGGACGGGTCGAGGTGCATTAAACCTGCGCATTAATCATTCGCAAACAATTCAGACTGGCAGAGTTTCGTGCGTTCTACTTAAATGTACTTCTATAAAATCCTTTACCTTCTTCCGAGAATTCATATTTTCGTCCACATCGATATGAAACAGAGAAAGAGTACTTTTATTATAATTATTGTGTTGTTCATCGTGGTCAGTGACTTTCACTTCATTTGACCCTTACGATGGACTTGCTTTCCCTTTAATGTTAATCACAATTCGAAATTCAAGTTCTATTTCAGTCTCTATTTTGTCTCTATTACAGTCGTTTTGTTCGTATTAAATTACTAGAATTCCATACCTCAAAATGAAAAAAAAAGAGAACCCTTATAAGATCACTCGTATGTCTCTCTGTCCGTTTGTCCCAACCAATTTACTGTAAATCTATTGAACGGATTAAGTCACATTTGGTACATATTATATGACCCAAACAAGGATGTGTAACGTAAATAAATGAATTTTAAATATAAGGGTCACTTTTGGACATAAATTTGAAAACAATAATTTTGCAATCTGTAGCCTATGTGACATACCAAATGAATGGCCATATTGTGATAGTCTTGAATACATTTTTTTTTAATTTTGCAGTAAATATGTACTTGTACAGTTGTTTAAGGAAATTGGTGAAAATGGACCATTCCCCCTAATCTCCGAAACTACTTAGCATAAGATTTTGAAAAAAAAATTTGTAAATAGTTCTTTATTTATAGATTACAGGAAAACCTATAAGAAGTCTATTGTTCGTTTTCTTACGATTCTTTTCAATGTCTAGTATAAACTAACGCTCACTAGCGCCCGTATTAACTATTAATTAACGTCACTCAAATGATGCTCCATCTCAAGAAGTAACGTGAGAGCGAGACATATATTATTTTCTATAGCGAAACACTAAGTCTTGCTCTTTCCACTCTCAAGATGACATGCTGCACTTAAGTGTTATTTATTAGCACGAACCTAAATACGTTAGTACATACTTAGTGCATATCAGTCCACAATGTATTTTATTTTTTGCTATGTTTCAATTTTTAGTTCATGCCCAGTATGCCCAGTTTAAACTGACACTTGCTAAGCATACTTAACGAGTGTCAGTTTATACTGGACATTGAACTGAAACTCACCATGTGAGTATATATACTCGCATACTTAGTGAATGTCAGTTTATAATGGATTTTATTGCGATGCAACATTAATTTTTTAGAACAAATCAAAAAATGAAACATTAGAATAGTTTCTTTCTACCTTTTCAAGAATGTACGACAAGACAGAAATCAATAATAGATAAATTAATCAACAATTTACTACTACAGTCCGGTACAATATATACTTTTTAGTTATCTCAAACGAATTTGGGTCAGATTTAAAAAGAATGTGATAAATATTCAACGTACGGAACCCTCTCCATACGAGGGTTCTTTTTGCCAGGGTGCCAAGTTTTTTTTATGCGTTGCCATTTAGTTAACTTTTCAGTCGGCGTCAAATGTGAAAGTACTGTCTTATTTGAATATACATATTTTTCTTTAATCGTAAATTAGATTATAAATATATGATTCAACAATGAAATCACAAGACTGACACATGATTACGAAGCTAAGAACGTATAAACCTAACGCACCTGCGTGGTGTAGTATACGTCCTTAGTACAGTGGGAAAAAAATCAATAATCAGCGCGACTGTCCGTCCGACCCACATCGACTTTGACCTGTCAAGTTTGATTGAATCAACGACCCACAGACCATCGAATGCGCCAAACTAGACATTTTCAAATATATTTAAAATTAAAAAAAATAATAATAAAAATATAATTTTTTCACACTATTTTCTTATTTCTTGTTCTTAGTATTGAACTCAGTTTCTAAATGTTTATCGTACCCGAGACCTTTTATTTACAAATACGTTGTTGAAAGTAAAGTGGATAGAAGTAATAAGAAGCGGTGATTTTGATGGCAGTAATTTATAATAATATACTGACTGTAAGCTATTTTTATAGGTACGAACTGGAAAATTTTAATAATTCTTTGTGCGCTTAGCTAATGATTTATTCTTAAGTATTACTTTTCCATGACGTAATAAAAAATGAAATTCTTCATATGTATTTGGCTTGAGTACTTGCTATAATTTTAAATTAATACAGTTTGAATGATGTATATGTTGACATATTTAAAGACATATTTATTCGAGAAATATTTGTCACATTTTTATCACTCCACTATAAAGACATAACTTTAAACAATCTATTGATTTTAAATTTCGTGCCTTAAACAGTAGTCCCTCCCCGCTGGTCCAGTATGGGTCGGAGGGTACTAAAGAGATTGTGACCAATGTGATGATAGCGGCGGGTGCAACGATTTTACATGCTCTAAGAAGCACTCAACAAGTAGTATTTAATTTAAAAACTCATTCAGGGTTTGAACTTGGTAATTTCTGATTATTTATACAATATTTTTTTATATTCTTTTACTACTCACAATTTTATCCAAATTGATATATTCGAATAAAGCAATGATCCAGTCACCGTTTCAATCAATCTTAGTTCTATCGTTCGTGGTGATGTTCATCCACTTCCACAAATATGAATTATTACTCTTTCTCTTTTCTTTCAACAAAAATATTGTTGAAAAGCAGATAGAAAAGAGATGTATCAAATTCACTTAAGTTGTCGGTAAATAGTCGTAGTTATATTAAAATCGATACCTGAGCATTTTATAAAAGATATTTAAAGTTCAAGTTTAGGTCACCATATTTCCACGTTTGATTTATAAATTTGGATGCTTAACAATATTTCACCGTGTCTAAGATTTATGAGTCTATGGAATGGTAAGGTAAACTAAATAAAGCAGCAACAAAGACGTCCGTCTGCGCGCGACAGCTGAGCGACGCGTGTCGGCGCGACGCGACCCGCCGGCCCCGCACACCCCGCCCGCCCCGCGCTGCCCACCCTGCCAAAATAATGGCGACACCGTGACCTCGATAATGATGTTTCTCAACCTTCTGAAAAATTAAATGCTATTATTCGTGTACTTTTGTGATTAATCAAAATGTATACCTATTAAAGATTGTCAACAAAATTTAGCACGCACGAATACACAAAGCTTAATAATAAAATCTATAAAATAGCATATTTTAGATTGACCGGCTTTCAATAAAACTAGTTGTGCCAACTTTAATGGCTTACTTAAATTGATTTTTAAATTAGGCACAGTTGCCAGATTGGAAATGTGTTTATACGTAATCACTTTATACCTCTGGATAATTAAGATTTAATGTTAATACAATGTCGACGTCCAAGGTTTAGAGGCATGATTCCAAAATAATTGCTATTTTCGCTAGTTCGTATTTGCATATGTAAATGACTATATAACACATATGTGCACTCGCCGTGCGAAGTTCATTAAAACGTACACGTTTCCCGGACCACTGTAGAATTCAACTTGTTCAGTAAATTGTCTTCAAGAGCGCGCTGACCAGTGCCCCCCTTTCCCCGCTTCCCGCTCCGGGTGTGCGGCGCGAGCGGCTGAGGGTGAGTGGAGGGGGGCGGGTTCCCGCTCAAAGGAGGCCACCGACATTTCCCCCGTTCGTCTTGCTTATGAGTGACGGCCGGACAGCTTGAGTGATTGAGAGTGACTCGCGAGTTAATGCGCTGGGCGAGATATCACTCATCCATGATATAACGACGTAAACGCGACAATTAGTCCACACAATATTTGTCTCTATGATGTCTACGTTTTAGGATCAAAATCGCATACTACTAAAGACGTTTTCGTTCGTAACCTTTCCGTGTGAAACTTTCTGCATTTCGTTTTGCTGCACACGGTACGTTATAAATTATAATCCCGCATTGCATTTCGTTTATAATCTTCAGTTTTTAGGTGCTTTGCAATTAATGACTGCTTTTCATGTCCATTGACAGCGCAGTGACGCTAGTGTCAGTGGCGGCAGCAAATGGATATGAAGGATTTACGAGGAGATATTTAAATATAATCCTATTCGGAAAAAGTAACAATTTCAGTGTCTAATCGACTTCAAAAAAAAGAAGGAGATTCTCGATTCGGTTACATTTTTTATATGTTTGTTATCTCAAAACTCCGTCATTTATTAACCGATTTCGGAAATTCTTTTTCAATATGGAAGGATATACTTCCAGATGGGTCCTATTTTTTCCAAAATCGATTTTTGTTGTCCAAGATCCATTAGGAATCGATTGAATTGAATTGAAAGAATAATTTGATAGTTGTACACCAACTAAGAATGTCAAAACCCTGGAATTATATCAGCGGACAATAAAATCGGGATCGAAACTGCTTTTCCGCTTGCTCAAAATAAAAGTTAAGATGATACCTGGCCAATTTTACTAACGATGGCTTAATCCACATGCAGAGTAACTAAATGAATTGTAAAGTTATAATTATTCAATAATTTAAAAAAAAACGTGAAATAAAATAAATTAGAAAAAAATGAAAATTGTCTTCAAAAACATACTTAAATATATTTTTTAGAAAGACTTCAAAAACCACTAATTTGTTGTTTTTGTAGTCGGTTCCAGATAAAGCAGGGCAGGGGGAACATATAAACATGAATATCAAACGATAAATTTTGAGTCAAAAGGGAGATCTTCCAACGAGAGTTGTTTTTAAAATCTGCTTAAAAATATATTTAAGTATGTTTTTGAAGACGGTTTTTAGTTTTTTTTTTTTACTTTTTTGTGTATACTATTCATTTTACGGCACTCGTAAGGGCTCAGTAACGTTAGTGGACTCGTAAAATCAATTTGTTACGATGATTTAATAAGTTGATGCTGAAAACATTTTCAAAGTAATTTTTTAGAGAAATAATTGTAATGTAGTTAAGTCCTAGGTATAGGCATCAATTAGGCGTCTGGTTGTAAGAAAAATTGTATTTGAAAGTATATCTAATTGGTAAATGACATCGAATACATATGTTTTTATGTAAACATATTATTGATACGTTTCATTGTAACTATAATTTAATAGTATAGTATAAAAGAATAACTACTGTCGCCTACAACATAATTGTCATCAAGAATTGTTATTAACAAATCTATATTAAAATTATGTACTCAAAATTAATTTTGATGTCTCTACCATTTTATCTGTATAATTTCATACGAAGAAAATTTAAACTCTGGTGAAAGATATATACTACTTTTGTTTTTCTGTGTATTTTCTACTACTAAACAATGGATTGACTTATTTTACAAAACTTTTTATATGCACAGCATATCGCGTAAAATGTAAGCAACTGCTTGTCTGCCTTTTCGTCAGTAAGCCTTCTCATAAATCAACAACGATTTATTCGATTTAAATAAAATGTGGTTCATGATAAAACACATCTTTTTCAAAAAAATAAGCTTAAGCATTATGCCGATAATTTACATGTAGGTTATAGAAAATTTATTTACAAGTCATTATTTTTATTGTATTTCATATTTATTTGTTTGCTTTTTAAATAAATGGGAAAGGGAAGGGAAGAAAGATAAAGATTGAGAAATAGAAGGGCAGAGGAATAGAGAAGGAGAGAGTGGGGGGGGGGGAAGGGACGAAGGTCAAGGTTGTTAACAGAATCAGAATCGAGTTTGAGAACGTAGCTCTTACGGAGATTAAAACATCGGCCGAGATTCTCTGTTTACGAGCGAAAGCTGATCGTTAATTATTGTGCTACGTAAATATGCACCAACTGTACCCTTTCTTGTTACCTCATACGAAAACAATGTGGAGTTACCTGCGAGGTGTTTAGTCGAACACGCGACGGGGGTCGGGCTAGGCGACAGCAGTTTGAGCGACTAGTGTCATTGCATAGATCATATAGACGTTGGACGCCTCGCTTGATAATGAACAGATTCTTTTGTTTATCGGGATTTTAATCATGATTGAATGTTAATGTCTCATTCATTCTAATATTTTCGTTTTACTTGATTTAATGAAGTGATCAATTTTGGCCTATAATGTAGTACAAGTGAAAGTTCTAAATTAAGGTAAGCTTATAATAAATTATTGTGCTCTTTTTTAGATTGTAGTTCGCTAATGATATAAATTTCGAGTATACACAAAGAAAGCGAATAAACATTCATATTAAAATTTCCTCTTTGATGTAGTTGTAATAAAAATATGAAACAATTATGTTTTTGAAAATGTAAGTCTGTGGGTTACGTTTTATTTTGCGTGGATTGTCATTTGCGACATCGTTTTGAAAATTGTGTGTCAACATTACAATGATTTTAAGTCAAAAGAGAACGTTCGCGCCATGATGTTTTACGATTTTCGTCGTGGCTTACATCAAGTCAAAGACCTCAATTGGTACTTAGTGATCAAGGTCCGTCTCCTAGCTCTGAGTAATTCTCGTTCAGTGAATTCAGACGTGAACGTGATCACCGCTTTGACGATTTATATGAAAGTCAGCCGCCGGCTGCAGTTATCGAAAGTATTATCTTAGTGAAACTGGTAAAAAATAATTTATTAACGGATTCGCATTGTATTTGGTACTGGTACGAGCCGAGTGCAAAACATTTCGCATGTACATCTGAAGGTTCGGAGGCTTTGCACTTGGCGATACCGCGTGATTTAACGGATGACCAGAAACGACTGCGTGTGGAGTGGTGTCGTAAGATGATAAAAAAAATATGTGTGTCAGTTTCGCCGAGCGACTGGTGTTTACTCTTTGAGTACGATCTTTTTTGAATATGCAGGGCAAGAGGATACATAAACGTACATTGTATAATAGTAAAATAATGTTTATGATTTTGTTTATATTTATTTATATTGATGCGATAAAATAACAAAATACATAAATCGTGTTACGTAACAGGCTATTACAAGTTTGTGAAAATCGCACGACTAAATAAAAAAAATTGTTGTCTTTAAAGTCGGGTTACGGACTATAATTTTACGTGATAACGTCATAAGAAAACATGATGAAATATTGCATACTTTTATGAATTAAAATGAATTATTATCACTGAATTATTATTATTTTGTGTCATCTAGTATGATAATTATTTTGTATCATCATGAGAAATACAAAATGAATATCATTATTTTGTATCTCTATTCCACTCCACCGGTCGATGGAGTAGAATAGAGATAGATGTGTCACAAGCCGAACGCTTAGACCGATCATGCCTCCCTATCGCTTGTTCCGCGCTCTCGTTCGCACGCTCGGCTCAGGCGGAACGTGACAACGAGTCATGCTTTTTCGTGCTTGCAGCCGGCGTTCGTCGATTTATAAGACGTTATCACGCCAAAATTTCTATAAGTATAACAAACTCGTATCAAATGAAGTGGTATCCGAATACAATATTCGACACCATTATATGAAATAATAGTTTCCATTTTATAACGTCATAAGTTATTGATAACCTTTTTATAAAGTTTGGTGCTGGTGGGATTCGAATTCACGCTTCCTAAGAGACCAGCGCCTTAGAGCGCTCAACCAAGCTACCATTGAACAGTATATTTAAAATAGTAGTAGAGGTCAAAGACGTGTATAAAAAAAAAGCACAACGCTTTTGAGTTAACGCTGTTTATTTCACTCATAAAATTTCTATACTGGGCGCTTTATATGAAAATCGATTCTTAAGGAGTAGGCTCTACGAAATATAATATAGGATATCATTGGCTGTAACATTGAGGGAATAAATATACTTTGAAAAACAATAAATATATCATAAACGTAATATGTAGACTTACTAATGAGAATCCGGCAATTTTAAGGATTACTCACGTGTACCTAACATATTAGGACGGGGTACATCCCTGACTGACTACCCATTTCTCACTCTTTTCTAATATCATCGAATGTGTACATGGAACAACTATTTATGCATATTGAATTGCAATAGATTTTCATTTAGGTACTTAATTATTATCTATTAGTTTTATCATAGGTATTCCACTTATTGTATACTCATGATGCTATATTTCTCTAAAACTCATGAACCACAATCGAGTTCATTGATACAAATAATAACTCAAGTCAACAAACCAAAATCTTTTTTGAACAATATTTAAATTTTAATGGGCTTTTTAAGATTTGGTACACAAGAGATGCCAACGAGATTCTACTATTAAGTTTAGGCAGTCTATTCGACTCTCCATTCGTCTGTTTTACCTTTAAAAAACCATTTGAGCGGCAATAGGTTACAGTTACATTTTTTACATAAATATGCGTTAGTAAAGGATGTTCAAACGTATACAAAAACAAAAAACTTATAAAAAAATAAACTTGTCATCATACAAGAATGGTGCCTTATAAACTTTTGTTTGTCGATGTTTGTCCTAAAGACAGTAATGTATACATAGAAGCGTCAAACTCGATGTGGTCATAGCGCATATTTTAAAGTAAAAGAACAGATAATGAACACCGGTCAAATGTGAGTCGAGTTCGCGCTAAGAATCCAGACTGTATGAAAAAAACACACACACATTTGTTTGTAAATACATAACACAAATATATTCTGTAGAGCTATGGCCGGGTTTTTTGTGTCCTGGATACAGATGTATCCACACTTTCTTTGTGTCGTGTCTAGTTTTCCTATAAAATTAAAAGACAATTAATTACAAATTTCTTAAAATAATATCGGTTATTGGGTTAAAAATCCATTTATTCAAATATTTATATAGAACACAACAGCTATAAACATAACATTACGATTATTTTGAATGATGACGTTTTTGGATTCATTTTTAAAATTATAACTGATTATAGAGTAGTTATTTTATGTGACGTTACCATATCACTTTTTATGTAGTGACAGAATTAATCAGCCCTCATCCTCACACGCAGTCTGCCTTGATATCACATTTCCGTTTTACTTGGTACAAACAAACTGTTCTTCAGTAAAATCATCAAGATTTTCGGCAAAAATTCACATGTGAATTTAGAAACTATAGTTTTGTACTCATATTGCAGCACAAATTTGATATTTAGTATCTAAAGAACATTTGGACAGCATTTTCGTTGTAATTCAATTTTATGTATTCCTTTAATATAATTTTGTATTTAATGTTGTCAAACGTTAACGATCATTGTCACTTCAAATTTTGACGTGACAACGTCTTAAATTAGGTTGCGGCTGGGAGTCACTTTGAAAAAGTGTAACGCTCGGTAACGTAACGATGAGTCACCGAACGAGAGAGAGGCCCGCCGAATGCCTTGCGTCTCTCTCCCACTCAACTATGATCGGTCTGCCGCGCGCGCAGCACTAGAGAATTAGTGCATAGCTTGCAAATGTATTGCAAGTTATTGTATGTATATTTGTATATAAATACGTATGTATGTGTAAAGGTAAAAATAAAATTTTGTTAATATGAAATTCAGTGCGAGATTCTTTGTATAAATTAATGTTTTAAATATAATTCTTTGTATAAATAAATGTTTTAAATTGTTACTATTATTTCATCCTTCTTCCTACTATACGAATGAATATTCACATTAAAATGATTTTACCATTCAAAGTCGTTGTCACGTAAAACTTTCGCCCGTATACCGACTTTACAGGCAACCAAATTTTTTTTATTAATTAAAAATTTTCAGGTAAGATTGAAATTAGATGTGTCGATATGTTCCGGTGCATGCTATTGAGAATGGGTATTGTTGTTTTATAACTCGCATGTTCTTTCTTGAGAAGGTCAAAAAATTACAGAAAACGGAATAATTTAATGATTTGTATATTTCTTATGAAATAAGCAATTATTATCATTATGTGGATTTTGTTTAAAACCTAATTTGATACGTTAAAACGAGTGGCGCATTGGTAACGAACACTACCAAATTAGTGAAAAACGTCAACAACATTTCAAACAATAAAAAGTTTGTCGGCCTATGTACCTAATATCAATATTCAATATCAGAAGAAGTAATCAAGAAATTTGAAGTTTCTTTTTAATTCTTTGCATAATTTCAATCGAGTCGTATAATACATATAATGAGTTTTTTGTGAACAATCAATAAATCGATGTCAGCCAATTCTTTTTTGTTCCGCGGTGCAATATTGTAGTCTTAATCTCGCTCGTTTCGCCTCATATAAGGGAGAGCGGACGAAATAATAAACAATGTAGCGTGGTCGCCCTACAAGGCACGGCCGGCAGCGAGTGCATTTCAATAAACAAGCGACACCTCGGGCGGGACGGGACGAGCGCACCATTTGATTTTGAAAATATCGGCCGGCCGACGCGCCGGGCCTTGTCGCGCGACGTGGGCAGCGGCCGCGCGCTCTTGTGTGTGCTTCGGATGTAGTACTTGTAAATCCGGGAACGGCGTATTTTCCTATTTATTTTATTTAACCGTAACTAGGTGTGCGATGTGGCATGCGCCTCTCTAGCGCGTAGATGGAGTGATGCATTCCAATAAGCTTTTAAATCAAGATTTTTGAGGGAATATAGAATTTTTTTAACCCTTGGAGCCATTCATGAACGAAGAGTCAAAAAAAATCAAAGTATTTACTTAAAATAATTGAAAAGGGGTTAAAACATTTCTGAATAAAAATTATAGTGTATGAAATTTTACATAAAAATGATCTTTATTTGTAATTTTAGTTACAAGATGAGCACAAGTTACCTAAGGGATAATATACACTCAAATCATAGCGACTTGAAAAGCTAATTATTCTTCTATTTTTTTATTTATTCAGAAAAATGTAGCTTTTAAGAAATTGATGTATTTTCCATTATTAGCAGAAGAAATATTAATAACATTATTGATTTCTTATATTCCAAAGTAAAGAAATTTATTTTTCATTTGTTTTAATTATGTAGAAATAGGAAATTCAACGAGATGGTTGATAAATGATTATTTTTTTTTTTTAATATAAAAAAAGTTCAAAATAACTGTATAATCTTCTATCTACATTAATAAAAATAAGTCGATAAATGTATTGCTACGCGCAAAACTCGAGAATGGCTAAACCAATACAGTTAATTTTTCTTTTTAAATATTCATTGAAGTTCGAGGAAGGTTCTTATAAAGACACAAATTGGAAAAATAGTTTGGAAAATTTTAAAATTCGGTAAAAATTGAGTGTTTTTTTCTAAGGGATGTTTTAACCGATGTTTTAAATAATGGATATAAGTAATTATTTTTTTTTTGCAACTAAAGATGAAGGAATTCAAATATATAAAATTAATATTTGTATGTTTGCCCCCATGCATACCTAAGCCATAAATTCAATTATGGTGAAACTTGGTGATACGTTGTACATATAGATTTCTGTAAAGTTTGTATAGCTAAATCATTTTTTAAAAATTATTTCACTAATATATAGCTGCACTATACCAACATTTATCTCCAGCTACATCCATATATAGTATATATGTCTAAGATGATTTCAATAATTCTTTATTTAATAGATAGCTACACTATTCCCGAGTAATATAGTTTATTTATTATTTTAATACTAGCACTTTCCCCCGGCTTCGTTGAAATTGGAACTGTGGTTCTTAACAGAATCGTAATTGAAACCGGTATGAGGAACATAATCGAAAACAGGAGCCGGATAAGAAACGAAAGCAGGAGCGGGATCCAAATTGAAGACGAGATTAGAGTCGAAAAGGAGCATACGGACGAAATCTAAATCAATAACTGTGACTAGAGTCGGAATCGAAAGCAAGGTGGGATCGCGATTGACACCAATCGATGTTAAACAATTTCCCCATTGCCACTCTGCAAATATCAAATGTATGTTGTGGTATCGCTCATAGTATTCTAACGTCCACTTTCTATGGTACTATTACCAATGGCAGTAGGTATACAATCTTTGGTATGAAACATTGAGGGCTCGCACCGCTTTTTATACTGGTCGTATGTCGGATTATGAATTTCTTTTAATATTAATAACCTTTGCGATTAAAGCCTGTAACAGAGTGAATAATCAAAAATCTCCAAACACTCAACATAATATATCCTGTTCTAGTTTTTAGACAATATTTAAAAATTATTATCTGATTCTCCCGTTAAGCGCGAGATCTTTGTGACGATGCAGCCGGCTGGGCGCGCGCGCAGGGCGGGTGGGCGGCATTTCGTCCTCGCGCCGTCATCTCGGCCGACGGTGAAATTGAATTACGAATGAGTGGGTCAATGCCACCCGACCGCGAAATACGCGCCATATAATGCTTCATACTAAAGAAACTTCGATATTTCATCTTAAAATAAGGAAACAATACATTGTAGCTACTATAAAGGTTATCTTATTCTTTAAAGTGACATAAAATAAGCGTTTCCGATGCATTTCAGCGAACTGCCAAAACTACGTAGTCGGTGTGTGACGTCAACCTTTGCTCATTTTCCTCTATAAAAATTTGATTAGTTACTGTTTTAATCCCGATTTCGAAAATCAAGTTTTGATCAGATCTTGATGTTTTAGGGCCCTACGAATCTATTTCATACGTTTTCCGAGTGATGTTTATATGTCTGTATATATGGGGTGTGTGTCCGCGTGCGTGTGTGTGTGTGTGTGTGTGTGTGTGTGTGTGTGTGTGTAAACCTCTCATAACTTTTGAACGGATTAACCACTCGAAACTTCTACTTTCTGAAAATATAAACTAATTCGGTTTAGTTCTCAAAAGGTTTTTTAGTTATAGGAAACGCATTTTATCTAGTCCGCTCTTTGCTTGATATTCTACAATGAATCAAATTATTTCGCAACATTTAATGAGAATGGGTCCATCTATGTTCAATTTGTATAGTAGTATAAAATAAATATAATTATATATATATTACTTTTAAAAGACCTTCAGATACTAATAAAGTGATAAATAATGAAAAATTAGTGAAACGCGCGTCTGCTCATCCACAAAATTATATGATTTAGCATGACTATGCCGAGGTCTTTTGAATGCGGCTTTGAGGGAAGGCGGTCAGGCGGACGCACTAGCGACTGTTCTGTAAGGAGTGTCTTTTCTCCTTGGGATACACCAGATCCCAAATATTATACGCGGTGTATGGACCCACATTAAAGAGAACTTTTGAAAGTCCCATGGCGTTTCACAGCAGTTTATTTTATGATAATATAAAATGCTTATCGTAAATAATTTATTATATTTTATACTATTCGATAAAAATATTTACCAGGCTAGCGCTTGTTTACAGTTTATATCTTAAAATTAAAAAAAATCAGAATCCGAAACACTAATCGCACGAGACCGGATAGATAAAATAAATCGTACGATAATGAGACATTTCGTTTCTTTCAAATCTTTTTATGAGAACATTCGCATATTTTACGACATTATATTATCTATTATAAAAAACACTGAACAAGTGCGAATGAGAGTTGTACCCTGAAGGTTCCTTCCAAACCTAAATACATATATATATGTATGACGACGTTTCATTATTCATACATTGAGAGAGAAAAACAGTGAAATACATTAATAATACGAGTAATTCCCACGACTACAAAAGTTTTGTAAAAACTGCAAGTCTGGTTTAGTAATTTCTTGTACTAATTTTTAATACCAACTTTGGTAATCGCCAAAACGATGAAGTCACGAATCTTCCTTGTTAGTACAAAACCTTTTGTAATTCCAAGCATATGGTTGATAAGATTGAGTACTGAATTTGTAATTTCTAGTATACAGTTATAATGCTCATTAACATGTTTTTTAATTCCAAGTATATAGTTAGTAGGATCGAATACCGCGTTTTTTAATTTCTAGTATGCATTTTGACGATTAATATGATGTTTTGTAATTTTTGGTGAGGTATTACTGATATTATATGTTATATTTTGTAAAGCCAACTACTTAATTACTAGTATTCAATATTACGTTTTGCAATTTTTATATGTAGTTGTTGATGATGATGATACCAAGGTTATATTTCGTATTAAGTAAGCATTAGTATTAAAAGCTTTATTATAAATAGGCACTGTAAGAAAATGGATTTATTGTAATAACATTGCACTATTGTTGCAACTGTAAATGATCACTAATAAAAATAATCTATTGAACTAAATGCTTAAAAACTTAATTAGTATTAGTAAATGTATTTCAGAAATACAAAATGTGATATTAAATATAATATATATAATAGAATGGATTTTATTACCAAAGAAACTATAGTCATTACAGTAGCCATTTCTGAGAAAAATAGCTTGGAACATCTACGTAGAAATGTCGTACTGTCAGCCTTAGACGGCTGACGCGTAGGTACTGAGCCGCAGTGTTTCTCGCGCTTGCAGTTTAAATTATTTCATATTATTTATAAGTATATTTTCATTTTCATATTATTTATAAGTATATTTATATTTTCATTATTATTAAAAATTTTTGTTCTAGTTAATTTAGCAAAGTTGTTCTAAAAAAGATTATGAATATTTGCGAAAAGAGGCACGAAACTATAAAACGAAACTATAATACAAGAAACTATAAAACATAGATTTTAATATAATAATTACTTAACCGGAAATCTAAAGCTTGGTATTAGTGTTAAGTATAACTACATAAATAAAATTGCAAAACGGGGGTATTGAATAGTAGAAATTATGTAGTAGGCATTACAAAATGTAATATTTTGTTTAACATTTATTACTATACCCTCTCTGCAACTGAAAATAATGAACTGTTATCAGAATATTGAAACTGAAATAAATGTTAAATAAAATAAAGTTCAAAATTTTAAGTGATTTATTTATTTTCACTTTAAACAACAGATAATTACGACACCAAGCAATACGATTTACAAATTTTTAATCTGTCTTGTACTTTAATCAATAACCATTAATCTTAGGTAACCTGTTTAGAAGAACAATACAGTACCTATTAAGAATAAGTAATTATTCCGATGCTTGTAAACATAATAACAGGAATATTAGTATTACAAGGAAAGTGCGCGCGAAGGGTACAAACGGAGCGATTTTTTTCTGCGATCGTCCAAAGTATTTAAGGGTATATATTAACATATCCAAAGAATAATCCAGTTTAGGGCATTAATACCTACAATTGAACAATTTTTGGCCATGCCTGTCAATAAAGAATTAAGCTTGCACTACGAAATTACTCGATGTGAAGTAATATGAATACTAATAATTAATAATCATTTTGCATAAAATAAAAAGAAACATTAATATTTTTACATACGCATCTTTGGAAATTACAAAACTCATTAATCGTTACTAATCGGCTCACTGATCAATTAGGAAAGGCAATAGAACTAGGAATTATGTAGTGACATATTTTTCTAATATTACAAAAACCATTTTATTTTTTAGATAAGTTTCTTATAATTACAAATAGCGTTAAATATTAACGACTACTATTTGCAAGAACTAAACAAGCAGTAAACATTTCGAATTAAATAATATCTTTTCTTGTACTAAAAATACGAATACTATTTTTTTAGATAACTTCGTACATTTTGCTACCTCATTGCAAACAGTAATTTTTTTTACTAATTCCTGCAATTGCTCAAACGTTCTTGTTGTTATTACATTTCAACATTACTCAACTTGTGTAATAATTAAGGCTAGAGGATATTCCCAAATAAACTTTAATCTTTAAAGCGTAAATTACAAAGTCATATTTAAATTTTTGCAATAATCTTTCTCTCAGTACATTTTTGTCTGTTTTCGATATAGATACTGGTGAGATATTGGTCTCCCAAGAATCATAAAGATAAATATTTGATATTAACTTCAACTTGATTCTACATGTTTCTAAGAAAAAGGATCTTGACAGATCGATAGACAGACAGACATTCTGACGGACGGACGAAAAACTTAGTGAACCTATAATGTTGTCTTTCGTGCTACGGAATCCTAAAAACGTGAAGGTGAAGAAGCCATTCAAAATTTTCGCAATTTACCTGCGTACATATACCGCCCACACGTGCATGAGCACATAGAAAGTCCGAGCGGGCCACGCTCGGCGCGCGGCCCCGCGGGCGCTGGCGGCGCGGGCGGCGCGCGCGGTGAATAAGCGCAGCGACAGCTATTATTGCGCCTCCGAGAAATTACGGAATTGGGTTAATACTCTTGTAGTGATGTCTGCGACGTGGTCCGTCACTTATTTTAGATCGCAGATATATAAATACGCCTACCTGCTTGTTTATACCGAACACACGCTTAGCAAACGGGCTAACATACGTAATATTTATATATATATATTCAACGGGATGTAGTCGAGTTGAATTTAGTCCCACAGATTCAGTCCCACAAATTTAGAATATTTAAAATAGAATGAAATGCAACAAATACTTTGTTAAGCTGAATGCATTTCTAGTCTATGCTACTTACTGTACAATTATAAATCTGTAGCATCTGTTGATACATACCTACATATTTTTTTGTCACATTTTGTGATATATTTTTTTTATAAGACTCGTCAACCTCAACACTTGTGTTTTTTTTATTAATATCTCTCTGTGTGTTTTGTTATAACTTAAGAACAGTTTGACCGTTCTTCATCCAAATCGGTATAAAGTAAAAGCATGTCTTTGTACAAATGATAGGCCGTATATAATTTAAAGAATCTGTCTCTTTGTTTGCCCGAGTTAATAACCGTAACGACTGAAAAGATTTTAATCATATTTAAAATAGAAGTTGATTTCTTGCCGAAATAAGAAATACTATACATTCTATTTATCTCTTTACACTCTTGAAACTGTAAAAACGATATTTTTATAAAATTTTGTCATTAATTTTGATTCCAAGACACAATTAATATTATCATTCTTCAATTTTCATTCTGACTGCAGACACATAGATAAGAGTCCGAAAAGGCTGAATTGATTATAATTAAATTTTACAAATATTTACATTTTGTTCTTTTTTTTTGCGTGTCTAAGTTATTCATCCGATTACTATGAAACTGGCGATATGTTGTATGAAAGCGACGGTACGAAAAAAAACCTAGCATCTAGCATGTGTACCCGACACATGCTAGATGTGTTTGCGTCTGTGTTATTGTACTATGGAACCAAATTATTGAACGAGTTCTAAAAATTCCTTCACTACTAACTAACTTCAATATTTATACATTGATTTGATATTGCTCCGGAGTATATTTGCGCTATTACAGATTCAATTTTTTTTTTCACTCTTAAAAAGTTACACTGTCACTTTACAATATAGTATAAATTTTATTTCGGTACTAGCATTCGACCCTACTTTGTCCAAATCGGAACTCTGACAGGTAGCTGAATCGAAATCGCAAACAGGACTGTAAGCAGATTCAATTGGTCGAACCGGAAGGGATTCTACTCAAGAACGGGATCAAGGTCAAAAGCGAGCGTGGGGCTAAAATTTGAATCACGAATAGATAAGGTTCGGAAACGAAAGTGGGAGCGTGATTGGAGCGTCAAGAGCGGGGCTGGGGTCGGGTCGAGAACGGGTAACGGTCGGGTCGTGCTCGAAAGCGCATCGACCGATGTACAAGACGAAGGAGTTCATTCTACAGCCAGTGCGGAATGAGCCGCGTGTGAAAGCTATTTTGAAATAAAAATAGGTATATTTTTCTCCTAATAATATTTTACATAGTTGTATAGTTTATGTAGATGTTTTCCTGCAGTGATTGTATGACTTTATTCAGTCATTGGAATTTTGCGTGCTTTATATTACCTTTAAAGTAAATATGGTATTTTATGACACAACTTGACATTTGGTAAAACTTTGTTGCTAAGCGCATTCGGCGAAACTTTGATCTAGCGAAGCAATAGTTATTGTTATTGTGAAGCGCATCAAAGACAAACAAAATATGCTTTTTCGTCTCTACGTGACCGCTGGTCGTTGTTTATTTCCTAGTATGAAGGTTGCTTCATCTAACTTAGTATAACTTGGTATAACGCAATAGTGCTACTCCACGCACAATATTATCACAGGCGCATCGAGGAAACTGTTGTAATTCGAAACAGGTAATTACCGCTTGAATTGACTGACTGCGCCTGAAGCAACAACCTGCAACATTTCATTACTACACTGTTGAATACTTTTTTGCCTATTAGTTTATTATAATGACATTTTTTACTTATTTTTTAACATTATAAAAAATTTCGTATCGAATCAGTAAAAAAATGCCTTATAGCGAGATTTGGCTGTCTTTTATTTGCATGTTAAATCAATTTTCATCACTAACTGGCTATAGTTGGTCTCAATTGAATATTCTCTATAATTCGGTTGTGAGAATCATTTACCTATTGTTCTTCATGATTGTTTATTCTATTGAAATAAATATATACAGCGTTTTAATAATTTTCTTTTTTATATATTGTCACAGGCAAGCGTTCAATTACGCAGATATGTAAATATTAATTTGGTAATTAAGCACATTATCTTTATTTTTAAAATTTTCAAACGATTGCAGAACATTTAAATTTAAGCCTTTTTCACGTACATGCAAAACACCAGCAATTGTTACTAGGTTTATGATCGGTGTTTGGCAAAATAAAATCTGCGTTGTTGGACACTTGCCTGTGGCAGTTTGGGCAGTCATTTGGTGATGGTTATTCGACAAGTATATCTATTAGTGATTGTCTGTGACTATTGTAGAGAGGCTTCTGTCATTTTTAACGTACTACTCACTGCATGACTGTGCGTTAGGCAAGGTGGTTGGGAGTGCGTCTGGTAGTAGTTATAACACTCCTGACATCCTGGTGGATGTGACTGTCTGCATTTTCCTGAGGATGTGCCCAATTGCCATGAAAAGTACGTAGAGATGTCTTATATTTGATGAATTGGGGGTTAAGATAGGTAAATAATTAACACTTGCTTAGGTGGGCGCTGTCTGTCAATTCTCTCGAATCAATATTCAATTCGAGGGTCAAGAGTGGGTTGCGTGCTGCATGTTACTGCAAGTCGCAAGCAAGCGTCCGATAATGAATTTCCACGAAATAACATCGTATTCAATAGAATATTTAAATATGTATATTTTTGATTAAAGTAGAAATTCCATTCCCACTTGTCTGGAATGTTTGCAAAAGAATCGATCTGCAGCTTTAGGAAGACAACAAGACGTGCTGTCTTCCCGAAGTCTATTTTATCTTGTGTCTGTGTATCGGCCGAGATGAGGAATTACAGACTTGTCTATAATTCCTCATATCAGAATTCTATCAAATGTTCTTGGCAGGATTTTCATAATACCAAATTTTATAATTAGTAAAGTGTATGGTAACGGTCAAAAATTATATATCGTTATTGAATCGGAAGAAAATACACTTTCAACGTGACAGTGCGTCTACACAATTATTATCAAGTCAATAAAAATATTTTTTTAAACATAATTACGCTCGACGGACGTAATTTTTGTAGACAATCAATTCTAAATGATAAGGTAGTTGAAGTAGTTTCTGAAATGTCTTCAATTTGAAACTCAAAGGATGGTATCGTCATCGAATCAAAAAGTTAGTTCTAAAGGTTAGCTTTTGTCCGCGGTTTAGCCTAAATAATGATCTACACATCTGCGATAAACGCTTGTAAGGGCTCTTGTCACACACGTGTCTTGTACACGGTAAATGTAGCGACTTGGTATCTCTTCGCCTCACTGCTAGGTAATTTCAACCGCGATAGTAATAAAAAATTTAACGTAACGTAAAAAATAAACGTAAATTATAAAGACAGACATATATTATCATACCGTTGACTTTTGATTCATTAAATTATATACATTTTTTTTCCGCTTTCGTTGTGTATTTAACCTGTTATTAGATAGTATATCCCATAAGAGTGCGTTGTCGGCATATTTATTCTCTAACTTGATTTACATCTGCCTGTATGTTCTGTTTTTTGTTTACTATTTTCCATTTTTAGGGTTCCGTACCTCAAAAGGAAAAAACGGAACCCTTATAGGATCACTTTGTTGTCCGTCTGTCCGTCCGTCCGTCCGTCTGTCAAGACCCTTTTTCTCAGGAACGCGTGGAGGTATGAAGCTGAAATTTATATCAATTACTCAGGTCTACTGTCCCTTGAAGCTGTGAAAAAATCAAACTTCTAAGCCAACGCAATCAAAAGATACAGCCGTTTATGCCGCAAATTTTCGACACTTGCAAGGGAATCAAAACCTACAGGGTGCTTCCCGTGAACTCAGAATCTTGAAATTTGGTACGAAGCAACGTCTTATAGCATAGATAAAGGAAAAATTACGAAAACCATAAATTTTAGTTACATCACATAATATATTTTTTTTAATAATTTTAAACTTACTACCCATTTCCTCATAAACGCGTAGAGGTATTAAATTGATATTCATACCAAATACTCAGGTCTATAATACCTTTAAGCTGTAACAAAATCAAACTTCTATGTCAACGCAATCAAAAGAAACAGCAATTTAAGCTGCATATTTTGAAACTCGCAAGTACTCGCAAGGGAATCAAAACCTAAAGGGTACTTCCAGTCGACCTAGAATCTTGAAATTTGGCATGAAGCAACGTTTTATAGCACACATAAAGGAAAAATTCGAAAACCTTAAATTTTAGTTACATTACAAAATATATATTTTTAATAAATATAAACTTATTACTTTTTCCTCATGAACGCGTAGAGCTATCAAGTTGAAATTCATATCAAATACTTAGATCTAATTGCCTTTAACCCGTGAAAAAAAAATTCTAAGTCAACGCAAAAACGCAAAACGCAAAAGTACAACCATTGATACCGCATATTTTGAAACTCGCAACTACACGCAAGGGAATTAAAACCTAAAGACCACTTCCCGTTGACATAGAATCTCGAAATTTGGTAAAACGAACCTTGTAAACCTTGCAGGTTTGTACGGAACCCTCGGTGCGCGAGTCCGACTCGCACTTGGCCGGTTTTTTTTTCTCGGTCGATTTATAGAGAATAATATAGTAGTATTGGATAAATTTTTTATTGTATTGGAATTCACTAAACTTTCTACAAAACTTAGTAGAATAGTAAATAAATACACTCGTAGTTTCATGGCATGATTTAAAGTGATGAATAAATATGAAGTTCAATTGCATCGATGAGGTCAATGCGGGAGCGCCTTAGGTCAACTCTCGTCTTTTTGTGTACGAGGTCGCCAGCACAATCTACTATTTGAATATGTGTAACGAAACTAATATTATTTTTCGGATGGAATTGATAATCGAATGAATACCATGTTGATATATATAGATGATATAATATTTTAAGGAAACTAGTGTTATTGCTTCTGAAATTTAACAGTGTAACTAACTCAGGTTTTATGACGCCATTATCAATACATACATATTTAAGACATTTGTTAGAGGCAAACATTACTATTATTAATAATATGAGAATACGAGCGGCAAAATGACGCGTACACTTTTTTCTGACTGATTATTCCTACTCAATTAGTTCTAGTAAATCAAGTAATTTGTGCATCAATTAAACGCCTGTAATTAAAATATCGACTCCCGTCTTATAGAAGTTTTTAAATACGGTAAAATTCATTCAACCCTCGTTTTTAACTGTGGAAAGCTACCCCTAAATTCGTATTCATAATTTCAATACAAAATTATAAGGCGGTTAAACACATAGGGTACGTGTTTTATCTGAACCTATTAATTGCATTAGCTTCGTTACCACAAATCGTAAGTGACGGAAACGAAGCTTGTCTTATTCTTGACTGCTACTTCTGATCTTCACTAGACTTTTACAGCGTATAACAACATTTGAAATATTCGAACTTTAGCCTTTTTTCATAGATAATCGTACAATTTTTTGGTGATGGCTATTATGGAACGCTTGATTTATGAGTATAACAATAGGCATTCCTGATCTGCCGTATCACCACTGCTTCAGATCTCACGTCGTGATTGCCTTTTTATATATCGACATCGATGGAAATATTACAATATCAAAGTAATCGTTGTTAAGAGATGTAGGCGATTAGTTGCGCCGGGCGGCACTGGGGGGCGCGGCTGTGCGGGCCGCGGAAGCGCCCCGGGCCGCGCGGCCGCTTTGCGCGAGCGCCGCGGGCCGACACGCCGATTACCATGTGTACGCTAGCCCGTCCGTCCATCCGCTCGTACGCATCTACGTTGAAAAATTTGCGTTCAACGATCAAAAAAACGATCAACACGTTTAGAGATTTGTCCACGAGTCCACGAGATGAATGAAGAAGTATATAGCATACTAATTAAATACACTTTCAATTTATTTATTAATTCGTGCAAAAATATAGAAATATGTAGTTGTGAAGTTGATCCTCGAACGATAGTCAAAGAAAAGATGGTCAGTGGTGGATGGATCGTTGCTTGTTACTGCATGTTGCAAGCAAGAATTCAATAATATCTCGTCCCGCATGCCATAGATTAAAGAAATAACAATCTGTTTTGTACAAAGATATTTTCATTCATATTGATTAGACGCCGTTGTTCTTGAATATCACCTAAGTTCGTAACCATTTCCGTAAGAGCGTATACATATTAATTCGTGGCGCTATTCGTACCTCGTTCACTCGTCACAGCTATACGCAGTGTTCGTCGTCGCTAGGCCGTCCAGCGGTCCGGCCGCCCTTTGACGGAAGTCCGTCCGGAGGGCGGCCGGTGCTCCCGCCCGCGCCCGCGCCCGCGGCGGCGGTACCCGACGCGCGGGTTTCGTTAATCTTTATTGACGTCTCCTCTTCCAGCGCCGCCTGTTAGTTCATTAGCGGCCGACGAGCTTTAAGAAGACAGCGACCGATATCTAGATTTGTTTGTTTGTTTTCTAGAACATCGACTGTCGTGTTTGACTTTTTGTTACACGACAGAGTGATATTCTTTTTTAGAATTGTTAATTGGTTTTATGTAGCGTTTTCTTCGTGGGGGTATTGGCATATTAATATTTACAATTTTAATTTTTTGAAACGAAACGAAAAATTTTGTCTGAAAATTGGTAGAAATCGTCACGTCAGTAAAAAGCGTTATGCCCCCTTTATTCGACTCTAAGCGACTTTCTCAACAGACGCTAGTAAATTCAGCAAGTGTGGTGGCAGTTATGCGGCGTTAGTATAATGTTTCAACATTTTATTAGAAATATCTATCTATTATCATTTTACATGCATTTGCAATGAATAATAGTATGTTTCAGGTAATATAACTTGTTTTCATATCAATCAACTAACTAAAAGTTATGAAAAGTGAAGCTAAAAATACTTTACAACACCGGCCCAACTACGCTAAAAAACTGGCCTTGACAATTGACGTTTATAAATTTGAATGATAAACATTCTTTACAAAAAAGAAGAGCAAGTGTGAGTCGGGTCTTATACTCAGAGCACGTACGCGCACAACTTTTAATGTGGTATGTGTAGAATGTTCTACGCGCAAGTTCTACTCGCACTTGCTCATTTTTTGTGTGATATATATGTATATATTTATATATAAAACAAGCCAATATATGTACAAGATGATTTTAACGGTTTTATTCCCTCATTGGAGCCATCACTTGGTGACCCTGTTAACTCCAGAAATAACTGTTATATTTTAGAAATGTATTGGACGTAAAAAAAACTTCCGTGGATAATTAACAGTTTTTTTTGTGCCATATCTGTATTACTATACAAATCTGTAGCGTCTATCTGTACATCTATTTTTTTTTTGTAACATTTCATGTTAGATGTTCATTTATGAACAACTGACACTATTCTATTATTTTTAAAATTTATGTCTCTCTGCCTGTATGTCCTTTTATAATAAAAGAACGGCTCCACTAAGCGAGACGAAAATTGATATATAGTAAGAACATTTGATTGCGCACACAGTCTACTGTCTGTCTATCTGTATGTCTTTTTTTTATAAGATAAGAACGATCGTGATAAAAATAGTATACAGTCACAATATTTGATTCTGCAAATGATAGGCTACTGTATATTGGTCTGCTTGTATGTCATTTTATAATTTAAAGAAGGTTTAACCGACCATGATAAAATTGGTATACAGTCAGAACATATGATTGTGTAAATTATAGGTTATATGTGATAATAAATAAAGAAATAATATCTATGCTAAAAATATAACCTTTAAAAGCGTTACAAATATATCAAATGTGAAAGAAATTTATCAAAGGAAGTTTGGATATGGTTTTCAAGTACACTCTATGAATTATTATTAAAACAAATAGTTTAATCAAGTATGCAGCGGTGGTGGCTTGGTGGTTAAGGCTCAGCCTCGGATTAAAGGTATCAAGTTCAATCCTGATCTCGACCAAATTAACCAATGAGTTTTTAACGTAATCAACGTAAACCAGTCGCTCTATGCCTCGGAGAGCACGTTAAGCTGTCGGTCACGGACGTTGTCATCGTGTTGGTGACGACAATCTTTACCCGCCCTCCAATGGGCCAATGTGGCTCAACAGTGGAGTAAGTGAAGCCTGACATAACGATCAGTTTTTAAATTTCATGGATAAGAGGTTTGCTTCTTACAATATATTAATTGGTGGAGTCGTTTATTAAATAATGTAAAATGAAAGCAATAAGTTCTTAATTAGAGAAAATCGGCTCATCGATTTACGCACTAAGAGATTTTCGAAATTATAAGCCCGATTTAAATTAAATTTTATCAGTTCATTGTATAATGTATGGACATAATAAGAAAGAATTTTTGTAAATTCACCTTTTATCAGAGAAAAAGGGGGTCGACTTTTGTATGAAACTTGTTATGGATTTTGTTTGGTATAAATATTGTTTATTAAGAATGGCCGGACGCATCTTTCGCAATCGCTTCGATCAATGATTAAAATCGTAGTCGGTTGATATATAATGTCGAGGAATTCATTCGTAGTCCACGCGGGTGTAAGCTAATGCTGTTTAAGTTTATTCGGTATTGATTAGATTTTTGGTCTCTTCTTATTGAATCCGTAATTAAAACCCGCCGCCTCAGGATGTGGAGCTTGCGACAGCCTCGTCATTGGGCTCGCAAAGATTTCAACATTCTTCCCCTAAACGTACATTGAAAATTAACTATAGATTTGTATAACTAGTCTGTATTTGCATTTCCAATAGCATAACGTGAAATAATATGCTTTTTATAAAAGACTTTTATGATTATTTGTTACTTGAGATTGTTCGGCACCAAGCCTCGAAAATGTGAAAACGCATTTGGTCCATATCGAGTGTGAATGAAAGCCTTAAAATTAGGTTTGGCCTTAAAATTAGGTAAAAAAGGTTTGAGTAAAAAAAACAATTTTAATGGTAACCACCGTATCGATTTGTGAATATACTCCTTGAAATAATATGTTCCAACCTGGGATTTAAAATAAAAAAAATTCTAATTATTCAACATTTTCAATGCATAAGAAAAATTCGTTATTATTTCATCACAATTACAAAGTGGTGCGAGTAAATAAATTTTGCGACTGCAACGACACTCAAGATAAAAGCCGAGACATCGCCAAGAACGGCCGCGACATATACATGTGCACATCGAGTGTGACCGTAACGGTTTTCTTTTCGGTCGGTGGCGTGCGGTACCCTGAAAGTAAGGTGACGCAGCGCGCGCAGGGCGCGAGACGACGGGCGCTCGTTTTCATCGCTCGCCGCCCACCGCGCGCTGTCGCTCACCGCGAATGCCCGTGCGGATGCGCGTCTTTCGGTCCGATGACGCCTGTTCTATATATATATATATACAACACTCATACATATGATGTTATTAAAATGTTATTTTTCGTGGATAGTTTGTTAGTGTTGTTTTGGTTATTAGTTATGTTGTGATGACGTGTGTGCTTTAAAATGAAAAGAGGATAAAATTTCAATAATATATATTTAGAAATAATAATAATAAACATTTAGAAAACGAATGGTGTCGTGGAACACCAGGTAGGAACGAAGTTCCTTCGGCTAATGTAGAATCGACACAATTTGCAAAAAAAAAATATAATACTTAAATCGTTTGGTGATCGTTGTAGTGGAATTATGACATTTACTCCTTACTATATGTTCTTCAATCATCTTCATTTTCTGTTCTTATTGTTAATTCTATTTTCGAAAAAAATTACGATTATTATGATTTATTTCTTATATTTTACCGACATATATTTGTTAATGGAATTTAACCCCGACCGATTCTCGGTAATCGTGCGAAGTCGTAAACAAGTCGCGCAGCCTCATGCCAGCCGTGCCCGGTGTGATCCACCAATCAGCGCTCGCCGTTCGCCGAGCTCGCGTCACCTTGCGCCAATAAACGCGCAGTAAAATAACGACATATCTAAAAATATACGAGTGTCGCGCCTGCGCACGTCTCATTTAACGGTTTTATTCCACGGACTTTTCTTATTCTTATGGTTTTATTCCACGGACTTTTTCTTACGGTTTTACTACCACATTTTTTTCAGTTCGGTCGCGCAGCAAAATCCCTATCTCCTCCAAGCCCGCCGTAAGGAACTTCGTTCCAAAAATTTTAAGATATCGAATATGTTTTCCATAGTTCTTGGACTCCGGGCGACTTACGGCGGGCTTGGAGGAGATAGGGATTTTGCTGCGCGACCGAACTGAAAAAATGTGATAGTAAAACCGTAAGAAAAGTCCATGGAATAAAACCGTTAAATGAGAGGCGCGACAGTCGTATACACAAGCGAGTAGTGTATAATACCCTTCTCTTTCTCCTCTTTCTTTTCGTTCTCTCATCCCTTCTCTCTCTATTACCACTCCACCCCGCCAATGCATAGTATATACTCATAAATTCATGGACAAGCACGTGGCTAATATTCACATTATAGATACATTTTACTCGTGAGTAGTCACGTTTATAAAATATTTTACATTGGTTAATATTGTGTGTACATACTAAAATCTTTGTAAGGTTTTCTAGGTTATCTAGGTTATCTTTCTTGCTGTTTTGAGGGTCATACGGAAAAATTGAGAAAACAACTACGAAACTTCATAGAGATTATATATATATATGTGTGTGTGTGTGTGTGTGTGCGCGTGTGCGTGTGTGTGAATATTACTTTTTAAAAGTTAATTCTGTCCTAAATATATACACATGTTATTAGTATTAATAATTCTATTTATATTTAATCATTTTTTACAAATTGTGTCGATTCTACATTAGCCGAAGGAACTTCGTTCCTACCTGGTGTCCCACGACACCACTCGTTTTTTTAATACTATAATTTTATATTACGAAGAGAGTAACAATAGCATTGCAGTAGTAATAATAGTACTTAATTGTAATATTACTATTCACTGTAAATTTTCTCTTCAGTAATACTTGGTATGAACATATCAAAATAGAATCTTTGTTTCTTGTTTCACTGAAATTATATTTTACCATTTTGTATTTTTCATCTATCAATTCTTTTACATATTGGTATATATAATTCAGTGGTCTGTTCTGTCCTTCCACACAAAACGTCCTAGAACATATTATTACACCCTAAAGTAACATCCATCAGCCTCCGTCCAGCGTGATTTTTCAAATGCTTAATAAAAGACGTGACAATGAGAAGCCGCAGTCCGGTCGCCGGAGGAGGCACTCGAGGCGCGCTCACGGCTCGACATCTCGCCCGCGAGTCAACAGCGACACCTGCCGGCGCTGGCGCTCGCGAGGCACGCCGTCGTCGCGCCCGCAGGTACACCCTCGTCCGCTTCCCTTTAAGTAAATTCGATTCGACTCGACTTCGGGTCCTTCGCCGGCCCCGCTCGTGCGTGGGCGCGCGCGCGCCGCGCGAGCGAGACGGCGCTGTCCGTGCGTCGCCGACGTCTCCTCCGGTTTTTGCTTCTCCTTTAAACACATCACGCGATATTGATTGATTGATGTTTATTCAGAGAGGCATTAGTGAGGCCGCTCTACCTGAGACGAGTTACTCGTGCCCGAGATAGCGCGCCGGCGCGCGGACGGGGGGCCGTAATTATAATATCGTTCATCATTTCGTGAAGGTGTGTTATTAATTTTGACAGAAGCCTCACTCGGTCAATCATCCTCGAATGAAGTTATCCGAGAGACGTTAGTTTTAATGGAATACTTGTGTTAGGGACGGCGCGGGCGCGCCGAACGCCCCGACCCAACGTACCGTTTTTGACTAACTTTCTTATAAATGTTCGATATGTTTTTTTTATTCGAATGGCACATTCATTTTTATACTTTTTCGACATTTATATGCCATAATGAAGTATAAGTAATGTAAATGAGGAAGCAATAAATCGCCAATTTTAATGAAATTGTCTATTTAATTTAAGTGTGTTATCTAAATGAGAATGAACGTTACACAATTTTTTTGTTTAAAAAAGGTAATTTTCTATTGCATGTTTCATTTTGTCAGTTTTAGATTTGTAGTAAATTTATTGTAATTTACCGCCAATTATTATTTAATTCAAAAAAGGGTTTTGAATGAATTCCGTATTTGTACGTTTAGGATTGCTGATACCATGGGAATTGTTAAACTCTACTAGTGATTACGGTTCACCGTCTAAAAATTTTATCTGTACCTTGAATAAATGTAAGTACATATATTGCTTATACAACGTTCTCTTGTCCGTGTTTTATACGTCGTACTTAATCTTCCTGTAAATTAAATTATTTGCTCTTACCTATTGAATGGAAAATTTCTGCTTAATTTCTATTTTCATTGACGTCTCAAAAATTTTTATTAATTATTGATAAAGGAAAAGATGATTATTATGAACGCCCAGTATGAAAATACGTGAAATATAATGTTATTTAATCGCATAGCTATACTTAATATCAATCATGCACATCGAGTTTCAAATCTTTTTGCTCTACAGATGAAAAATGCGATCAACCTAAAATTACAATATCCATAAAACACTTATCACAATTTTTATTACGAATTTGAAAATGAGATTCTCGACGGACAGCTCAATATTTTTGACAAAATCCTCGTACGAGCGTCATGATTCACGCGCTACCGCCCGCGTCCGGCCGGAGCCTTAAATCGCTCACGAGGCGACGTGTCTCGCCCGATATTTCGTTGTTTATAGTTTCCCGAGTTCGTGGAAGCGTGACGGCCGCCCGCGCCCGCGCCCGCTCTGACGAGTCACCGCTTCTCGCTGACGACCGACTTGACATTTCGACTTGCACGTATTGAAAAAAACAGTCAAGTGCGAGTCGGACTCGTACATGAAGGGTTTTGTACCATCGTTCAGTATTAAACATTACATATTTTATAAAAATAGTTTAGTAAACAAGTATAATCTAATAGTAATAGAGTCCCCTATCATTAAAGGGTATGACACTCTTACAATAGGTCGGACAAGAGCGAGTCTCGCGACACTCGTAAATGCCGTCCATTTCGTAAATCAATAGTATAAACCTAAACGATAATTATTCATTTCTTAATCAGATTTAACTCCACGTAGTAACGTCGTGCTTGTTTTAGATATTAATATCTCTACGCTTGAGTCTCGATATAACAAAAGCTTAGAAATTAGTTATATTGGAAAAAATTACTAGTTTGAAATTAGTGTAGTCAGCGTACTCCCTTTTAAAATACCGTACGCACTTTCGGTATCGATTTATTTTTACTTTTTTTTTCTCATAAACTAACTTTTTTTCTCAGCAACGAACAACAGAAAAAAAATTATTCAGTCGCGTGTGAGACTATGCTATTGTGGGTTTCCATATATTATTTTATCCCTTGACACCGCCGCGCAGTTAGACATGAAATGAGAACGTGAAAATACAAATTTCATGCTAACCGATGTAATCGATCATTTCTCGCGTTTTCTAATTCACATGCGGCAGATTAATAGATTGATGACACAAAAAAATATGAAACAACTAAAAATTTACAAAAATATTGCACTAACTATACGCTACACGCTGATTTGCAAGGTACATAGAATACTTGTGAAAAACCGGCCCAAGTGCAAGAAGAACTGAGATTTATGTGCATATCATATTCCACTTACACGTGAGTACAAATACATTTAGCACACTTTAGCACGAGTTTCACTATTCGAAAGAATTTGCTCTTGAATCGATTAAATAATATACACGTCTACTACATCATTCTACTACAAAGTGTAGTCGAGTAGTGGCCGTTTTCATACTGTGTAGTTTTTATTTTATTTTTAGTTAATTGTCAATTCAACCCATTTGTGACATTTTTGATGTGATTACGCCTTTAAATTTTCTTCTATAGTGGAAGGCAATTCAGAAAACTGATGATAACAAAGTCGGGGCATACAGTTTGATGATGCAACTACATATTTATCAGCTATATTCAAAATTTAATTGCATGATTCGATAGCTAAAGAATCAAAGAATTTGTTACATTTAGTGAAGACTGTGAAGCATCTCGCGCAGCGGAAGGAGAATAACAAATATTTTGAGGTCGTTTTATTGCCTAACAAAATTCTTTATAATATAAATTTTGACCCGTAGAAGTTCCAATTTTCGTTTTAGTTTCAGTTTTCAGCTCTTGTCAAAATCTATAAATATGTTGCGTATATAACATATCAGTGAAAAGAACTTATAGAAAATATATACAGAGTTACAATAAAAAAAATGATATAAATAATGAATTATTGGCCTAAATAATCGTCAAAAAGCCAAATCAAAATGTAGAGATCGTATATGGTTGGAAAGAGCTTCTCAAGAAAAATTCAGTGATACCCATAAAACACTACATGACTGCCGGGGACGAAAAGAATGAAAGAGTCCGAGCAGATCAGCGACGGCGCCAGTTCACCTGCGGCAGGGGCGGCCGAGGCTACGCCAGTGGGTGATGTACGTAGTCGCTTGTATATCAACGCCGGACTGCATGGACATCGGTAATGCGCGAACACCGATTATAAAAGACACATTTGGCAGCAGCTAGTGCACGTTTCACTGCTACGTTTATAACTACACGAAATCCGAACGACTTCTTAGTATTCAAAAATAATTATACATATGGTTCTCTCAAATTAAATATTATCCGTTATATACACGTATTCACGTAAAATACACGGCCATGTCCACGACACAGTCGAACCACGATTTTTTTTATTAATTCACCGAACTAATTCCACAAGCGGAGCTTTTCAACCTCTTCAAACCAAAGTAACAGGAAAGTGTATAAAATAGCAAATTTAAGTCGGATTTGTTGAAGAGTGTATTTTATGTCAGTGCTTTTACTAGTTTATCGAATACATCATCGTTAGAATATGATTTCAGAGAAAATCTAGCTCTCTCTGGGCGCTGTCAAGATAGAAGCTGCTTTCTGACTTAGACAGAATTTATTAGATGTATAACAAGAAAGACTAACAATTCTGCACTGGTATTACAATAGAATTCGTTTAAAAGCATCGGTCAAGTGCAAGTCAGACTCACGCACTGAGAGTTCCTACAAAATGTACAGTATCTGTGTTATGTATGTCTTTATAAATAGAAAGTATATATTTTTTATTTAGTTCAGCATCCTTAGAGCGAGGACTCTCATTCTTGGCCGGTTTTTGTTTATTTTCGTTTTACTTTATAATTTGTACCTTGATCGTACTAAATTCATCTTTGTATGTATTAATTATCGTTTTTACGATAGAGCAATAATAAATAAAGATTACAAAAGCATATTTCTATTTTGTTTGCATATACTTTAATTTTTAATATGTCAGAATATAAGCCATAATATCACATATTCTGTACAAACTTTAACTCGATACTGTTATGATTCCAACCAGACAAACGGATGGACAAACGGCACTGAGGATAGCAGGGTCCCGTTGGCAATCTTCAAGTACGGAACTCTAACAAAAACCATAAAAACAAGTAAAATATTTGAATAGGTAATGTTTTCGTAATAGGTAGGGAGTTACTTTAAAAACCAGCTAAGTGCAAAGAAGACTCGCACCGAGGGTCCCGTATATATAACTTATAATTAAGCTTAACCTGGTCATGATTTTTTTAATACAATTTAAATTTTAACTAATTAAAGTTCAACAGAAGACATTTAAAATTATCAAAACATTCGAATGATATCTCATATCTCACACTACAAAATAAACATTTGAGTTCTTGCAATGGTCTATACTTTAACCTTCCAGGAATATGTAGGCTCTTTTTTAGCAAAACCATTATGGAAACACGAAGTTATTAAATGGTTTTAGATGTCAGCAAAATATGTATCTACTTTTAAAAACCCGAGTTCGATTTTAAGCGGCTGGCTGTAGAGCCCAATTAAGTCAGAGGTAGCACGAGCCCGACCGTCCGTAGCGTGTTCGTGGCGACGATTTGAAGTGACGATCGAGCACTCGCCGCGGTCGTTCTCGAGCGTGACGCGAGCGACATTCGGATTCGAGACGCGGGCGGGAGGTCCGGCGAGCGGACTAAAAAACTTGTAATATTGACTCAGAGTATCTGCAGCCGCCGCCCGCCGCCCGCCACCCGCCGCGAGTGTTTGTCGACGCGCGTACACACTCGAGGCGGATGGCCGGCCCCCGGCCACCTAGCTGGAAAATATGCATCGTCGGGCCGGCTGTTAATTTTAAAGTCGCCCGGAGTTTTCAAAGTCGGGTCTTCGCCGGCGGGCGGGGGGCGGCGGGAGGCGCGGGCCACTCATCGCTTTCATAATAAGCCGAACAATGCCATCGCTGGCTAGCGTATCTCTCGAAGATAGAGATCAAATTAACGGTCAGATGAGCACAAAGCCGGGCAATCACAGAAAAAGATTCTCTCGCGGTCGGATGCGCTCGTTCCGTATCGGTATTTACGTCACATTTCTTCGATTTCGCGGCACGTTCGGAAACGTAATAAGCGGACGTCCCCCGTCCGTCGCGTCCGTCACCGGCGGGGCGCGCGGGCCGGGGCGGGCGACCCGGGACGTCGTTGGAGTTAATGAAGTTTTCTCGGGCGCGATTCCCGGCAGGTCGTGAGCGCGGGCGCGTAGCGGCGAGTTTGCGGCACATATTGTGCACGTCCGCGCCGGCCGATATTGCCGCTCAAATGTTTTAATAAGCACATCCCTGGACACGACCGAGTGTAATGTCCCCGCGTCCCGCCGCAGACCATTTTCGCCCCGCTCTCCCCTCGCCGGCCGCGTCCAGCCTTATTAACGTCTATTGTAGGAGTTTCGCGCCGGTCGTTGCCGGGCCGTGCGCCGCCGGCTGCACTGGTGTGCTGCGCGTCCTGGCCGCTCCTTTACGGCTGCAACCGACAGGCCCGATCCACGCCCTTCTTGTTTGTTATGGGAATATTTCCTATATCGATGTCGCGAAATAAGACGTATACACTATTATTATACTAATATCTTCAAACAGTATTTGTTTGTGGTTTCGTCTACTTAACAAAGAATACATTCTTTTATCTTGTATATATGTACCGCATCTCGACCTCGCTGCGGTGTTTGTCCCGACCTCAGTTCCGAATTCGCTTTCGATCTTGGTACCGTGAGCGACCCCAAATCGAATGTTGGTTCAGTTTTAGATTCTCTTATTGTTGATGTTTTAGCTAGTGGCACGACCGTCGTATCTTTAAATTTTGAAATTGGTCTTATATGTGAAAAGTATTCACATATAAGAAAAATACAGAACAACGTTTCTTCTTGTTTATTATTTGATAAAGTTTTGCTTTTCATCTATACGATCTTCCCTAGAAAAGCGAAATAAAAACATTCTAAATATTGCTTTATTTATCATCAGTTCGTATAATTTTCAATTAATTACATTATTTTTTCTTAATATCAGACGCTACATAATATAAATTACAGATGGAATTATATAAATAAAATACATATGTATATTTTGTATATTATATAGTGAACATAATATGTTTTTAAATATTTTTGATGTTGAACATGAACATAAGCAACATTTCCCGTGGGGGAGTCATTATATTCCGATGGCAAACTCTACAGACGCCGAGCAAAGCTCGGTTACCCATGTACTAATAAATAATAATAATATAGCCTTTTTAGATAATTAAGCAGGTTTTTCTCCGGACATACTATAATAGGTATTCATTGTTTTCACCTAGAATTATCAATCTCGATTATACAATTGCTTTAAAGCTAAATTTTATTATGCATAGCTTCTACAAAAAATAAACGAGTCTGTCCAAATTCATATGGAACCGAATTAGGCTCTTTTCAGTGAGCTGGTGTAAAAATATATATTTTAGAAAATGGGTAATGTGATGTAAAGCGATGTGGTTCAGAAATTATCTAGCATTTTTAAATTATAAAACTACGATCAGTAAAAATTTATTTTGAAAAGCAAAACTTTTATAATAAAATCATCGTAGAATTATTCGACATGTACGTGAAATCGACTGTTAACTATGGTATTATTTTTTATTTATTGGTATTTGCCACTATCCCATCACAAGTGTATTATAGGTTATATTTTTAATATTTACTTTGTTATTTCCATTTTCCGCAACATATAAACTAGAAACAGTATTATTTAATCGCACCATAATCTAGTATTAATGTAAAATCTAAAGAAGAACATGAGAGTCCCATTTCATACTATCCGACAAAACTTGAAAACCCGTTTACCACCCTTACTGCCATACATTTCAGTGGCCATCAAGCATCTGTAGCGAAGTATATTGAAATGATATCTAAGTTAATAAATACATGAAAAGAGGCTGCTGAACTTACCAACTTATAACTTTTATTGAATGGAATATAAAAGGGTAGATAGTAATAGGTAGGTTTTAGGCCGGTAGAGCCACTCTCGGTCAAGTTGCCAGCAGCACGCAAATGGGCCGGCTCGACTGAGACACGCCACACTCTCACAGAGAGTACAGAAGTAAAGTAACAACTTTCGTTGTTGCATTTCGTCCAGTGAGTGAGGGTTCCGATGGTCCGCTTCCTCTTCATCACCCCATTTCCCCTCCATTAATCCCCTTGCTATTAGAGATATCCTATTCCTACCTAAGAGGGCGGACAAAGGACTGGTGACTCGTTCAGGGTTGCCAGTATCCATGGACAGTGCTCACCACCTTACTCTTTGATGGTTTGCATGCTCGTTTGTCCCTCGAAAATGCTATAAAAAAAATCTAGCGTCTATTCGACTCAGAGCACTTACACGCTTGCAGAAAATATTTTTAATTGAATCACTTCTACTCATTTGAGACAGATTCGTTAATGTCTTCTAAAAAATAATTATTTCATCACGAGCAAAAGAAATCATGAAGGGTCATACCCTTCATGATTTCTTCGACGTCAACTTTGGCTAATTTAATTTGAATACATTATTTAGAATCACACGTAATGGTGAAAATTAAAATTATAAAATATTCTTAAGTGATCTTGTATTGACTATGGTGTATATGCAGACGGTCGCGTTTCAAATACGGAAGAGCGCATCGTGGCGACGCCTCTAACAAAGCGGCGGTCGGCCACAAAAGAAAGCCGTAACCCCCTGAAGTTATGAGACACCGGCGGGCCGGGCGAGGGGCAGCAATAATTCCGAAGTGGCCGATGATCTGTTTCGTAACCGGGGCCAGGGGTCAGCGGGGCGGGGCGGCGCGGGCGGGCCGGGGTTGGGGGCGCCCGGCGATTTCTGTTTCTGAGCGCGCGGACGTCTCGCGTCAATCAGTTCGTCGCGACGTGACCGGAATGCGGGGCGGGCGGGCGGCGGGGGGCGGTTTCGCAGCCCGTTAAGATATTTTTTACGGCCGTCGAGGAAGGTGCCTGATTATTTGCGAGCAGCTGTATAATGCCGGCGACTGGATCGATTCGGCCCGCGTTTTGTTATCGCTCCCCTGCCCCGCGCCGCCCGCCACCGGCTCTCTCTCTTGAACGATATTTTAAATAATTCTATGTTACTGTACAGCTATGGCTTTGTACGAATTCGGTTATTTTAGAATTTCAATTTTAGGTTACAAAAAAAAACAGCAATGTGCTTCAAACTTTTATTTGAAGTAGTTAACTTTTAACTGTTTAAATTAAAAACTAGACACTTCGAAATAAGTCCTTTAACTTCACAATTGGTAATTAATTAAGTTAGTTTTAAAGATATTGATGTCAATATCTTTGTGTCAATGTCAATTGTATTAATGTGAATGTGACATTAAATTAACGTCACAAATGCCAACATTTCTAAGATTACCTATGTTTTGACAGTTAGCAATTAATTGATGTAAATAAGAGTTTAAAACACACCGCCGATAGTGTTTTATACTTTAAGTAATAAAAAGCACTGTCGACGTTGCCACAAAATAATATGTCCTCTACTTTATTTCTTATAACTTTTAATACTAATTCAATTTTTTTTATCCCAATTTGAATATTTTCTTAGCCCTCTGTAGTAGTAACGAAGTTAGTATCTCTCTTGTTCTGTTCTTATGTAATTTATTAGATTAATTAGAACATCTATCTAAGGAAAGAAAATACATGTCCACGATTTAGTTTTAGGCTTTTTAAGCTTTTAAACGTTTATGAACCGCTCGGTTCCAGATATCAATGAATTACTTTAAATGACATTTATAAAATTCCCTCGGAAACAAAAACAGTACAAGCGACATCTGACGCTGATGTGATAATATTGCGCGGACGCAGGCTATTCGAAGTATTTGACACAATTTAGAAACGTTTACCAATAATTTTATCGTCTAGTTCATGATGGCGATCATAATCTTCATTAATTGTTGTCGGAATCGGCACCGATATCGTGGCCGAGGTTAAGGAATAAGATTGCGATCATCGCGACAGTCGATCACTAGTTTCACGATCTTTGCATTTCCTCCAGCGGCACTACGCCTACCACGCATTGTTCTATCAGCTCGTCAGCTGCAGTCCATATCATTTTATCTGAGCATAGGTTTCCTGTTTTGTGCGCTTTTGCAATACCGAAATTTGGACAGTCGGTCGACATTTGTTAGTATATAGACATGCATTACAACAAGTGAATATGTAATAAAGGTGATACAAGCTTTTTGTTTGCTACGTAGATTAAACGTTTAGATTGGCCATGTCTCGCAACTTGATGTCCAAAAAGACAATGATTATATCCTTTTTTAGCGACTTCAGTTCTGTCACGTGTGAACCAAACATTAACAAATCTGTTAACTTGGCGCTACTCCACACACCGGGTCCAGTTTCAGTTCAGTTACGTTTATTTAGTTCGTCTTTTATTCAGGAACTACAGTGTTTTCGTTTTAATTTAAAATCTTGAATACGGTCTGTTTTGTTCTGCAGTACTGTATAAAACGACAACTGATTATAATAAGACACACGAAACAGAATTGTTGTTTAAAATTTTAAGTAAAAATGCAATGACTGTCTATGCAATACCATTATCATTTACGTAGAATAGCAAACTTTACGCTGTCTATGATCGAAATAAAAAGGAAACTATTTACGTGTGATATGATGGAAACGTAAAATATTCGTGATTAATACGTAAACGGACCTTTTTTAATTTTATGTTCTACAAACACACACACACACACACACACACACACTCGTAAGAAACATTTAAAATGGATTTAAAACGGTGTGAAAGTCGAGATTGGAGTCAAGATCGAGACAGACATCGCGGTGGGGATTAACATCGATATCGCGATCACATTTGTACGCGCATTTGTTATTTTCCACGCGCGCAGCGAGCCGGAGGCGCGGCGGGCGCGCGCGCCGCTCGCCCGCTGATCGAGTGCAATCCACGGCCACTTCCCGATTTCCGGGATGCCCGCTTGATGTGGAAAAGGCTAATGTGATTGGCCTCCGAATTGTTCTTGTCTAACGCAAAGTGGGTCTTTATGTTTGGGTGTCGTTTAGATGGAATATTAACGATACGGGTACATTAAAAGTTGATCATCTTTTGGCAAATATTTTCGATGTGTAGATACGGTTGAAGTTTGCAGTTTTGTTATACATGTGCATAGATAATGACATATTTACACGCTTTTAGTAGGACTTAAAAGTAATTCATTTATTTCCAATCAATTTGGAAATATGAGACGAAAGAAAAGAAGTGTTGTAGTCAACAACGCATATGTTGGGCTTTTGTTTCGAGTGAGTAATATGACATGCTTGAATATAATTATCGAGAGCTAAAGAATGAATTATAACCGATATAAAGGTTCAAATCACTTGGATCGTTGCCTTTCGATAACTAACTTGTCTTGCTGATGACGGTAGTTACTAATATGTAATAATAACTTTCACTGGAACTTTCACTTTCAGGTTTGAGTTTGGGAATAACACATAAGAAATTGATGTATGCTCGCGCCGCAAAAGTACCGGTACTCACTTACTAGTTTATAGTATCTAGACTGTATAATTTCTAATAAATAGAAATTTGGGATGTCTAGGAAAATGTTATCAACATGAAATTAATAAATCTAATTTTCACACAAATCGGAATATCGATGAACCTTTATTGACTAATTGATCGTCGCTGCCAAGTCGAGCCCCAAAAGAAGGCAGTGCCTTATCTTACTTTAAATCTCTGGTCACCAAATAATTCTATTTTGAGTTATGTTCATAGTTAAACTAATTTACTTTTGATTATGTTATATTCTATGATTTCGCCCTTTACTGACCATAAAGATCGAAATCGTAAGAGCATTTTCCTTAGTTTTAATAAGCTAAAAATCAGATTGTAGGTGTAGGGCTTAGAGCACAAGGAAGAACAAATTTAAAGAGACTCCATCCCTCAGGCATTGACAATTAACTAAGTAAAAAAAGGTTTAGAATATTCTCTGTATAAAATGAGAAATCGACTTGTACTAATGACGATAAAATCAACAAATATTTGAATTTCTCCTTTCTCAAACTAAGAAATCATAAGCATTTCATAAATACAAAACGCTCAGTTTACCTAAAAAGATGAATTTGGTTTAATAAATCTTGCATCTATTGATACGGCCTAGAGTACCTTTCCTGGCTGGGAAACTCTTGAATAGAATTAATAATGCTACTTATTGAAAATTATGCAATGTTATTTTTTTCTATAAATTGATACCTATCTCCTTTATTATGTAGCGAGTCCCCATCAGATATTTTTTGAAATTGCTGTAGATATTTAAAGGAAAATATATTTTTATACCGTACCTACTAAATTTACTAGTATAAATGCATTTTTAAATCGCCACTGGTTTATGCAATCGCTTATATAACTATGGTACATTATTTGTAAATATTCAATGTCAGGTTTATTTTGGATCTGTGAGTGTGTCTACATGGTACGTAATACAATCGTATATGGGCATTAATAATATGTATTGAACAAACAATTATTATTTTATTATTCTGGATTTGCATTAATTTGTATTGTGAACAGCTTTTTATATTATACTCAATATTTTATTTTAGCTTACAAAACAATTTATTGTCAATTTTTGTCAGATTGTTTCGATCAAATTTATTGTTTAAATCAGTCAAAACGTTTTCTAATAGGTACCGTATTTTTCGGATTCTCAATACATAATTAATCTCAGGGAAGATCGTTCGATTAATGTTGTCTTAAGTGGCGTCAAAGCTTAATAATCTGTTATGATGAATATAGTCGATTGAGATTTAATCACAGCTTAAACACCTCGAAAATTACTTTCGTCAAAAGAAACAGGAAAAGTAGAGACAATAAAGAACGGATTGTGAAGAATTGAAATGTCGATGTTCAATAAAATAGCATCAAGTAAAAATGAGAAATTTAAAAATATCTTATAAAAACTTTTGAAACCCCATTAATAATTTCAATTTCATGAATGTGAGTTTTGTGACATTTTCATTCAAAAAATTACGAGATCTTAGATAGAGTAAGTGCATTGTATATTCTAGCACCATTCTCAGAGCATGATCTTCACAATTAAAATAAATTGTCATGAGCGGCACACATTCATTATTTGTGCACCTGTTCCATACGCACCAGTAGGTGGCCCGGCAGACATTGTTCTGCTTTCTTGTGGGTGGATTGCCTATCTAGTCAATACCCGCAGCTCTGTTAGCATGGACATAGAATTACTTTTTCATCTTCTGTATCGATCGATGACAATATCAATCCCGGTATCGCGTTCCATTCCGGTCCAAGTTACGGCATGAATATTGATCTAGTCCCGCTTTCGTTTCTAATCCTGGTCCCGTTATCGTTTCTGTTCCCCGTCCCGTTTTCAATTCCGATACGGTTACCGGTTAAGTCTACATTGATACTGTTAATTTAAAGTGTAGCAATGAATTTAAATTGAATGTGGTGCGATTTGGAAAAAAAAAATTCTGTCGATCCGTTTTATGCCAATTTAGGGACGAGGATATAGAGAAATTAATTTTACATGTAATTTTATATGAGAACACAGAAAAAAAATTTAGAAAAAACATGCAATTAAAAAATGGGTCACGATAACTGTGCTATCTAAATGTATAGATATAAATTATCGGTATAAAAATTATCCTTATCTTTCTAGTTGGACCAAATTACACACAGTTTGCAAAATTTCATTGAGATCGGTTAAGTAGTTTTTTTTAGCATAGTCTAGGGTCAAACGAGCAATCGAGCCATCAGAGAATAAAACAGAAAAAAACTTGAAGTGATCAGAGCACGAAAATGTGTTAGAATTTACTTATAGGCCAAATATATTTCAATTTCCGTGTAATCTTATGATATGAAACAAAACACTAGCGACACGAAGGCTAAAAAATGTAAAAAAATAAATGCAAACGAAATACATACAAACATTGTGTAAATAAAAACGAAAAAGGTTTTTCTTCTTTAATTATTACCGACATTAACCATTCAAAGAAGTGTGTCTAGGGTAAGTTGTAAATTGGATTTCGATCGTCAAGGATTGGACGATTTCTGCGTAACCCGCTCCAGCGCCGCGAGCGCGGAGTTCATCTCCATAGAAGTGTACCGCTTGATTTATCCGCGTCGATGTCCAGCGAGCGGCGTACCTCGTGACGTCGCTGTTTTTTTTCGTTTTTTACTCGTTTTTCACCGATAGAGTGCGGATAAAAAGTGGCGGCCGGC
Source organism: Eumeta japonica (assembly GCA_005406025.1). NCBI lineage: Eukaryota > Metazoa > Arthropoda > Insecta > Lepidoptera > Psychidae > Eumeta > Eumeta japonica. Next base: position 286,646 of record BGZK01000453.1, on the reverse strand, counting down.
CCGCGCGCGCCTCACAATTTGTGAATGATTCGGGCGCCCGACTCATCCCACCGCCGCACGGCCATTTGTCAGCCAAGTGAAAAAGACGCGTGTGTACAGCGCCCCGTGCGCTCTCCGCCGCGCTTTTTTCGCTTTTTCGGCTTTTAGCCCCGCTTTTTAGCTGATCCATTGACATGTGAAAGTGTGTTGGGACCCGATGAGTTTATAAATCTAGCCGCTGTCGTGCCGACTCTCGCGCCCTGTTCGCGTTATTGTCGTTTATAATATATGGAGACGCTTCTTTGGAAATGGGATCAAAAATTAACATAAATTGTTTCAAAATTATATATAAATTGATCTCATAACGGTTCCAGACGCATCTGAAGTCATTGTGTTTACATCTGCCCAAAATCATTTACTCCGGTAGTTTACTTTATCGACTCTAAAATTGACTATTCTCTATTTTTGTATCTGCCGTAGTTTCGATGCACCCTATGTAATGATCGCCCTTCAGGAAACAATCTCAATCGCGGTTCCAACACAAACCGCAGGCTCTGCTCCTGCTAGAGCTAGCCCCGGGCACGCTCATAATAGTTACGTCAGTCAGCCGGACCGTGTTCAAAATGGGTATAATTTAAAACATCACGTAGTATGTATACCTAAGTGCCTATAAAAATCGCTCGGCCGTTATTAATGAGTGCTTATACGGGTACTGTTTACGAGCGCGGCGGGTGCGCGCGGCGCGCCCGCTGGCGCCAAACCGCCATTGGTGAATGACGACGCCGCGCTGTCGCCGCTGCATTCGTTATTGGGAAAATTGCGAAAATTACGTGATTTTTTTTTAATTTCTTATACTGCGAAACATATACATATGGTTTTAATTTAGTAGACAACGCGACCATTACACTATAGGACACGTGAATTCGAACCTGCGAATCTTATATGCACCACTTAATTTTTTTTAGATTCATTTTTTTTTACATGTATTTTTTTATATTTCTGTGCTCCATACTTAAAAATGAAAATGTAACACTTATGGATCACTTTGTGGTCCGTCTGTCTGTATATCTGTATGTCTGTCTGTCATGACTCTTACTTGGGGACGGTCATAGATATCTAAAAATTAATATTAAATACTAAGATCTATGGTATCTTGGAGGTGTAAAAATTTTAAGTTTCTAAGTGAACACAATTAAAAAATAAGGACATTTTGCCAAATATTTTGATACTTGAAAATTAACTCATAACTACAATCTACATAGAATATCCGGAGATTTCATAAAATTTGGCAAAAAGCAACGTCTCAGAGTAGAAATAAAGGAAAACGTAGAAAAATTATTAATATGTAGTTGTATCAAATAAAAGAATGTTTGCACATCACAACTTGACATTTTGGAGTTAGAACCTTGATAGAGACCGATGTATGGAAGAACATTTTTTAACTTCCTTTTATAAAAAATCGCAAAACTAAAAAAACAATATTAGAAGAATTGTTTGAAAAAAAAAATGTATTTGTACAGAAGCGTCAAGACAGGCGTTCTACTCATATTGTTTTTTATAGTATGGAGCAAATTTTCCTATCAATCAATGGAATTAATTAATCGCTACATAGAAATTAAAGTGTGATTAATGTTAAAAATTCCAAAACTTTTTTCACATTGCTCATATATCAATCTTGTATTGGTATGAATCGGAAATAAAATTTTGGAGGTAATAAAGTTATTCATTAAATTATAATATTACTCTTGATCGGCGATTCTAAGCTTTCGAATGGAGGCTTATAGCTTTCGAAGCTTTTATTTATTGGTTGTCTGATTTTCTAAATTTATTAGTTGCATACATCTGAAAGGTATAAACATAAACCTTGAGCCCGGACGCGGCGGCCACGCACGCGGATACATGCGGGCGTGCGTTTGCCGATTTCAGTCATTATCAGACAAGATGACGTACGTCTTCTTTTCAGGTATAAAGAAGAAAGGAAGTTTTTATAAATTAGGTTTTAATTTTTTGGCGTTAAACTTCGAACACGATACGTCACTCGTATACTAGTTTAATTAAAAGTGTCTAGTCGGTATTCTGCATAACTGGACTCTTTTCCGGAATGCCCTTCAAGGAATATCGCGTTATGCACTCAATTTCATGATTCATAAAAGGCCGGAGCGCGGCGGCCGGCCCCGATAACAGAGCGAATCGAGTTAACGCGCGACATTAAATTGCGGACAAAATTTTCGATAAAACCCTCGCGGCCGGCGGCCTGACGAGCGGCGAGCAAACAGCGGCCGGCCACTTGCGGAGCGCCGACTCAGCAAGGAAGCCGTTATTAAAACGAGTACACCTTCGGCGCTGAACCGCCGCGGGGCGAGGGGCGCGGGGCGCGCTGCAAAACGCGAACAGGGTTATTACAATATTTGCTAGGAAGGGTAATATCGTTATTTTTAAGTACCCGCGCGGCGCGGCGCGGCGCGGCGGCGTCAGGGCAGCGACAGCGCCGCCTCTAAATTATAATGTTTTATGGTTTAATACTGCAGATAAGGCGGGCGCCGGGTAAGGAGCCTATTATTAACCGCGTTAACGGCCGCCAAAGGGTGCGCCGGGGGGCGCGGGGCGCGGCCCTCTTCTCACGTTGTTACGTAACGTAACGTTCTCGTATTAGCGTATGATTTTTAACGAGCGCCGCTCCCGAGTGTGTAACTGCGGGGGCGGGCGGCCCGGCGCCGCCGACGTGTCTATCTCGCGATCGCTTCTTTGTGAGCCGCGGCGTAATGACCCAATAAAAAGGCAAATAACTCGAGTGTTATCGGCGCAATCTAGCACGCGTTAATCCACGTTAGTGGCCAGCGTGCGCGCAGCGGTCGTGCTCTCGCCAATATTTGCGGACGCATATCGCGTACGGCCCGGGGTGCGCGGGCGCCGCTATCGTCGCCTGCGTCGATTAGGTACCTTCTACCTTCTAACAAACTGAAAAAAGGATTACTCTATATATTATCTTCTTGTTGGCTTTAGAATTACTGTACTGCGCTGGTTTCCTCCTCTGTTAGCATTTACTTCGCACGTACGTATTATGTGTATTTACAACCAGCTTATCTCCAATCACGTATTAGATCTATGTAAATCCCCGGTGTCTACATTCCTTACTAAATGAACAACTTCGAGCGTCGCGCGGGGCACAGGGCGTCAGCAGTTAGATCTCGACGTCGATCCACTTACAAGCGAAACAAGCACTTAGATAAGTGAACAATAAGTATCGGGCAGGTATCATTATGCGGGTGTACCTAAGCCGGTCCCGGAAAAGGTAGGGGTCGGGCGGGCGCGGGCGGCGGGGCGGGGACGCGCCCCGAAGCAATTTAATTCTGTCCACGTTCTAATAATGACCGTCATAATTCGTTCAAAGTGTCCGGTCTGGGACGTTTCACCCCCGGCCCGATAGAGGCGAGACGGCCGCCTCGCCTAGTTGTTCCGATTCCTTTGCATTTTCTCCCTTAATTTCATTTTCAGAGCTACCTTGCAGCCTCCCGTTGCCTCACATTTGCGATTCATCCGTAATCTGTGTGCGGCGAAGGGGCGCGGCGACGGCGGGGGAGTGCGGAGGGAGGGGCCGGGCCGGGCGGTTTTATCAACACGTGTAGGTCATATTAAGTTTGATTTATAACTCTTTATATCGTAAATGGATTAGGGCATCGTCCCTTCGGTACACTTGCGCCTGTAAGTGCTCCTAATGTCGTCGTTTTATGTGAATTTATAATTGCTGTTGCTTCGGGGTTACCCGATATAAATCTTGAGTACGAACCGATTTATGAAAATTAAAATTTTATGAAAAATACAAAAATATGTATTTAAATAATAAGATTTGTGCTCGCGACGTCGTCGGTGTGATTGTTGAAATGTGTAATTTCTTAACATATAGAAACTGATTGACTAAACTGGGTCATTCATTTGAGTCCAAGTACACAAGAATCGTCTTTTTCTGATGTCACATCTATGTGCAATACGTACCTATCCACGTGAACATTCCTTTTATCTCATATATTCTCTTAAAATTATATTGTATAAACATTTTTTTCATACGTCCTAAATTTTTGCCCTTAAATTTTTCATATAAAATCACTCCTTAAAATTTAAATATTCGAGTTCAGTTATGCGCAATTTACATTAATTCGTTTCCGAGATGTATTTATGATGGTAGTGGAGTCACCAGTACTCGAATCGATGAGCCAACGACAACGGTCGTTCGCAGGCTCCTAACCCGCACTGGGCTAACGTGAAAGGTTAAAGGTACCAAGTTCTGTAGTTTGAAATTGAAAGAAATGACGGAGGATATACCTTAGCAGTGGGCTGATGACAACCCGATACTGGATCCAATTAAGTAATATATACAGTTTATTCCAGTGTATGAATGTAAATCATTCCAAAAATTAAAAAAAAAATAATTAAGGCTCAGCCCTTAATTTAATTATGTCCTTACATACATCGTGAGATTTTCAGTTTCTGTGATATAAGCCTACTTGTCTGCGACCGAAACGTTCCTATCCATCGCTACGTACTCACGGCGTGAAGATATTCACTATCTTATTTTCAGTTCTGTAGTTTATATAGATTAGTTTCTAACTCGTAATTCGTATGCAGAAAACATCGCTTTTTCGATGTAATTTTATAGAGAAATGCACGTAATAAGATAGTTTTTGTACATACAGGTTTATTTGTAAATAAAGATACGAGTTTGTATTTTTATTTACATCTTCGATTCGATTGGTCTAACTTCGACCCGTCTAATTGTCACTCTTTGAAGGACGAATCCGGGAATTGCAGAAAATAGTATAAGAATGCAGCTGCATGCTGCATTCAACCTGCACTACCCCAGTACTGTACTTAGTCTACATACTGCTATAGTACATAGCATACGTGTTGGCATATCGGAAGTGATACTCTGCGTCTCTATAGTCACCTAGTGTTCAGAGGGATCATTTCGACGACCTAAGACGACCGAAGGCGCCGCTGTACGAATAGTCAGCCGATCAGTAAATCCAGAAACAGGCTGTTAAGCGTTCCATGCGCGTGCGTCCGGTCCGTCACAAATATTATAAACGCGAAAATTTGTGAGAATGTATGCATGAATGTTTATTATGCTTTTATATAAAAACTACAATACAGATTTTTATGAAAATTCACAGTATTATAGGTTATATAGTTATATACATCAGAATAAGACTTAGACAGCTATTGACACAGATACCAGCTTCTGGTCGCGGCTTCATCGGGTGAATGCCGCAAAAATAAACCGGTATCTATAGATACCGGTTTATCTTCTGGATATATCGAGACCGTGATCGAAACTATGAACAGGATAAAGACTAGAATCGAGATCGGATGGACCGGCAAATATTTTTGTCTCGCACAGGGCGAGAGGGTGCGTGAGAAAATTAAGATATTAACCATTCTCTTTTGTGTGGATTATTTAAGTGGACTGTATATGCGGCCAAGTACACCGCTAAATTCAACATACAATTCAGTTTAAATGTTTTGAAACGATCCTGGAGTATAATCCAGGAGATCTTCCCGAGGAATGAAATTGCACGTACCCCTACCAAAAGGCCACGGCGCCCCCCGGCGCACCCTTAGCTCTTTCCAGGTTTTCACCGGCGACTCGCGATATTTATATTTGCGTATATATATTCATAGACGTGTATACACGGAGCGGACGAGTTAGTGTCGGGCGCGGTTGACCGTTAATGTTCAAGTCGCAGTGTCGATGTGACGTGCGGAGGAGGGTAGTATGGGAAGAATGGGGCACTGGAAATCGTAACTGTATGTAAAAGACAAACACAGTGGCTGGGCGCATACATCGGAATCATGGTTACAGCGGGGCTCGATCGATATAAAATTTAAAAGATTCCATTCTATGTCCACGCAAGCAGAACCGCGAGCAAAAGTTAATTTCCACATATTTCCACAAACTGGGAGCATTTTGTTCTCACCACTTTCGGCTTCCATAAGCCATTTCTCAAGGCTTAGGATTTTCAAAGTCCAATGCCAATATTTGCGAAACCATAATTTAGGCTTTTAAGACAATTGCTCACATTTGATAAGCAAAGAACAAAATTAATATTGTTTGATCGCCCATCAAATTCAGAGAAACGAACGAATATTTTCACCCACTTTGTCACCAAATTAAAAATAATCATGGCGATAGAGGCGTATTGACAAGAATAGTGGCGCCAACATGTAACAGCGTGCCCTTTTTAAACAGTTACGTATCGTTTACTTTCCCTTTTATTGCTGAGTTTAAAACATTTTTTGCAACAAAGGAATAATGAGTAATCTTTTATGAATCACAGCCAGGTGTTTTAACCGGACTCAACTTTCCTTTCACTTTTCGTTGTCAGCCATCGACTTACATACGTCATAAAAATAATTATGTTCTTTTTAGTAGCAGTCAATTATTTAATTCTTATACGAAATTTTGTCACCAATTTTATTATCTTAGAATAATCGCTTTTCAAAAATTAACTCGTCTACAATTATGTGAATGCACTGTCAAAATTCATTTTCCGATCTATACCTACATAACCAGAACCTGCAAAAGGTGAGTAAAATTTGTAGGCCTTAAGATTTAAGAAGTTTATAAAAAGCAAATTAAAATTAAGTCAACATTACCTTGATTTTATGTGAATGTGCGTATATATCTATATAATAAAATTAATTTGTTTTGTTGCAGGTATGTCCAGGGTCATCGTCAGATCGTGTCCAGAAAGATGTCCGGTTATTATATTATCTTTCATACTAAAATAGAAGGATATACATGGTCATCAAATACAAAAAGGGATTATAAAACTAAATTATCATAGAATATAACGTATATCTTATTCATATGTAAAGGCATAACGGACAAACGTAAATTTTAGGTGTTAGAGACATCGTAGTCTACATTGTTTTCATTACTAACTCTCTTGCAACATGCAACTTTTCGCCGACTCTCAAATATGGTCTGCGTGTACGAATCCTCGGCCAAGAATTGAATATCGATTTCAGAGCGTTGGCACCTAAACAAGTGTTATTTTTTATTTATCTAAATTACCAATACAATAGTATTGAATTTCTGGGTGCATTTTTTGCAAATACAGCATATCATTAAGAAAAGTCATTCAACCACATCTACCGGCGTATCCGGAGTATTGAAATCGCCAAACAGATCAGCCGCGCACCACCATGCGAACAGGCGATGTCAGTATGTCACAGTGTGACAGAAGCCCACTATCAGTCACAGGCAGTCCGCTGATAGTGAGGAGCTGTGACTGATAGTGCTGATATTGCGAGGTCGCATGGTGGTCGGAGGGCGCACCTGTTTGGTTATTCCAATACTCCTGGCCCTCTAGTGGAGTTAATTGTCTGACTTTCCTGATGATGTACTGTGTATAAATAAACAAAAAAAAAAAAATGTTCGATATTTGTCAATCTTCTGAAACCAATATTCGATTTTTCCATGAGGATTCATAATGAAAGAGCAGATTCGAAGATCAGCGCTAGGTCGACTACTCCATTTTCTACACGTTAATATATTAAACGCAAGCGTTTTATTTCCCGCGTAGTAGGACTATATACAATGGAATAGTTTTCTCGTTAAAATATAATTTTTAATTTTATTATTTTATATTAATACGTTATTTACTTATCGTATAATATTAATTAATAAATAAGAAATAATTAATTATTCTATTTATTTAGCACAGCCTAAAAATGCACCAAAACATTTAATTTTTTAAACTTTTCTAAATACTACCCTTATGTGGACTACTTTTATAAGAACATGTAATTTATGTGTCTAATTCTTTGTCAGATAAACTACTTGTGATATGTGACAACTAGAATAAATTCTACTCCAGATTGTTATATATTCTGGCCCGGACATATACTATAAAAATTGCATTGTTTTGCTGATTTTTTAGTAAGCTGATATACTTTATGATGGTCCTAAAAAAATTGTCACATATTTTTACGATCTACGCTTGTTTATTTTGTTTAATAATCTCTAATCATCGAAATGAGAAATTAATTCGCATTTCATTGTCATAAATCAGGGCAATTAAGATCGCCGTCGCCGACCACGTACCGCTAGTCGATAAATCGATTCCGTGAAATTTCACGTCGCTAATCGATCACTAGATATCGCTTGTTTGTTTGTCGCGTGTCGCGGCGTATCTTTACGATCGGCCGTCGCGCGATACTCATACGTGTCAGGGATCCCGAATCTTTATTGACCGTCGCGCACGGCTGGCGGAGTTCCTTTGTGCTGGTGGCGCGCCGACTTACCGATTTGGTTGAATTCTTGATTATTACGACGATTCTGTTAAAATTTTTTCATGCCGAGATTTGATATGCAAAATGTTAATCTATCATCATGCGTGTCGTGAAACGTGCTTCGATCTATGTAACATTAACGATAATGTTTATGCCTTAATAAATTTTCGCTTAGGTCCTAGTAATTATTAGTTTAATTCGGTGTACGCTTAAATTTGTCAAAAGTATTGTCAATAAGCGACATAAGGAGTGACAATTGGGTATTGGTCTCTATTCATTTATTGGCCACTTATGGGATAATTCGTCAACTTAATATACTCTGGATTTTTTCTGTGCTTGTATTACCTGCATATTGACATGGATGTGGATCAATTTGATAAATTTTACTGTTTACTTCTGGTCTATTTGCCACGCCCCATATTCTATCTAGTGCCATTGTAGAGTCTTGGCTTGTTAGGAACAGGTGCCACCTCAAAAATGATATGGACGTTTATAAATTTTTTTTTTCAAAGTTTGGCAATTTTATCATTATCATCAAAAATAAACAACTTTATGGATTTTCAATAAAATTCACAGTATAATAGTATGAATATTAAAGCAAAGATTATAATGTTTTTGTTTTAAAAAATGCTATATATTGAAATTGTTTTTGATTGAATTGTCATCGGTCAATTGGTATGTCACGTAAAATCATGTTTTTAGTGTTCTCATCTTGGTGAGAATGACGTTTGAAAACCATTACTCGATTTTGAATTTTTTCGGCGAGGTAAAAGAAATACTCTTCCCTTAGCACATCCCACGAATTTTTATATCATACCTCGAATTAATAATCATTAATCGTGACGAGCGCTTAATTGACTAGTGATTGTCGTCGCGCAGTGAAATCGCGCACTTATGCGGTGTAGCGTAGATGTCTAAACAAGAATACAATTTTATTGAGTCTGCGTAAGCTCTATAGGCTATTATTAAAATTAGCGACGTCCGTAACAAACCCCGCTCGTAAATCGCGCGCCCCGCCACGAGGACGGGACGCCCCTGCGGTCGCGCTACGGACTACTCGCGCATTTACCCGACTGCGGCGGGGCGTTCGCTTAGCGGCCTACGCCTATTTTAATTTTTTTGCAATCATAAGTGGCGCTCCGCACGCCAGCGACGGCGGCGGCGGCTCAGTGGTTGAGAGCGTCGCCTTAGAACCAGATGGTGATTCGCGTTCGATCCTGACTATGGGCTATGGGATGAGTTTTTACTTTGAGTTAAATCGAATCACGTGATCTCTCAGAGAGTACGCTAAGCTTCCGGCTACGGACGTCGACTTCGCAGTGGTGACGACGATCGTTAGTCCACGACCCGCATTGGACCAACGCGGAAGGCTTTAGGTCCAAGCCTCTTAATTTTGAGTAAAAAGAGCTGTGGATGGCTATGCGTCAGCAGTGTGGTCGGTTAAGACTTGACAGGACAAAAGCGTGGTGAAACGGATTCGCTCATCGGCAAATAATTGTCAATCATGAAGTGGAATAGACGTTTGGTCATTAACGTCATATTTTCCCTACCAGATTTAAAAATTTGCTGCGTTTGGATTTAAAGGTCTACAAAAATCGCACTTGGAAGAAAATCCAAAATCAATTAATGTGCGCAAGTATTTAGTGGTGTTCATCTTAATGTTTTAAAATTTCAAAGGATTCCAAAACATTTAAACGTAACTCCTTCTCACTTCGGACTTGTGATCGTTATTGAGCTTATGGCTGGTTTCTATCAAATGTTTAACATTATAGGTAACTATTTAGCGGACTAAAATAAATAAAATATTAACACTTGCTTAGGTGTTCGATATATGTCAATCCTCTCGAATCACTATTCAATTTTTGATACAAATTCAATTTTTGTTAATATAATTTTTGGAAGTGTATGGATATGAATTTATGCCATATGTGTGATTTCTTTGGAAGTATATTTATCTCCATACGCATTAGGATAAATCTACTTCCAACTTTATTTTCTCTTTACAGAAAAAGAAAACGTAAAATTGCCTTATTGCAATTTACGATTTTTAATTAGCAGAAACTCGAGTCGCGTACAGCGCTAATGTCCAATCGATACGTGACCCTCGGCGATAGCCACACTCCCCCTGCGCCGTCTTATACAGCGTGATTCTATAGCAGGACTACGACTGACTCTTATATAACAACCTTATTGTAGTAATTTTTAAATGTACCTTACAAAAAACTTGTAGCGATTTGGAAAAGCGTATATACTAGTGATTCTTGCTCGTATTCAGTAAGAATAATTTGTGTATTGTAATATTTTTTCGCAACATGTGGCGCCCAAACATCAATTTCATCCTCGATACTAATTCATAACATCATAACAGGTATATTTGATTAATTATATTGTTAATAGCACACAACACTTATATTCTTAATGAATACAAAACGTTAAAACTCATTTGCGATCATCGTGTTCGTTATCGACCTGGTGTTTTTTTTTCAGGACATTCTTATATTTAATTCAGGAGCCGTCCTGAAACGAACAGGGCAGGCCGCGGCCCCATAATCGAAATAATTAAGACTGGCTAATTGCCCGGACCGTAATTCTGGAGCTTTCTTTCGGCCGCGCCCCCGCCCCGCGCCCCTCTACATGCCCGGAAGCGGAATAAACAAGGACGTTTCGTTCGTCTGTGTTTTGCATGTTACTCGAGATGGCCGCGCCGGGAAATAATTATTTGAAAGTTAATTCGGCGAGGACGCCGCGCGCCGTGAGCTACTGTTATGTCGTTAGGGGTCGACATTTTTTTTTCGTGATTACTAGAAATATTTGTAATTTACATTTTTTCTCATTTGTCACATTTTTGTGAGTTGACTTGCTTGTTCTTCGAAATTTTATGTCTGTTCAGACGTTTGCGATATGACATAAATAACTCTGACGCCTCAAAGGAAAAAATCAATTATCCTGTTCGTTTTTGGCGTACAGTCGTTTAAAAATCTTTATAGGATAGCCATTGTTTTGGCAGTGTACAGTAAATATTTATAAACGCGTAATTTATGAATATTTACTGTGCGTACATTAATAATATTTGCGTACTTAGCAAATATTTCCAGTCGTATAAAGCGGCTCAACAATGTTTTTATCTCTGTTTTAAAGTTCTCGAGATACACTAACGCGAAATCTCACTCGCTTCCTTACGGCTGACTTCTGTTTTCGCGGCCGCGCTAGATCCTAGGACAATTCATGCACGATGCGGGACAACGATAGGCGATTTCGTCCCGGGGCGGCGCGCGCCCCGTACCTTGACCGTTCGTGCGCTTGCCGCGGCGCGCACCTCGGCCACGGGAAACGTACATCTGGAGCAGTACCTCAACTCGGCCGTGTTCTCCAAACAGTGACGTCAGCGCTTTCGGACAATGTGACTTCCATCAACACTCACGGGGTCGTCGCTCAATTCGATATACGAACAATTAAAGTTATAACATATTGCCATATATATTACTTTATTATTTTACTGTATAAAAATATTGTAGAAAACAGTTTTATTAAATAAATGTTTGGGAAACAGGTAAAAAGGACACAATGGTAAAAAAGTAGATAGACGATGCTATTTTATAATTTATGTTTTTATGTTGAAAACGATTAACGAACTTCCTCCATTTTCCCAACATATTTTGTGACGTTCTCGTGAAACTTCATAAACATTCGACTTAAGTATCTAAAAATCTCAACAAAAATTGTAATTAATGTCTAGTTAACTATATAAAAACAAAAAAAATATAGAGAGAGGACTTATCTACCTATAGATATAAATAATTGTTTTGTATTGATGACGCAATTTATTACTTTGCAAGTAGTAGATTCTTTGTATCTGAATGTAAATTACATATAATCGATTAATATGTACACATCACCACAACTACTAACTGACTTTTCCTTATTTTTTATCGTTTTGACGCCAGAAACGTCATTTAAGCAGGACAGAGATGTCGAGATTCGACGTTAGATAATTTTGCCAAATCTGTGTATTATCGGCTAAAAATTTGAATTGGATCTCTATGTACATTGTAAATACGAATAAATGTTAACTTATTTTTAGTAACCACCTTTCAACATCAAACAACAAACACAAAACAATTTTAAACACCTTTAAACAAACAAAATGAAACTTCGGCCTTTATAAATGACTAGCTTTCGTTCGCAGCTCCACCCATGTAGACATCTAATGAATTCTTTGATTTTATATATCGACCGATTACGCTGTCAACCATGATGTTGATTTAGTTCCTGCTTTCAATTTTGATTGTATCTTCATCCCGCTTCTGGCTTCAATTCTAGTTTTGATCTACATTTCGATTCTTTTCGACAAGTACATAATGTACAAAATAACAACGAAACGAGATAAAAACTATACTTTAAGTTACTTCGGGTTGTGAACTTATTACCGAATCAAATTTTATCAAATGCTGTGAAATAGTTTTGCAAAGTTTGCGAACAAATTCACAAATAGATTGACATAAGAATTCTAAAAAACTGAAATGTTTTATGGCAACATTTCTAATATATACTCCCCAGAGAAGTTTATGTCAAATATATTGATTTTTTTACTGTTTTATTATATGTATAGATTAAAAGGACTAAATAAAGAAAATATTGAAAACTGGCGAACTATACGAACAAATGTCAAAAATAAATAAGGATTCATTGAAAATTAAATACTATAACGCACACAAGATTTTCACTGAATCTAAATCGAATTTAACATTAATGACTTTATTTTCCATATTAATTTAACATTGAAAATAATATATAATGCAGTCTATTTAATGCTGAATGAAATGAAATGGAGGAAACCAATGCCCGATTTAATTTTGAGACAATGCCATGTATTGATTTCTGCGAGATACAATAGAATTTTTGATGTTAACTTGGAACATGAATATCTTAAGTTCACCCATTTTTTATCGAAGAACCCTAAATAAATACCAAATAAAAAGTAGCCTTCATTCTGTTTTGAATAACCTTCTATCTGTTAAGTCCCATCAAAGTCAGGAGTTCCGTAGATTAGCTCAGACAAACAGAAAAAGGTGCCTATATTCTGCTCTGAATAGATCTCTATTTATCAATGCAATTGCCGTCAAAATGGATTAAGTCGTTTCAGAGATTAACTGCAACAAATAAACAAACAGACAGACAAATTTTTTTGCACTTGTTTGGGATTTCATAAATAAAAATATGCGTTTAAAAAAAATATATTTTTTATTAATTTTACTAATTTGTATATAGATAAATATAAACTTATATTGTACACTGCATTATGCAGTAGTTCAACTTATTTTATAAATAAATGCAATATATTATATTTGTCACAAATAAACAATCTATATACATATAAATATAAGTGATAATCGACGTTCACGATAGCGCGGCGACCCAAATATTGGCACCCCTGACCGCTGTGTAGCCAAGCATGCTTAGACAACTTGTAAGCGACGTATGCCTGTGTGCGTGAGCACAGATAGAAGTTCGGAGTTGATTTGCCGTGATAATTATTTAACGTGCCTAGACAACGTGTGTTCCCTGGCCCTGCGCACGCATTGCCGAAAATATTACGAACACTTTCTCACGTTGTTATGAATGTCTATAGAAACTTTCTCTGGTCTTCATCATGTATTTCATTTCATGATTTCTGAAATTTTCGCGCCAATAATAATACTTTTGTTCTTGAAAACAAAATTAATTCTTTTTTTTTAATACTATCGTAGTATAATTTGTCATTCATTTTCATCACAAGTATTGTTTGGTAAAGATTAAAAATATTTTTGTAGCATTAGATTCTCCATATATAAAATAAAAATTTGAAAAATTTGTGAAGTAACACATGAAGTCTAACGACGAGACCCAAGTAGGGCACGCTACGTTGGCGGCGTCATGGGCCGCGGGCGATATGATATTGGCTTTTCGCACTTTATTTGCTTAATTGTGCTAATGCGTAACAAAGCTGGCTTGTTATTTATATATAAACAACTCAAAACAGGAATATTCACTATATCCATACGGGCGAAGTCATGCGGAATATTTAGTAAATTTATGAGCTAATAAAATTGATTCCATTGTGACGACAATAAATTCAAAATCTTAGAACATAATTTCAAAAACATATAGTACAGGTAGCAACAAATTTATTCTGTTTTGTAATCTAATTTCATTATCTCAATATTAATTTTTATTCATTTTTTTAAAAACATAGTCGTTCGTTAATAGTTTAAAGACTTGAATTCGTGGAATAATCACAAAAATGGCAATGAAAAAAATATTAAGTTACTTAAATGTTATTACATACATTTTCAATTTTATCAACAGAAATATGAGTTCTCTCATTTATTTTTTTAGCAACATCAACTACAATGTCTGCGAAATTCAATAATCCATTTGACAATAATATTGTTGGTGCAATACGTATAACTTCCGTTTCAGTTGTACCATACGTTTTTGTAACAGAACAAATTTATGTACATAGGAGTAAATATTTTTTTCAATGGAATTTGAAAGCTTTTAAACCCAAATGAAAACTCATTGTTTTTGCCTCGAGCACTTTACAGAATAACGTCAGCTTGCGTGTTTAAGTATAGATTGTCTGAAGTAGGTCACTAAACTTGATCGGCCAACTGTGAAAGCTCATTGAACTTTTGTTTTATTACGATAATATTTATTTTACAGTGTTTGGAGTGTTTGCTAGATTGAAAAAAAATAAAAAAACAATCTTTTCGCCTGTGGTTTGCGGTACAATATTTCCTCTTAATAAGATTTTTTTTTATTTTGCATTAAAAATAACGTGGCCAGAGATCTGATCACAACCCGACAATGAACTCTACATTATTCTGTCCTGTTGTATCAATTTAAGACGTAAAAATTCAGGTGTGCGTCGACTCTGTGAGCAGGTGCAGCGCGGCCCGCATCGCAATAGCCCGCAATCAGCGATCGGCCCGCCCGCCCTCGCAACTTTTCAAAACCCCTAATGAATCAAGGAATTAAGGCGAGCAGACTCGCCGTGTATATATTTAAATTAGCCCGAGTTTACAAGTCCTCGCATCCGCTGATTAAAGGAGGAATCCGCGAGAGCGGTGCGCGCCTAAGTTATGCGCCCGCGCCGGTCGAGCGCGTTCGCTCGCTTTTCACTTGACCCCTGCGCTCGCGCCTTGTAACGCGATCTGA
Source organism: Eumeta japonica (assembly GCA_005406025.1). Classification (NCBI taxonomy): domain Eukaryota; kingdom Metazoa; phylum Arthropoda; class Insecta; order Lepidoptera; family Psychidae; genus Eumeta; species Eumeta japonica. Next base: position 271,178 of record BGZK01000453.1, on the reverse strand, counting down.
GACGTAATTTAAACGATACTATTTCAATTTCAAATTCCATTGTTTATCCGACGGATTTCGTTGTTAGTTTTCTAAAAAAGTACTTTTATATTTACATTTATTACATTGCTTAGGTCATAATCTATTGTGTTTGTATTTACAAACCTATAAATAAAATATTGAAGGACACTGAGATAGTCTATTAGATAATTCTAATTTTCCTATTACTTTGAAAAACTTTAGTACTTTGACTATTTATATTATTTCTTCGAAAATTGTATATCGTCAATGACGATAAAGAATTTTAAGGCGATCAGCGCTTGTTGGACGTACAGAGTACCAGAGTTAGGGTATCAAGTACGTTAAGCCTTAAACGGCGCCCGTTTAGAATGATGACAAATAACCGCAAATATTGTAAACCAATGTATGTTTGTTTCTGAATTCCAAACGGTATTGGAAATTAATCATTTTTTAAATATTTTTTTCATTTGTTCCCAAAAACCTCTTGTTTGGTCCAAATTTTAAAGTAACTGGTCGTCGGCAAAGCTCGTAGGTATTGTCGATCGGTCAGTGCGTGAAATTTTGGAGGAAAATGTGCTATCGAAACTTTTCTCTTTATTTACATTAAACATGAAATTTGATTTTTTTTAGTTAGTGGCCTTCTATTATTATGATCTATTATATTGGATATAAATTACAGTTTGATACCACAACTTTTTTTTTGAGAAAAGTCTCTGTAGCACTAACGGACTTCCGTTTTTCCATTGGCATATACGCAATACTAAAAACTGGCTATGTAATATTTTGAAATAATGTATTTTAGAATGAAATCAGTAAGTAATTGACAGGCAACCACAATACTCGTAATTACACACCGTGTCCAACCTGAAAACACCAAACTACAGAAGCTAATCCAGCAAGTTAGTACTGAAGTCTTTTACCATTATAAAAAGAAACACTCGGTGCAAAATCAGTCCCTTTTTCCTTTTATAGTCAATTTAATGAAAGGACATGTAACGTCAAAAGCTCGCGGCGCGCGGCCGGCGTCGCGCGCGCCGCAGTCGGCGGTAGTCGCACTTTTTTCCCCGGTTCGTTACGCGACTTCATTTGCCGCCCCCGCTTCCTCTGTCCCCGTTCGCGGACTCTAAACTTTGAATCAATTACGCTTACGATTGTTTCGTTAGTGGCGGCGAGTGTTTTTTCCCGCCGGGCCTTTCTCCCCGCGCCCTCCCGCTTCCGTCTTTGTATTCCCGTCGGCGCCCCTGTCTCCTTTTGTTTGGATTTCTTTTGATGAACTCGACTGCGCCGCTCGCTCCTATCGATTCCGGCGTACGTTGTCTTCGCCCGGAGTAGCGCCGTCCGCGGGTCGTGAGACGTCGTGCAGTCAGTCTAGTTCTCGTTAAATATTTGCTTTAGCAAAGATTTCGTTTTGGCTTCGAATTAATTGCACTCTCTGAAATTGCGTTCCGACGCTTGTGACGCCAACAGATATCCGAGGATTTATGTTCTTAACAGTTTCCTATACGTTTCGTCCGTTCCTATAATGAGTGACGTTAGTAATTACTTACTAAAGACAAAAAAAAATCATTTTACAATCGAACTATATATGAGTTTTTTTCACTATATCATGTTTATATGGAAGATATTCCGATATGGTGCATGATCGATGCGATGAATATCGAACTATTGAATATATTATCTATCACGCCATTAACGAAACTATAACTAATCAATTTTTCGTATTAATATTTTGATGACGTTATCACGTATTAAATCGTGCAACACAACGACCCGTCAGTTCCAGGTATGATAATCGTTGATGAATCGTCGACTCGTGTTTATTGGAGTCATCTGATCGGTCGTGAGACCCCGGTCAGGTGACCTCGCGGCGGCCGCATATCGTCAAGGTCGACCGTAATCATGATTGTGATACTTTTATTGCCTAAACCTTGGCTCGCACCATAAACCGTGCGGTGTTTTATAGGCGTTCTGATACGAATGACATAGTTCTGGAACGGTTCTGCGGATGCAATCGGTTAACCTGTTACGCCGTCTACTTTGTCTCGCTGAGCGACGTGAAAGTAACACTAACCGCTAGTATTCACCCGAGACAGGTTAAGCAGGTATTTTATTTATTGATCCTTAAACAGTCTACGAGCTGAACGGATGTACGGTTAGAATGTTACATGTTTATGAAATAAAACGATGCTGATTATAATATTAATTATGACATTATTATAGATTTAATCGGTTTTGTCAACGTCACATTTAACATTAGATTGAATGACAATTAATGTGTGATATTATGACTGATAAAAACTGACATTTAAAATAACATTATTTTTTTATTATTAATCACTCATCATGTTTAAAAGAGTGACGGCGCCGTATTGCTTGACGTAGATCCTGTTGTAGTTCACACAAACAGTTCGGCACTTTAGCATTTAGATCAATTGCAATTTCATTTTGATTTGCTTTATCGTGTCCTATTCTTCAATCTAACATATTATTATATTTCTTGTGATCCATCATGGGTAATATAATGATGATAACGCACACCTGATTTCAGCTAAGTATGTAAAGTATCAAACAGAAAATTATTGATTATCATAGTCGCCAACACGTAATTCAGATTTGATAATCACCATAACTATCAGTATGTGTACTGTATTTGAAATTGAGGACCAGTATTTACGTATTACAAGAGAGGAAAGTGACGAAGCACAGTACGGTGTACGAGTTACAGACTAGCAGACGGGCATTGCTGTGTCGTATGACGTCGAGCGGGGATGTCTCTCGGCTCGTAGCGTGTCTGGTAATAAATACAAGTTTCCTTGTGATACGAAACAACGTAAGGCTAATATCTTTATAAATAAATATAAAATAAATGTCAAATGTGTTTATAAATTTATTTTTTGGTGATATGGATTGACATGTTTACTTATTTCTCAGGTTACGGGTCATATTTGATGTATATAAAGCGATTTAGCAATTATAGCTCAACTGAGAGTTAACAAATTTGTGGCTTCGCTCATCGTTCAGTATTTAAATATAAAGTTCGTAAGTGTGTTTTACATTAGAATACTTTTTAATGTAAAGTATTGAAGTTATAAAAGTGAAATGATTTATCGTTATAGACCCGACGTAATTTAACCAGTTGACTTTTGGAGTTACATGCAAACTAATCTCACATATGTCATAAGTTACATTTAATAATAAGTAAATAAAGAAAAATTCCCAGAAACTGAAACGTATTTTCATATACTGTAGAGATATGCGTTTGGTCATATCAAATATTTTCTCAAGGTAAAAGAAGTCAATATTTTGCAAAGTATGAAAATATATATTCTTAATAAGAAAATATGTTTTTATAACATCTTGAAAATTATTGTTAAATTACAGTCAAAGATTCAAATATCAGAATATATTTGGTCCATGTGGGCGACATTCGTCACGTTCGCCCGAAATGACCATTGCAGCGACGGAACTTTCGAGTCGATTGCAATGCGTGCGTCGCCGGCGGGAGGCACCGACGGCGGCGGTCACTAATTGACGATTAGTATTCCGTCGGCCTCTCGCATTTGCAGCGCGGGCGCACCGCAGCCGCCCGCGAGACGCCGCCGCCCGCGTCACGGCGTCTCCGAGCAGTCCCACTGGACACGGCTCGCCGAAGATGCGCCGAGAGAGCGTTATCCCAAAATCGACGATCCTAGAGCCCGGGGTTAGAACGTAACAGTATTATGGCGTATGACATTTCGCCAGTAAATTCTAGCACAATTTTTTATATTAAAGATTCAATCTTAATGCGCGAGCTGCAAGCTATTGAATATTTTGATTCGTGACGCCTCAGCAGTAAATTTAACGGCAATTAGCGAATACCGCACGTTTCTCAGTTGCTATCTTTCGTTGACTTAATACCTGCGATTTTCGAAGTTTATCTCGTAGTGCATTAATTATTACTGCATTTGCATAGAAATTTCAAATCCAGTTTAAACTACTCATATACCGTATAATTTTATGAACTAACCTATTATTTTATTGAAAACTCTTCAACCAGACAATTTATTTTATTAGCAGTATATTTAATTAAAATTGTGTTAAAACGCACTATTAAATACAAAAAACTGGCCAAGAGCATCTCGGGTCATGCTCATTATACGTTTTCGAAGCCGGTATTACAAAGAAATGCACTACAGTTGAAAAAACTACGTTCTTACACTTTTTCCATATTTCCCGCACAGAATAGTTATAAGTACTTTAATCGCCTATAACTAAAAAAACAAGTAGGTGTGTCGACTATTACTATTAAACTAGTTTAAACGAAAGTGCATCAGCTAAACAGCGTATTTTAATGGCACTTACGTCCTTTCATTGAGAAGCACAGATTTTCGGCAATAACTCAAAAACAGTAAATCCAATCACGTTCAATATAATCTTCATTGAAAGTATTAATTGAGCGTTAACTTATTTATTTTTTTTTATGAGCATAGTCTGATACTCTTGGCCAGTTTTTTGAAAATAACATTGTAGAACAGAAACGGAAATGACTCAAAAATTAATTTCCTTCTCCTGGGTGATAATTTTTGTTACATTTGAAATATAACATCGGTATATTTCAAATATAATAAATATCGATTGCCTTACGGGTTCTGTAACCAGGTTTCTTCATCATATGAATACTTATCCATAGATATGTCGAGTAATACGGTTTCATCGATAATTTTATGGACAGAACTCGGGTGCTTTTTCAAATCATTGCAGGGTCACCATTTGATGGATAATCGTGGATAAATCTGTGGTTTTGGACAACCATTTTATAATATCTGCTGCAGTTATGTCTGACAACTCTAAATACATTCAATTGAGGTGTGCAAGGTATCAGAATTCATTGACTTCGTGCACGAAGCGGAGATAACTCGTCTGAGTTTAATATCGATCATAACGTTTAGGTACTATGTAACATTCACTTATAACAAAATAACGCAGCCGTGTGACAGCACGAAATAGGAAGGGCAACAAGTAGCGGTCTGTGATATACTCGTATACTGCAGATCTGCACGCCAAACTAGCAGTTTTGGTTGCGTTCTTGCTGCTGTGAACCGACATGCTTTACAAACCAACCGTAAAAATAACCTAATAAAAGTAGCCTCAAAATAGTTTGAGCTCTCACGGTGAGGAGCTAATTACAAGAAAACTAAAAATTGTATTACACGCCTTTAGGTCAAACGAACGGTGGTGGCGCGACGGCGAAGAGCGTCACTTTCGAACCGGAAAGTAGCGGGTGCGGTTCTGACCACGACCGAATCGACCGACGAGATTTTAACTTAATTCAATTCAAACCGACCGCTCCGTGCCTCGTAGAGCACGCTCGGCGTCCGACCCGCGGACCCCGCGGTGGACCCGCGCGGAACGCCCGAGGTCTAAACCTCTAGGTGTAAAACAAAAAGATTGTGGAAGTGCGTGCCTCAGTAGTGGGGTGAGTAAAGCTTAGAATTACAACAGCAGTGTAAATTTAAAAATCAAATACTGCAAATGAAAGCTACGACTTATTTCATTCTTCGAAATTAACTAATTAACTAATGCTCGTTGGTTCGTATACTTTATACGACTTTTTTAGGATTCTTTATCCAAAGAGTGTAAATGGAATCTCATCAATAAGGCTCCGTTATCTGTCTATCCGTTTGTCTGTCCGTCTATTTGTCCGTCATAAAGCTATGAGTTTTGAACCGTAATAGTTACACTTCAAATTTGTACAGATTGTATATTATGGCCATTACAACGATATACAATAAAATAAAATAAGATTAAAAATTGTGAACATTTCTCACAAAAGAAACGTGTTTTTCACTTAACTATAAAAAAAACGTAAGTGTTAAATATTGTACGGTGGTACGGAATCCTTCGTGTGCGAGCCCGACCCGCACTTGATCGGGGTTTTTTTTCCTAATAAATTGTATCCATGTCCAGATTGAACCGATCGGGTCTCGGATCAATCGGTCCTAACGATTTACTGTAAAACATAAATTCACTCGTCAATGTGCGAGCTTAACGGGGGCGTAAAGTGGACGATGCGTTCGAAAATTTGCGCCCGATCCGTTATTTATTAGAACGCGGTGGACGTTTCACTGCGTCGGCGGCGGACGCGACGTCGCCGGCGCGGGCGCGGGCGCGGGCGCGGCCCTTAATAAATTTGTCATCGCCGGCGGTTAATGAGCAGCGCCGGCCCGTCCGCGCCGGCGGCCGCCTGATTGACAAATAGCGAGCGGCGGATAAAAAGCGACATGTCTCATTTCAAATTGATACCTCCCTTTGAGGGGCTTTCGACGGGCGCCTTTTTTTCGAATCGCCTTTTTTCCCGGGCGGCGTTAGATTCATCATCATCTTTTTCTTCTCGAGAGTGAGTGAGATGAAAGAGTATTATTTTCGGTGTTTCGTGTCAGATTCCTTTGTTGTTTTTTTTTTTGTTTTTTTGAATAGAGACTCCGAGTGTGACGAAATGATAATACCGTGGCGCCGTCGGCCGTTAGCGGTCTTTCGTAATAGTTATCGATTATCAGAAGTTTTGAATCACCGTTCTCGTCGATGAAGGATGAATCCACTGCGCCTGCGTCGATTTCGTTTCGAGCGTTTAATTTTTTTTGTTGTAGCAATGAAATCATACCCCGAGACGCCTATCGGAACGTTTAAAAGTTGCCATAGCACGGACATAAAATACTGTTTCCGGATCCGCATTTCGGACCGCAGCAAGAAGATTGGCATTAATTACGTGTCACTCGGGTTTTATGCGCTTTTTACGACCCGAAATTGGATATTCGTGGTCGTTAACATCGAAAGCGATTTTTTTTGTGTATCATACATTAATGTTTATCGGTTTAATTTTACGGCCGTTAATCTAAACGGCGCTAGAGGTTAGACTTTATATAGTTTTATATTGTTTTACGATCTAATGTTCTATTTAATATGTTCCTTTGTTTTTATCGATCTCATAAAAATCCGACACATGTTTTTACGTTCAGCCTCCACGGCCCGGACGACGGCCCACAGCATTCTGTCGTAGCGCCGTCCGCGTAGTCGGTAGTTTTATTTTTATTGTCTATGACATTCAGTTGCATTACTAAATGAACATCGACGTTTGTAAGTTTTAAGAGATTGTGTAGTTTCCATGAGCGAATATTAATTCACTGTACGTTACATCATGTAAATATATAATATCTCATATAATAATTCCTAAGTTAAAGCAATGATGTATAGTTGAGTGGTTAGCGCTCTCGCCTCGACTGACATGAATTTGGTCCCGTTCGCCGGTCTACCCACTAACAGCGGGGTGCACCAGAAGCGAAAGCGTAGTTCGTGACTGTAATCTGAATAAAACTGGACAAATAATCCATACATTACCTATCTAATCTTACGGTTATCGTTTCAAAATTACGTTTTTACCGTTGGTGTAACAGATTTTAAGGGCTTTCCTAGCTTGTTTTGACGGCGAAGGTACAAATCTCAATGAAACCTGTAGGTCGGAGGGCGTTCACCGGATGCATCGAAAACAAATGTATGATACTCCCTACACGAATGGGACCTGGGTAGTGGTTACGAACAGGCACCCTCTCAGAGGAGACTCGTACTTATCATTTAGCTATGAATATTATTATCTAAAAATACTACAATATAGACACGCGTAAAGTAGTTAATCTCGGTTACACAAAATCTTAAACGGTGATGTCATATTATAAATAGTATTTGATGTGTAAAATTATTGTCGACATCTCGATTCTGGAAATTTCATTAAATGTTTCCTGATTCTAACTGCTCCTTAACCCAAATATTTGATTTGAGAAATCACAATTTCACACAGCTCTTAATATTTCATGATTGATCCGTTGTGATCAGACTAAAACGAGAACAAGATCTGGGCAGTCTGGCCTTGTACCGTTAAATCGCCATGCTGACGTCATCCGAATAAATTATTTAATTTTTAGGGTCTTTTTGCATGCACATAATTAGTAACAGATATTTATAACTCCGTTATATATCGTAAAATACTTATAAAAACACGCGTTCATTACTTCCATACTATTATAGAATTAGAGACATATGTTTGTAATTATTCTTTAATATAAAATTTTAATTTGTTCGTTATTTTATAATCGTGGAAATATACGCACAATATTTCTAAGCGTGCCTAGGTTATGTGAGCTCAAGTAATATTGCATCAGATTATGTGCTATTGCTTTAGATATTTTTTGAGTTTCGAACTCGTATAAAATAGTGCGCGTACGCAGCAAGCAAGTGCGTTTGTTCAGGAACAGGCTGCCGAATAAACGTAGACTGGAACGGAAATCAGTTCTGCTAAAATGAATCGATTGCCGCGGTGATGGTAGTACCGCGATGAGGCTATTCCAGACACTTCTCTTATATACGATACTTTGGAAGTTCACGTTAAAACATCAAAATGAATCTAATAAGAAATATCACGAGGAGAATGTAAAGTTTGGGGTAATTCATGTATTCAGGTCGCCGGCCAGCACGTCAGCGTGTGAGACACTAGTGGTCATAAACATTATGAGGAAATGTTAGATCGTATAGTTTTTAACACAAACCGTAAGCATATACAATTTTATAATATCTGCATGCTGTTAATATAAGAACATAGATTGTTTGAAAATAATTAATTAATCGAATTTTTTTTTATTATTTTTTTACGAAAATATATTATACATATAAGACAATTAGTTGGGATTATTTGGAACCGGCAAAATAAACTCATTGTATTGCTTTGAAAATACAAAGTTTTATTTAAAAATAAACCTTTACACAACGAATTACAGTATTACAAAGAAGAGACAATACAAAGAAACGATATTTAAAGTTTACTAATAGATTTGTCGATTCATTTTCATAAAATAAATTAAAATGTTTCTTTACATAAAATTAAAATATCACTACTTTCGAAAACGGCGCGCTGCCTTCCCTACCGTTTGCTTAAGCAAGTCGTCTGTCAGACAGCGTCATCTTTTGGACTAACTTACCTATTCAAAGTTAGCATAAAGAGATCTTTACATATATAAAAATATATGGTATTTTTGTCTTTGTGTGAAGAAAATTCACAGTCTAAATCCGATGTTTTATTAATTTTAGTCGAAAACACTTTGAGTTTTTAGTGCTTATTAATTTTTCTACCATCGACGAAAGATCATATTATCTATCAATACTAATGTTACAAATGCGAAAGTGTCTGTCCATTTATCTGTTACGTTTCCACGCCTCAACTGCTCCATCGATTTTAATAGAGTTGGCAGAAAATAGTTTGATACCGGGGAATAGACATAGGTTATTTTTGTTTGCTTATCTGTTTTTTTTGTATTTTTTCATAGCTTAGCAATAGTTGAACTGATTTTGACAAAATAGTATATTCTATAATTTCAGTACTTAGTATATTAATAGAAGATATATCTTGTAATATATAAACTACTCTGTTTATTTTTCTGTTTGTTTGTCTGTATGTCCACTTAAAAATAGATAATGATAATCGATTTTGATGAAATTTACAAAACTGGTCGTTCTTTGTCATTTAAAATTCAGATTACGGTTAATATTTTTGCATCGTTCCTTGTATAACTCCTTATTGCTAGAAAATTTCAAAGTTATTAATTTTATTTTATTTTTCTGTCATGCGTATTATTTGCTTTGATTAGAGAAAAAGCGGTATTAGAATAGGTAAAGAGAATGAGAGCGAAGGGGGAAAGGAAGATATAGCATGAGAGGGTGATGCAGAGCGAAAGCAATAGTAAGGAGTGTCAAAAATGGTATTGTAACTAAATAGTTAATAATATTGGTTTAATAACAAGAAAGCCATAGTAGATAAATACGAACGATAGGGTTTGTACACTGCGTCTTTTGTCAGTCCTATACCCTATTATTGTAATATTGAAGATGTCGTTCATTTGTGACGATGTTTGGATGTTTATAACATTTATATTGCACATTTACGCGGATGGCTTTCGCACACAGACAGACTATTTAGTGGATAATAGTCATAACATTGTGTATCTTCCACTGATGCGTTCCTATGAAATAATTTACAAGAAATCGGGATCGATATCAGAATTTACAGCAATAGCTAAAGAATATAGGATTGGAATAGAGGTTACCACCGAAAACGGAATTAATTGTGAAGTCGTAACTTGAATGAAAACAGACTCGGAATTGCTATCAATGATAGTAAGATCATTCTATGTAGAAAATGAGGAATTTAATATATGACCACATGGGCGGAGACGCGGGCAATGGCTGGTATACTATAATAATATAGTAGATATGAAATGCAACGTCATAGATATCGGAAGTCGTGAAGTCGTGTGACGCATGTCGGTCGTCATTTAGTGACTCTCAGCCAATAGCTACAGACAATGTCAGTCTTTAAAAGTGACCTAAAAAAGATTCGAAGCGAGCTGTTTTAGGGGCGAGCAGTTCACGGCGATCAAACTTGAGTTACTCGACGGGGCTTTATAGGACAGTGTTAGTGGTGTGTCGTGTATCCGATTCAAAGCATGTATTTATTGGCAGTCGCCCGATATTGAGATCCAATGAAACAAAGAAGTTATTGCGGGTCGACCGCGCGATAAAACGCCGGCGCGGGCGCGGGCGCGGCGCGGGCGACGTACAAAAACGTACCTTTCTCACGTTAATATTTATTGTCGTTGTCGGACATTTAACAGGTCGTATTTTGACGTAGTTTATCGTCCGCCTTAGATGAGCCGCGGCGGACGGCCGCCGGCTAATTTACGAGCAGATTTGTACTCGCTAACGATATTATAAAACTTTTTTATTGTATTTCGATTGGGGATGCGTGTTTTATTGTTCCTCGTCACGTTGGATCGTTTTAGATGATCTTAACTTTTTTTGTTCTCGATTTGATACCGTCGGGAAAAGAATTAAGCGTTCCGATACCATATCTCAGTATCTAATTTCCTCTCGTTGATTTCGTAATTTTCGTAACAAAGCTTTTATTGAAACAACAAAACGACCGGGAACGTGTGTTTTGCTAACGACTAGAATTCAATAATTTTAAATAATTAACGTTTTCATCTACCGTTAATATTTATGATGCTATGTTATATAAGAAAGATATACATTCACCTGACAACCGAAGAGAAATCGTCTCGTGCCTGTTTAAAATTGCACTTTACAGCGACGAGACGAACGTGGAAGGCGACGTGACGTAAAAAGTCCCGCCGATAGAGGGCAGAAAAACAATCGTGGCGTGGGCCCGCCGCGACAGGGGCGCCACTCACGGCTTATTGATGGAAGCATTTCAAACACCATTTAGATAGTGCACTGGCAGTGACATATGATTATTGTCCGCCGAGGGCCGCGGGCGCCGGATGCGTCGCCGTTAAAAAAAATTATATTATTTTATTGTTTCTTAAAACGGGATCAAGGTAAGGAGTTAAGGCGTTCGTTTAGTGTTAGGATCTAACACCAAACAAACGCCTAGGCTTAAAGTGAGCGCCTTGTTAGGGGCTTAATTTAACAGTTTATTACAATGAATATAATATTTGAAAGAGCATATCAGATTTACTTTTCCGGGTGTATATGTACGAATCAATTATCTATCTATCATATCAAAATATTTATCGTGATTAAGATTTCTTTCTTCATCTTATTCTTATGTGATTAATAATTAGATTTTTTTTCTATACACTATGTATTTAAATCGAATGCTAAAAATATTATTATCTTATTCGAGGACAAATATAACATAAGTAATAGCATTTCATCAATTATTTACATTTTTATATGTTTACTATGTATTTCTTATTAGAAACAAATTGTTAGGTATAATTGTCCTACATCTATGTATACATTATAAATAATAAAATCGTAAACGAGTCATGTCTGTACATTAAATATGTTTTTAAAAAATAAAATTTGTTTACGTTGTACTTATGGTACCAAAGTTAAAAAAATAGTTTTTAGAGTTTTTGTCTGTTTGTCTGTGCGTTTATGCACGTTAATCTCAGAAACGACTTGACCGATTTGAATAAAAGTTCAATTGAAGTATTTCGGAAAACTTCCCATAACATATAGGCTTGTTTTATTGAATTCGGTTCACATATAAAAAAAATATGTCAATATATATCTAATTATATATCATATTTAGTAGCATGATTGACGAATCAAGACCAGTTTCACAAACAGAATTGGGATCATAATCGCAATTGAGAGTGAGAGGAATCGACATCGACAGCTGGAATTTATTGTTTTAATCTAGATTTATTTATTTTAGTAATTATTTTTGTATCGTTACATTTTATCAAAAAAAAATCAATATTTAATGTATGTATTTTTATTTTTGGTTTTTGAAGTTCAAAAACGAAAGACTGTTTGATATTCGCGGCTCTACCACAGACTTTTTAATGCACAAGTTAAAATGTTAATATTGACACAATAACAAAACAAGCGTAAGTTCATATATAACGTGAGAATTTTGATGAATTTAGCATTGTATACCGACGAGCTTGGATGATACGAGTGACAAATGTTAGTGAAAGAAGCAATGCATGAAAAAATAGTTCTGAGTGATCGTTTGTTGTGTGTCTGCACTTTCTCGGCAGTAGTGCAATTTATGATTATTACGCATTATTGGCTCATTGTCGCGGATTTCCGAACAGGTTTCATACAAACTATGAATAACATTTTTTTATTTAGATGTATATTGGCACTTACTTACGTTTTAGTTTGTAGTGTTCTTGAGTACTACATTCTAAAACTTACACCAATTTAGCGAGTGGTCACCGGCATGAAAACGTACCGTGCTGTGTTCTTATACTTTACATAATGTGAAATATTTTGGCAAGTTGAAAATAGTGAAGCCGTTGTAGAACATTTTTGTCATCTGTTTGTTCGTTATGACAATATTTTTTAACAAGTTAACAGACAAATCTCGGCCGTTCTAGTTCAAGGCGGAGGTTCTTAATGATCTCTGAAAAGGGAATCCGGTAAGATTTCAGATAACCTGAAATATCCTCTGGCGAGCTATCGGATGCGCGGGCGTGGGCGCGCGCCGCCCGGCCGTCGCATGTCCGCGGACACGCGAGTGCCCGCGCCCGCGTCCGCGCCGGCCGGCTCCCGGCGCCGACGCCCGCGCCGTCTTGCGCGCGATCGCCTAATTAGAACTACAAGTACGCCCGGGGACTTGTGCGGCGATTCTTTCGTGTAGTACTTACTGAGTAGTTACGTTTTAGTTGTTTTGTTATTTAATCCCAGTTAACTATTTTGGCGTGTTCAGTTGTACAGCTTTCGTATGCTTTTTTAATTTAGTTTACTTGTTAATTTATTTGTTGTTCAGCAATAATTTTATTTCTTCGTATTTATGTATTGTTGTAGTCCTTTCACTATTTTTATTTTCGTTCAACGTTCTTTATTCGGATTTATTTATTTCTAATTATATTTTCTATTTAAGTTTTTTATTATCGTAGATTACAGCAAAAATGTTAAAGTGACGAATTGAAAGTTTCGGTGGTAGGGACCGCAATTTTTCTCAGAAATTACAGAAAATGTGAAAGTGACCTTTGATGATCCGATTCTTCACGACTTTAAATTGTCAGTTGCAGTTACACGATTTATTTATTAACTTTTATAACACATAAAAATATCAAAGATATATGTCTTTTGAAACAGAGATTTACAGTTCACAAGCAAATGGGACCGATATAAGTCTTAAAATTTTGCACATAGATTAATCTCTACAAATACTTCAAACAGTCAAAAAGTTAGTTAGATTTTTTGAAAACAATCCTAATTTTTATTTTAAAAGATAAAAACTGTTTGTCATATACGACCTTTACAATTAAGCAAACGCGCCGCATGTTTTAATATGCAGTGCGCGGATTACGGGGCGCTACGCCTCGTTGTATTTATAGATTATCACTGCTCCACCTTCCATCTTTTGGGCCATGAAGATTAAAAATTGAATCAGAATATGTATTTAAATATTGATACAAATCTCAGTTCTGGTTAGCATGTATAGAAAACATTATAAAACAAAATTATGCATGCAGTATGGTACGCGAAGAAATTATTTTTTTTTTAAACCATTTTCGAGGTGCTAACGAGCATGCGAGCCACAAGGTAGTAGATGGTCATCGCCGACCATGGACACTCTTACCCACAGAGGACTTACTATTGCGTTTTGGGACTCTAGCGTAGGAATAGGTTGAAGGAGTTTGATTGAAGGAGGCGGGAGAGAGGTGTTGGTGGGAATAATGGACTGATGGAGGGGAGTGGGATGATGGAGGGAGTTGACCATCGGAATATCCACTGGACGAAACGTAACGGCAGAAGTTGCTACTTCACGTCTGTATTTTGGGAGACTTTTTAAAGAATACCTCTTCATGCAGATATTATGAAACAATCCTAGAATGGAAACGTATAAAAAAATTGAATAATCGCACAACATATATTGATTACACAGCGCATGGTACCTCTGTTGTATATATATATGTGCATATATATATCGTCTGAAGTCGCGCGACACTATTTTATTTCATCGCTTTCTATCGTTGCGTATACACCGCTCGCTCTTGCTCCACTCTTTTGACTTCGGAATGTATAGTCCCCTTTCTTCTTCTCTTGTCTGTGATATTTACGCGCCCTTGAAATTTTACTTTAAATTCTCCTACAATTATCGATCATCGAGTCGTCGCCTAAATAGTTTCACTTCGAAAAACCTAACCGCGTAAAAGTGAACTAAAATGAAAACAGGACGATGTAAAATATCATCCTATTAAATACTTATGACAAATTTTTTCAGTTGAAGGCATAAATCTAGGAAGAATCGCAGCAAGTTAGGAAACATGAATCCGATACCTCCTACTGCAACTGTTTACCATATTTGGTTGGATGCTTTTTTTACATCATCTTGTATTCGTCTATTCGATACTCTTATTACCTGTCGGGTTTTTTCTTATATATTTTCTTTATTTACTATTTTTAGTTCTATTTTGCTAATATACTGGAACTGCTTTCTTATCATTAATGAATTTAACGTCGAGTCTCGTAATAATCGTCCTAAATTTTTCAACAACATACTGTTGATAATTAAACTTTTAGGTTCTCCTCAAACAAACCTTATTTCTGTAAAATGTTATAGAAAAATCATTTTGATTTTAAAAGACCTATACGATGGTGTCACTCAATATGGTATGCATTTTTTTTTTAATTAACTACATTCTGTACGTTATGGTTGTGATTTTGAATTTATAAAAAGGAAACCTAGCCTATAATTACTATACGGTTATGATAAATGATAAATCAATAGATAAGCTGATAAATCGATAACCATCCTTTTTCGTCAAAATCTACCCAGCCGCTGGGATGTCTCAGGGATATTAAAGAATCCTACATACATTCTTATACACCCGTAAAAATGTATTTTTCACGGGTGTATAATGAAGACAGGGGTATGCCCCAGTGTTTGGTGTCGCAGGTCGTGAAAAGATACTTGATACCCTGAGCTGTCAAAGAAGACGTTTTATATGTGTCCGTTCCTATATTCTCTCGTAAATAGTCTTATGAATGTATGTGCAATATGTACGAGACGTGATACATTTAAATATCTCTCTTTTTTATTTCATTGTATACATTTAAATGTATACAATAGAAATTTCGATAACGAAATTTCTATTTAAGCAAAATATTATATATTACGTAGTTATAAATTCTATTCATAGATGTAATTCAGGGAATTTTAACTAATCGTAGTTATTCAGCGATAATATAACGATCATACTCAAAGAAATTACATCGACTGTTACAAGACATCAGCGCTTATTCATTTCCGAATGATTTTAAAGTGCACCTAAAACTACAGGCAATATTTTGATATCTGATTATCGTGATGTTTTTAAAACGTTCAGTCTAAAAAATAAATCATTCTAAGCCAGCGCAATAAACGTTGAATTGTTATTGCACAAATTTAAATATACCAACGTCGAAGCGGCGCAAGGCCGATCAAACAATCTACAGATTTGATCCGAATCGTGTAGAAATAACAAACATTGTCTCGTCGACGCGCGCGCCGCTGTCCGAGAGCAATGTGCGCCAACTGTTAATTATTATTTTTATCTTTCTGTCAAAGTGTTGATATCGCTTGTAAACGTTTCTTAGCTACCCCAAATGGCTAATTATTTGTTGTCATTTTGCTGTTTAAGGGACTGAACCGATGCATGCAAAACAAAGCTTTTATAACACAAATAAATTTAAGAAACAATTTTCATGAATATTAAAGTAATTTTTACTTTATGCAAATTCAGTTGAGTATAAGAGTTTGCTTGAGTGTGCCCTCATTTCTAAAATTGAAAACATAAAAATGAGTATGCTTACATACTTATGGTTACAAATTGAGATTAAAATACTTATGTGTCAATACATGCGATAAATTAACTCCCAAAACGTAAAACCGTGGTAGAATTCTGTGTACTCCTCTTTCCGAAACCGACAGGGGAATTTAGATCAAACCGAAAGTATGATCGAATCGGACTGAGAATCGACATCGAATCGAAACGCGAATCGGCGCTGCGATGGAGAACGAGCAAGAAAGCGTGACTGGTATAGAATATACACTTAATAGGAAGAAAAGTTTTCTATATGATTATTGAAATTATGTCTATGTAGATAAAGAATAATTAAATATTCAATTATTTCGAATTAACTTTTAAATTGAATTCGATTTTAAAATCGAGCCTGTAATGACGCTTTTTAAAGTATTCTTCGACATTGTATTTGGATTATATTGTATTATTACAAATACGTTATAAAATGTCAAAATTAGTATTTCGCTCATCACTAAATTGTTTTTCGTAAGGATTTTTATGTTGCAAGACCTGTAGTAAAATCTACCAAAATTTTTAGGTTGTTCATTTGTATTTTTTAAAAATTGTTTTATTAAAGACTAACACATTTGTATAAAACAAACACATTTTACTCATTTGTGTTTGCGACCCTATAACTTCAAAAGGAGATTTTTTGTTTGAAAGTTGATTTTAACGAGCGGGTTCTTAATCATCGCTTCAATCGAAAACCGTTTGAACTGTCTTTAAAATCTGCGAATGAATATAAAGTTCTTACAGCGTCTGAAAACTCAAATGGTCATTTTCGTTAGACTTTTTTTCGTTAACCTAATCTCTAGTTAATATAACTAGAGGCTCTATTGATTTTTTTGTTACTATCCCGCTTGATTTTTCTCTAATTTATATGGATATTTTTAACTATACCTATGTGGAAAATCAAAAATTGAGCAAGAAGCTATTTTTATTATTATTGTTTTTCAAAATAGTATCTGTTGAGATCAATAGTTCACTGCATTTGATAGAACCACTAAGAGAATTTTTTTCCCATTCGCATTTAAGGGTCGCCTCTACGGCTTTCGGGGAATCAATGACTTCATATGCAGCCATTGCTTCCTAGGAGTCTATAAACCACTTTTTCTTCTTTTATTTTAGGATATAAATAACAGTCATACGGCGCAAGGTCGGGACTGTAAGGCGGGCGAGCCAGTTATTCTTAACGTCTCCAAATAGTTAATTGTTTTGTCTGGCGGTATATAGTGAGGCGTTGTCGGGATGAAAGAGAATCCTATTGCGAGGTTGTTTTTTCTGAATTTTTTCCAAAACAAAAGCCAAACAATTATCAGTGTACCAGTCTGCAGTGACTGTTTTTATCTCCCAAAATAATTATTACATAATGATCTGTTGTTCTGAAGAAAGAGATCACCATGTCTTTTTCAATGCTTCGACTGCGTTTTATTTTAACAGGCAACTCCTCGAAAGGAAGCACCCACTGAACAGACTGTCTCTCGGTTTCGGGATCGTAATTAAATCCATCTTTCTTCATCTGTAATTATGGCGTGCACAGTATTTGAGTCACGATCATTAAATCTTTGCATAATCTTACGGCACTAACTAATACGAAAGAGTTTTTGAGCTTCAGTCAAATTATGACGTATCCACCGAATACAAAGCTTCTTGACCTCTAATGTTTCATGAAGGTGTACTTGATTCTTATTCCGATGCCTAAGCTTGTTCGAGTTTTCTGGTAGGTCAGTTATTATCATCAGCGGCACAGCACTGATGTTGTTTTTCGTCGTTGCCGTAGAAAACGCCCTCAAACAGATCATCACTCAGGCTAGTGCGACCACGTTTGAACTCGTTAAACCAGTTATGAACAATGGCTGGGGATGGAGCTTATCACGAAAGACCGAACGAAATCTGTTATAAACACTCTTGTTGATTTACATGACGACGAATGTCATCGAAAGTCATTGCACCAAAATTTTCTCGTTTTAAATTCATGTTGACGTTGAATGACAAATAAATACGATAAAGATAATAAGGTTGGCAGAGAGTTCCATTTTTTAAAAAACATGTTTTATTATTTCACATTTTCTAAATTGCCAATACTAAAAATTTATACTATTACGTACGTACAAAACGGGCGCTAAAGGCGGCAGTACAAATACATTAGTGATTTGTCATTATTAAAACTACTTACATCAAATTTGTGCACAAATATTTTTCATATATTAGAATTTTATGCTCTTTAATACTGATGAAGCCCAATGATAGGTGATCAGATAGATATAAGAATAGTAGAATTGGAACTCGAAGAATAAATTCGCAGTACGAAACCTATTTTTGTAGCTAAATCATCATGAAAAAACGAAAGAACAGACAAGAAAAATAGGTAAACAGCGTACTGAGTTTATGCAATATGGTGTGAAGTGTGAAGGGGATTTTTATTATGCATTTGTTCACCGCTGGACGCAAAAAATTAAAAGTACGGTGAGCACATTAATGTAATATTAGACTGTTTTGATGAGTATGATAGCGACGACATGTCGTTAGAAGTGATACAATTGAGTGTGGATTGTAAAATCTACTTTTATTCATAGTCGACATTAGGGCCATCCAAAATATTTTATGAAAATAAAATTTTCTAAGAGACACCGGTTGGTAATTACGGAGGTATAAAATTCGATTATTTAAGAGAAAATTTATGGACATTAAAGGATTAAACTATTCTGTCTCACTGGAAAATTCATCTACCACGAGAACATTTTCACGCAATAGCTTTTACTATTTCAAATGTCGACTAAAGCCAAAAAATCGTTTGACAGGGTTGAAATGCCACTGATAAACAAAAGTTCTTCTTAAGCGATTTTTTACCGCCGATTTAACGAATTTAAGCGCGATGGAGCAACTTTGGTGGACGAAAAAAGAAGTAGCCGTGTGGTGCTTCAAAAGTAGCCTACCAAAGAGAAACGAACTAAGAGTACATACTAAATTTTGATAACAAGGGTTCATTTTGATTTGAGGATTTTTTTAAAAGTGTAATAAAAATAACATAATATGGCCTATTTTTCTATAATATCGCGAAACTTTTTGAGTTCCCCCGCCTATTAAATAATGAGACATTTCCAAAACTATTTTGTCAACAGTTACATTTTGAAATTTTTATGTACAATCATAGAAAAAAGTTACATAATACATAAACCGTAGATTTTTTAAGTGCATCTTATTTCACCACCTCACGAACACTTCGTACGTTCAGTTGGATCCATGGCCGTAAAACTTAAAATGTAAAAAAAAAACGGCGCCAGCCGACGTCAAGAGTGAGTGATTGATGGCGCGAACGTGACGCGCCGTGCCCAGGTAAACATTGGCTTATGACTTCGCCAACAACTGGCCGCGCGCGGGGTTGAAAAAACCGACCCTTAATTGGTACACCCGTCAGACGCGTATTGATCGACTATCCATCATGCTTCATTAGCGATTATTGCCGAGGCGTCAGTCGACACTGCGTCGCGTATGTGGGACACGCATCGTTACGGTTTGATATTTATATTGAACTCGTTCAATTCCCAAGCACTATTATAAAAAACATTATAATTAGAATTTTTTAATGTTTTCGGCAATTACTCGATCGCAAATATCCCAATTTCAATGATGGTACAATACCATTATATTCTACGCCTGGGCCTATTTCTGATTTTGTGTTAGTAATACACTCATAAAATCAACCAATGTCAACGGAAATATGTTTTCATCCCTACGGTTTTAGTTTATTGTAAATGTAAGTTTTCATTCAGTACACACGTCACCACGGATGCCTGCTGCCCGTTCTTCTGAACTCGGACCTCGCATTTCCAACTTTACATTTCGCAACTGTATACTCTTTACAATTTCACACTTTTCTGCTGGTAGTCCGTGGTGTGATCAGACTGTGTGCATGCGAAGATCAGTTATCTATTCGAATCGACATCTAAGTAAGACATATTTTGGAATTCAACCTTTTCTTTTTAGTGCTACTGGACCAGTAAATGGGTTTTTATTTTGTGTAATTGTCGATGCATATTCCTCAAAAATCGTATGTTTTGTAAACACAACATAAAACAGAGTAATATATGTCCTATTCTATTCAACAAAGAAATGCATATTTCTGTGCAGTTTATGAAAACAAAAGCTATCAACAATTATTTTTTTTTATATGGGAATTTTATTATGGTTCATACCTTAAATACTTGATTATTAACACTGCATTGGTTTAAATTATTTGAGACTATTCGGAAAATCTCATGTTTTCCACAGATATATATGTTTTGTATTATGAAAAATGTTTGCGATTTGCCGTCCATGAGTGTATCCGTCCGTTACAATCTTGTATCGTTTATTTGTAATAAGTAGACTTGAAATTTTCTCAAAGCATGTATTAACTATGACCGGTAAAACAAAAAAACTAATAAAAATAAAATAAAATCCGACATTAAAGGCTGTTACTAAATAAGAAAAATTTATTCGACGTATTTTGTTACATCTTATTTTTTGTTTTTGTATTTTACTATTTTTTGCAAAATATGTTGGTAAATATTATGCAGTGATACGAAAATTTTCGTGTGCGAGTATAACACGCCCACGTTTGTGATATACAACTCACCAAGTTGAGGTTCATGCGCTCGTACTAAAAAGACAAGGAAGTTTCATGGAGTTCCGTATGCATCAATTACAGGTTTTTGTGATTTTGTCGTTTATTGTTTGTTGAAAAAAGTGTATTGGAAGAAAGAAAATAATGTAGTTACTTAACTACATTTAACACACAAAGACATAACATGACATAGCGGATGAAGGACATTCATGGCGCTAATGCATTTGACCGATTTTCTTTTTAATCATGCACAGACTCATAGTTGAAATAGAAATGATTTTTATTATAATTGGCCATTATTATTTGATAGTTTTAAGGCTAATGCAAGTGAAACCGCGATATAAACATTATGAGGTGCGCGGGCGACACGCCGGCGCCGAGCGCGATGATTGATAGCCGACGACCAGCGCCCGCCGCCCGCGCCCGCGCCGGCGCCCGCCCCCGACCTGCTATGTGATCCGACTGGAACCTAGTCTGACGACTGCTGTGCTGGAGACACCCTACGGGTGACAAAGAGTGGGAATACAACCTATACTCTTTGGTCGATTAAACAGTGTGGTTTCTCCATATTTTTGTGTTACAACTTTTCATTTTCGATACAAATTGTATAAGAATGTAAACATTTAGCATGTAATTATGTCTCATAAACAGAGTCTATTAAAAACTACGTTTTGCATGCGGCTCCACCCGCAGAGATATTTATTCTTCGATAGAAAGATATTTATTATCGAGATTTTTATTCTTCATTAAAACTTTGATACTGAATCTGATTCTGGTCCCGGTACTAGTTTCGATATTGATCTTATTCCCGATTTAAATCTCGCTTTCTCTTCATCTTTTCACTCCGAATTTCCGTCTCCCGGCCCCCCTCACTCTTTCGCTCTTTCTCTCTCTCAATCCTTATTTCCATCCTCTCCTCAAGTACACTAACATTCATACTGATAACACTATAATAACCAAATCTATATTAAAAGCTGGTCAGATGGCGTACCAGTGTTTATATGCTAAAACAAGAATCATGAAACTTATCGACGGTTCTCGAGCTATACCTAAGTGCACAAACACAAAGACACGTTTTTACGTAACGTTCTAATATAATGATATTTTGTGAAAAGACCTTTTGTACCGAAAATGATTCTGCACCAATTATATATTATCGCTACAGGAACGCAATGCGTTTCTTATTTGTCAATCGTGGCGATATCGTGTCGAGCGGCCATCTTGGTTGCGTGTAAATGTCAGCCGTCGGCCCACCAATTACGAGACGGCGACGCGCGTGCGACCGCAACAACGCACGCTGCCGATACCATAAAGTTTCGCACCATTTATAGAAGCTGCCGAGTGGCAAGAGATCTCAAGCAAACGCGCACATCGCCCGGATTTATTCCAATTAATGTATCGAGAGGACTGCGGCCGGCGGTCACTCGCTACGATCTGATAGGCCCTGAAGAGCGCACGCCCTGCACATAAATCTCATCGAGTCGGCGCGCGGCTCTAAAACCACTCGCCCTGGCTGCGCGGCTACCCATAGCGCTCATACTTTATAGTAATTTTGCTGTCGACATCTAATGTAGCCAAATATTTTCTTGATCTCACCGGTACGACGTAGCAGAGCACGCGATGCTCGCGGGCATTAATGTCTCTGCTCCATTGTACTCTGTAGAGGACACTCACGAGCGCGTCATAGGCCCTATCTCGTAATTTCTCGAAGGCATCTGGTCGCATCCCTTGTACAGGAGGAGGGCCTTACGAAGCTCTAACTTAATATGTGCATCACGACGTGCGCGTATATGGCGCGCGGCCGCCGCCCGCCGCCCGCGCCGCCGGCCAATCCTATCGCATTTAAATACCGGCCGCATTGTATGGATATCGCGCCGTTTGACGCGCCACCGTGAATAAATTGAGTTTTCGAACCAGCGACGACGACGGTATGCCGCGGCGCGAAGGCTGGCCGCCGCGGCGCGTCCGTCATCGCCCGCCCGCGCCCCAGATAATCCCGACGAAGGCTCAGAAGTTGGTAGATTTAAAACCGCTTATCCCGACACTTTTTCGAAGAAGCCCCTCCTAAACCTACAAATCAATCGTCCGCCCGCACTCCATAAATTAAGAGCCGAAACAATGACCCTAAATTATTGGACCGTCTCTTTTATCGAACGCGCCGTATCGTTCGTTTTTTCGTCGGACGGGGCAGGTCTCTTCACACAAATGAGCCTCGGGTCGGACTTATTAGGTTTCGGAATTTCGCCTGCGGCAGATCGAGAGGCTCGATAGCGCCGCCGGGGCGCGGGGACGCCAGCGCCGCGCCGCCGGACGCGCACCTTCATTATTGCACTTCCTCGTGCGGCGCGCGGCCGCGGTCGTCCGCACAATAGCGTCAGCCCTAATTGCGGCGGGCGCGGGGCGCGCTGCCGGCCGGGGACGCCGCGCGGTATCGGTCAGTCATCGGGGCCGTCGTCGCCGCCGGGCTGTTTATGCTCGGGCATTAACATAAACAAGCGGCCGCGCGCTCCCCCATATTTCTGCGGGCGTCGTGACGCGCGCGGTATTGTCCGCGCGATACGGATCTGGCCGCTCGCCGCTGCCACTGGATATTTAGAAGCCGCGTCTTAAATTCGAGCCGGCCCGACTTAACGAGTCACATTCTGCGTGCGACGACGTGTCGTGTCGGTCCCGTCTCCTGCTTCGTTTTAGTTACATTTTTTTCGCAGCTGGAACAGTACCGATGTTGAGAACGGAGCTTGGAGCGCGATACTTACTCTCCGATAAAAACTCATTGGAGAGTAAGTACCCATTTTAGATTTCGCAATATTTTTTTGTACTTGAAACTTACTGTTATAATTTTAATCTTTCGTCTTATCAGAAATGCTCGAACATATGATACTCTCCCCTTACTATCGGAATACCTTAATGTTTAAGTATGAAGTTTTTTCGACTGCAATCACTCTATTGGTGTCGATCTAAAAGCGGTCCGAAGCTCATGGATCTGCATCGCCGGTGCAAGTACGAGCGCTTTCTAGAGGGCGGCGGGCGGCCGGCGGTGCGGGGGGAGGACACCTTCGCTCTCATTACTCGCCGCCGCAGCCTGTTTAAGATCATTAGTTGGCGATAAAATGCGAGTGAGGCCGGCCCCGCGTCGCTGAATTTAGCGCATTCTTCGCGCACGGCTCCCACTGTGTCCTTTGTTTTGCTCTAGCCTTATCTGTAGCGCAGTATTAGTTTTGTTGTCCTTCCAGCTTGTTCTTGATTAAACTCGGCTTCGATATTAAAGCATATATCACGAGCGATATCTGATATCTAGTGTTTGAACTCCGCTGAATAAATATGCACGATTAATCGCTTACTACGATGTTATCGTTTACCCACTTATACTGTAAACAATGTTATACCGAGAGCCGTTACTTCCACTTCAAATTGCTTTATCGCCGACGCAATAAGGAAAATAATTACAAACCTTTAATCCTGAATGGTTTTTTCCGTTTCGTTCAATATAGACAAACAGGTACAGGGCATTTACTTTTTACGCTAGTAATTTCCATTTTCTAAATTGAAAAATTCATAACTGGTAAGCGCGTGGCATTGATTGGAAATCTGTAAATGCATTTATTCGAGAATACTGCCGAATTTTACATATGAATAGTTTGTTTACATGCAGTGTAAATGCATAGATGTGAGCACATATTCTGTATGTCCTTATTCTCTACCATGGCTAAACATCCGTTAGAACTAAATGTTTACAACGAGAACAGTGGAACAGGAGCTACGGGTCTCGCATTAGGATCAACTATTAAAATAAACCATTTTGTGGGAAATTTTTATACTGTCTTCTTTGTATAGTATCCATGCCTATGTGACATATACATGGGCGTGGCATAAAGATGTTGATACTTATTTTCAAGAGGTTGTATGTGGTTTATTATCCGCTGTATATCTATATAACTATTGTTGACTATTGTTGTATTGGTGTATGGACCACGTTAAGAGTGTGTCGGCCAGAGCTCGCGCGGCCGACGCTCACGTGCCGGCCGCCGACAGCGAGCGCCCAGAGCCCGCATAAAAGATCGGGGGAGGCGTGGCTAAGAGCTCCTTCCGCCCCGTAAGATCGATCGACTCGATGTAATTATGAAAAATGGTAATCTACCCTTAACCCGTCGCTACGTGGCGTCGGCACACATCGGTGACGCACAGGTACTCAGTACACAGTGACAAGAGGCGGTTGCCTCGTGTCACTGACTACCCATAAGCTTGTCGATCTACTACTACAAAGTTGCTAAGTTAGAAACTATAAGTTAGTTGTCAACAGAATTTTATACTTAAATATAAATCGTGAACATTCTTTTCGGTCAAAAAAATTGTCATACAAACAACTTTTGAACTCGTCCAATAGGACATCAAATAAAAGGATATGGATTTGAGAAAAGTAGTGATGCAGTTATCGGCACTGATCGGTATTTCATTTCTAATTTTATAAGTGCTTTTAAATGTACAGGCTGGATTGTGTTTATTTGTTTTCAATATATTTTGTTTTTACTCATTTATATACACACACATATATATATATATATCTTTTTTTTTGGGAGTTGAAATCTGAGTCCAGCCTGGAGCGAGAATCCGTAGTGGTGTCAGAGACAGAAGGTAATCGTATACTAGTGCAGGCGAAGCCGTGGACCGAGTCGTGGTAAGGCGTTTAACATTTCTTCGATGCATAGTTAAGTAAATATGGCAGCGGTCAGCGCTGCAGCGGCGCGCGCGCTCCGCAATCGCATCTAATTTCCATATCGCAAGGGCCCCCGCTCGCAGCCAGCTCGCACTAGCGCACACATCGAGATTCCTGTCCGACTTATCTCGAGAACCATTCAAAAATTGCTCTGAAACCGATGTCGAAGTGGAGTTTTTTCCTCTCGACGAATTCTGTGAACAAAAGTATTTCACTAATCTAGTTAAACCGGTTCTCGTCTTAAAAATAAACTCGCCCCGAGGGAACTCTACAGAACGTAAATCTCCGGTCGTCGCGCGACTTCGAAGAAGGTACAACAGCCTTCGGATTCCGCGCTCAGAAAATATCGCACCCGAATTCCGCGAGCGGATTGACGGCCAAAGGGAAAAAGTAGAGAGCGCGGAGGCTCTACGGAGGGCGAAGGGTGTCGCGGCGCGGCGGCCGGCCCCGCCCACGTGCGCGCGCGCAGACAGGTGAATGCGTGCAGCTGCCGGACGCGTTGATTTGTTGCTTTGTTTCGAGTATCTGGAATACGTTCACGATATTGCGATGCGACACACAATGGGAGTGACGTCGCGTGCTGCGCCGCCCGCCGGCGCCCGCCGACGGGACTCACTGCTGTATCTTAAAAACTTTACATCAACTTGCAACAATTCGATTTCACGAAATATTTTAATGTGATTCTAATAATAACAATGCAACGACGGGCCCACGAACTAAATTAGTTTTATCGAACGATACAAATCTTGATATGAAGACTTAAGCGTTCTATAAATAATTTCGTTATCATATTTTGCACACCTGATCGTTCAAGCGATGGCTCACGTTATTGACACATTGGAATGCTTCGTCCCTTTTACGATGTACCTATTACGCGTAAAAGTAACGTCAACGGTTGTATTTAATATTTTTTGTAGGTGATGTTTAGCGATCATTAAACCTCACCTTCTGACAAACGACTCCACACCTCTCACCCTATAAATCGACTCATCCCCGCCTCCTCAAAAAAAGGAGATAGTAAAGAGTTATCGAAGGAGTAACAGCACGTCGGCCGGGCGCGGGCCGGAGGAAGACGTACAACAATGAACAATGGGGGCATAAATCAGTATAATTAGTTGTGCTCGAGCGGGGCGAAATCATTGGTCAAAACGAGCGGTCACAAACCCCGCCCTCGGCGCAGGTAGGGCTCCGCCGGCCACGGGCCGCGGGCCGAGCGCCAGTCCCGGGAGTGCTCTCAGTGGTCGTTTTAAAGAATAGAAAGTGCTTATCGTGTGGACTACATCGAGTCACAACATAATGCCTTTTAAGTAGTAATTCTAAAATTACTCTTGTAATAGAAATTATCACTGAAACAAGAGTTTTTTTTAGTAAATCCAAGACTACTTGATTGCATTAAAATTAGCAGTAATGTTTATTACGAATGACGTTCTTCAACAAAGAATAATTTAATCAGATCTCAACGACCGTAAGCAAAATTAGGTTGTTTCGTTTTTATCGACACAAGTTACTATTCAGCTTTTCTCTTCTGTACCCAGTAACTTAAGAATTTACACATTTACAAACGTGCCCCTTTTACAGAGTAAATAAATATAGTAGCGACGCTAAATAAGTCATTAGACGACCATCTTTGTTAGTCCGTAGTACTTACGCAAATCCAGTTTGTTTTATTTCTTCTAAATTTTAATGTAAAGTTTAAATAGGTGTATGGATGACCAATATTATCTTTTGATAAAAGAGTGATTAACATGAAATTTCTGTTTGTAGCATTTTTAGAGGGTAAACGAGTATGTGAGCCATCATAGAGTAGATGAACACCGCCGCCCATGGACACTTGTGACCTCAGAGCGGTTGTCATGATTATGATAAAAGTAAAACATTTTCAAGAAGAATTTTAAAAAATCACCATCTCAAATGAAAACATTTTTTGCTACATAAATTTGCTAAATTCTAACACTAATGTATGATTTTGATTTCAATAATGAAGATGTTTGTGTTTTTGCGTGTTCGTTACATGCTCGGCAATATGTTACCTTCGGGACTCTCAATATGAGTATCGGGCAGTCGTATTATGTCGTACATAATTACCATTATGTCGATCAACATTAATTTTCACCATACATATACTGCTTATTTGTGTCTATGATGCAAATTATATATAACGTTTCCTAAACTTTAGTCAAACATTTAATAATAAGTTAGTGATACAAATAGGGTGTAGTCCGTTGCGCAGAGGACTCAACTCAACATTGATTTGTCATGTCACTAAAAGACAACCACTTTTAGTGTTCCGTGGTATTGTTGTAGTTTATTTATAAGATGATCCTCGTATCCGTGTGTATGTATGTATCTGAGATAGAAAAACTATGTGCCTAATGTGAGAATTTGAAATTTTGACATAATGTTAAGTTTTAATGATACTCACAAATACGTCGCCAGTCAACCATGACAAAAAAAGAACAGAATTTAGTGGGATAAAATATTTGTAGGATTAGTAGAAATAGCCTTATAATTGTCGAGAAAAAAATAGATTAGGTATTTAGATATATAGATTTTTAATTACGATGTTAATATATATGTAATAATCATTATTAAGTAAATATTGTTACCAAACCTTAGTTATGGGAGTCCGATTCGCTCTTGTTCAATTTTATTTCGTTTTCATTTGATTTCTGTCACTACTCAGATTTTAAATCGAATAATATTTCATATAACTCCTCCAAGCTGAAGTTTCACACGTAAATGTTGTCGTATTTTTATTTAAATCGTTCCTCATAAGGTTGAAATTCAAATTATTCAGGTTACTTATGAATATTATAAGACCATTATAAAACTGTTTTCATTGTATATGTTCAAAAAATATAATAAACAATTTACACTTATTTGGCATAATAGGCTAACTTTCCCAATAAAAATCGAAATTTAAACGTTTCGACATGAAAGTTCACATTTTTATGTAAATGTCCATTTCCAAGAATGAAAACAGGTTTTATTATTATACATGAGCATTTGTTTATAAATAATATTTTGCGACCGATCCATTGCAGTCATTGTTTTAGAGGTTTTGCTTCTGTTCGGTGTCATCGGCCGAATATATTAAACAATATAATTCCGTTGGCATTTTGTTGAGACGTCGCACTGTGTTTGTCTTTCAATCAAAAGTTGGCGACTGATTGCACAATCACTGCTAATATAAAGTGTTGTTGTTTCGTTAGCTTTAATCGACGGCCCGATGTGCTCTTCGAGGCACGGAGAGACCGGTTTAATTTCAATGCAGTTCAAATTCACCGCTCAGTTGGTCCGCGGTCAGGATTGAACTAGTTCAATCTGGTTAAAAGGCAACGTTCCTAACCACTGAACCGTCACCGATCAATTTAATCCTCATAATATCATTGAACTAGGATACCTAATATTATTTTTCGTTTCACACGAAACATATAGGTTATTTGTCGATTCAAAAACGAGTTTTTAAGAATTGCCTAAGTTCGGCAAAACGGAGATTGTTAGCAATGATTTATTTAAATTGATTAATTTACATTAATAAACTGTCCAAAATTAAACAGATCACTTTATTAATATAAGATAATACTATTTCAGAGCAAATTTAAGTAAGGATTTTCTTGCAATGCAATATTATAGTAAATTTAATAGCAACTTTTGATAAGAAAATAACAACAACAAAATTCATCTTACAGGTTGAGAGTCCTGTATGTATCAATAGGGCGAAAAAAGTAACGGAGTGAAATTGTTGTCAGTATATTCACCGGTGTTCATAATCTGCTGTGAACATCATTGTCTATTCACCATTGTCGCGTACTAACACTTGATGTGCTGTGCATAGGCGTCTTTTATGACACATGCCTTAATCGCCATGTCAGGCAGCGGGGTTAAATGGCAATCCGAAAAACTTGAACGCCAAAAGAATTAATTTTTCTTTCTGAATTCAATAAGATTGACTTATTATAAAATTTTATTTACTACTGTTTCAGAAGGAAACATACTATAACATTTATCTATAAAAAAATTTAGAAAAAATATTTTCAAAATATAGCCTTAATTATTCTTTCGTATTATTAGACAAATTATTTATTTTTGCTTGTATAATTTCGATTTTAAAAATCATATTTTTATTGATAGAATAATTGATTATGTGTCAGCTTAACATTTTTCTATTTTTCGTGTAGGTTACTTATTTCTGGATACGTGTCAGCCCCCGTTCTCTATCTCTTGTTACAACCACAGGCAAAAGTGCCTGATGCTATCTCGTATTTTAAACAGCGGTACTCTCCGCAGCCGATAGTAGGCCACGCCTTCTGTTGTTTAATTCAAATTTTCGTTATCCTTTAATCGTCGAGAGTACCTAGCATCATGCACTGGCGTATTCTGCAGACGTGCAACGAGGATGGTTATTCTGTTTTTGGTCGGTCATCCTAAACTACGACAGCTTATTCGCCCCTTATACGACACCTAACGCGTTCTCACGACACCTAACGCGTTCTCCAGTTCGTCCTATTGCAGAGCCACATAGAAATTATTCTATAAGCAACTTCGCTTCTCATTACATCGAGTCGGACATATTTTATGCATTCTAATGCAGACGCATATTAATGCATACATGACTACATTGAAATCGGTGACTGCATACATTTAAAGCAATTTGTGACTTTGTTGCATTTAATATGAATGTCAACTTGTCGCCATCAACTGGCATATTTAACCATACATAAGCGTGTATGAATTGCAATGTTCAAATAGGCGATCGGTAACCGGGCCCGCGGCGGTCCGCGCCGGGGCCCGCTCGGCCGCGCGGCTCCCGCGCCGCCGCATTAGCTCAAAGCCCGCGCTAATGAGAGCGATGCCCGTCCGGCGCCCGTCCGACACATACGGATCGACGGATCGGATCATTCCGCCGGGATTTTTCACACTTCGTCCTTAATCCCGGCCCCCGGGACCCGGGATTCTGGGATTTCTACGCAGGTACATCACGAAGATGTTGCTACATCGAGAGGGTAAGTGAGGTTCGGGGATGATATTGAGACATATTTGGGGCTTAGCTCTGACCGCGCTCGGTGGGGCGGTCGGCCGCTCTGTTACGGGAATTATTGAAGATGGCATCGGTTCTAAAAATAATGCTTGGCGTTGTATAGAGTGAAAAATTAAAGCGAAGAAAGTTTAATTATGTAATATTGATTTACAAACGTGTTACATAACGTTACTTGTATACTGTCAGAAGTATACGGTGAATTAATTATAATACAAACAATTAAGTGAAAACTTTTATGTAAAAGCCGGCCGAGTGTGAATCGGACTGGTGCACCGAGGATTTCACAGGTATTTATGTTAAATACTTAAAACAAATTATTCTCATTCATTCTTTCTTTTCAGGTTTCTTAACATGAGCCCGACTCGCACTTGACCGATTTTTATTAATTGTTTTCCTTGAGCCCGCTCTGTGACCACGTCCAGTTTAATGCTTGTTTTTTTACTGCTTTTACGATAGAGCAAAAATAAACTGATACGTACTAAGTATGCACTCACGTACACTGAGTTCGTGTCAGGTTACACTGGACGTTGAAACGAACCGAAAATAAGCGAATTTGTAGACTTCTTATAGGTTTTTCTATAAGTAAAGAATTATTTTCTGTGTATTTGCAAAATTTTTATCGCAGAAGTTACAGAAATCGGAAGAGGGATAGTAAATTCTCATATTTTCTTAGATAACTTTATAAGAATTATATATTTAAATTAGAAAAAAAAAATTTCGAGATCTTCACAATAAGCGCTCTATTTCTGTATGGCATATGGCACACATTGCAAAAACTCCTTATTTTTTAATTTCTATTTACCTCTCAAAATAACCCTCATATTTGCATTCCATTCGGTGACATCACACGCCCGTGTTTGGGTCACAGACGCACATCTTTACCAATGTCATTTTAATCAGTTCAAAAGATTCAGAGCAAATTGGCTGTGACGGACAAACAGACACACAGACATAAAAGTGATCCTTTAAGGGTTCCATTTTTCATTTGGAGTTACGGAATCTTAAAAACTCCACGTATCTAGGAAGTAGGCAATAAAATATGTGTAAATCTAAACAATTGTGTAAAAAATGATGACATAGACATTCAAATCTCAAATACGAAAGGAAAAATGTCTAAACGTTTGTTTTTTAGCGTATTAGTGGAATTTTGACGTCATTACACAAATAAATGGCACTGCGGGCATGAATCACAAATGAATCTAAATGTGTCATTTATTAACAATCTAAATATTTACTCTCGGAAGGGAACATAAGCAACTTTTCCCGCGGGATATTATCAAATTGCCACAACAAAAACATTATTTATCTTGCATTTTGGTATTGTATCGTTATTTAGTTTTGCATTAATTAATTCCTGATTTTTCTCTTAAAGTCTTATTACAACTTTATAACCATTGTCTTGTCATACTTTTTCTTGATTAAAACAATCCACATATAAATAAGTACATTGAATTATAAATAATACTAAATAAAGCCAAACGTACCTGAACAATTTTTTTTTAGTTAATATAACGATGTTTATCGTACACAGCAAAGAATATCTCCTTCCCTTATAAAAATATAACGAGGGAATGGGAAATATGCCAAATTGAAAAAGAATCTTAGTATTTGATTGTCTTAGTATTTGGCACTAATTAAATATGTCAGCTCAAATTGCAATTGCCATTTATCGCTTCGTACGAGACACGACTGCTACTTACAGATAAATATCCATAGCTCTATTCTAATTATTAAAGTTTATCGGCGGAATATTTCAATATCAGTAGTATTTAACTATAAATTTTAACTATTAAATATAATATTTACTTTAACATTTAGCAAAACTGTCAAATTCTATTGTTTAAAGTTAAATGTCAACGGACAGGTTGCTGTCAGTTACGATAAGTGCCTATATGATTACCTATACGATAAGTGAATATATGATTCTTAATTTTATAGATATCGTAAGTTTCCGAAATGGATTATGAAGGAAAACTTCAATTATTATCTATTACTATAAATTATTGAGAAAATAATCAAATCAGAACCAAAATATACGACTGTGTATTTACCGTCAACGTTACAAATGCCAAAATGGCGGATTTGAAAGTTACCGATTAACTGTCAATTGTGAAGTTGAAACAACTTGTTTTGACGTATTTAGCTTTTAACTTTAACAGTTAGCAGCTAATAATTGTAAATTACAGTTTGAAGCACACCTCTGTAAGTATAAAACCCATATATTCTTTTATTTTCACAAATATTTCATAACAAATATTCTCCTCGTTAGAAGTTTTTAGCCCTTACCAAGGTGTATTTTTCTATAGCATCTGTTGCAGGGTGCAAATGGTATTCGATCGCTTTCTTTTTAGTTCATCGAGTATAATGATCACAAAACTCTTGATCCTAGTATTCGCCATTTAGTGGATAATCTAGGAGCGCTTATCATGATAATAATGGAAGTTTTGAGTTTACAAGTGCGAGAAGTATCTTTAGAACTGAAAGGCGTCAATTTTCAATCATTCCAGTTTTAATCATCTCTCTCTGTTATTTCACATTGAGAGACTTGTCCACGCTGGTCTACTGCGGGTTAAGAATTATCAACGACTGGACTGTTGTTACACATGCTGTGATAGGGGCGCGCATTCACACTTGAACGTGCCTCAGAGAGCGCTTTCAAATGAAAAGTAGGGAAAAGTTCATTAGTAAATTTGCTTACTCGGGAGTAAACTAGCTATCTCCTTATTCAAAGACAACGTATTGACCCTCGGTCACCATCGCTTCAATTATAACTGGATATTGAAATTAAAGCTGGCAATGCCTAGGTGGTTATATTCAGTAGTTGAAACCTTTATAATTGTATTGTGGTCATTATTCTGATATAACCTACACGCTTTGAAACAAAAGTCATGTCTATTTCTAAAGAACTATGTATACGGGTAGTGCCTGGAAAGCTTAAGTTGGTAACGATCTGTAGCCACATTTTTTACTTCCTGAACAATTATCAACAATTCTTAAGTGCTTAAAATTTGATTATTTCTTAATATGTAAACCTTTTTTTTTACTTATTGCCTACTCTAGTTACTATTTACGTGTATACTCTTTTAAACCCTCTTTTCTTTACAAAGATCTCATCTTTACTGCACCGATTCTTCTTTAAGTGATGATTTGTGTGAAGGTTCATCACTAGTTGGGAAGATTTTGAAGATTGACAATTACTCAAGTGTTCAGCTATTTTAAAGCGATATTTGTTGTTTTTACGTTGATACCGTAGACGGACACATGCGGATAAAGCCTTCAAACGATAACACCAGCCGTATTTTATGTGTGAGTCCTGCAAAATTGACATTGATTTCAGATTAAGGAGTTAAAAGAAGTAATTTAAAAAGAAATATTTAAAAACTTCATTTGTGTCTTTTTTCTAGTATGTATACGCGACACAATCAAATGCACATTTGCTAATCACCGTTTGTCATTATGTCATCATCAGCACTGAATCATCGCGGGCTCGCGTACGCGATAACTGCGCGGTCCGCGCGACGCCCGCGCCGCCGCCCGTTGCCTAGAATATTGAAAACGAGTGCCCATTTATGGTTATAGAAGAAACATGAGAAATTAACAGGCAAAAATGATTTATATTTATGACTATACGTTAAAAATGAAAACCTCTATGATTTTCAAATTACATATTTATAATAATTTCATTGATGTTATATGATGGATATTATTGCGGCGATGAGATTTTTGTTTTAAAATGTAAATATATTTTTTAATTCGGTACTTCAGGATGGAACATAAGTTACAATCAATGAAACTACATTGATGAATTAATAATTCAGTAGAATTTTGTCTCGATTGAACTTCTTCCTTGCTATCATATTCCAAGAATTAAATAGTTTTATAGAAACTGAAATGTGTTGAATTTATTTAGATTTGTATCTATATCCATATCGATTGGAGTCAGGTGTGACAGATTGGCACCGGCCCGAGCGTGGCGCCTCAATTCCGTTCGCTGCCCTGACGTGTATGGCGCACACAAAGAAGTTTACACTCCAGAACGTAAGATCGTTCCTAAACTCTTTGAGAATCATTTATCTTTCGATTTTACGTTTATATTTGTTGCACTTTAAAACAATTCAAGTTTCGCTAACTTTCGCAAACTATAAACTTTACAGCTAAAGTGCTGTCGTCACGAATCGTACGAGTGATTCCGAAACATGGAAAGCGTTTTATCGTCCAGAATACGCACTAAGGCGAGCGACGATTACGTTATCTTTGACGAAACGGCGTCTTACGCGCGGGCGGCGGCGTCCAGATCCGGCAGTCTAAGGTTAATATCGTAAAAATCAATCAACGTCAACGCTGGAAGTTAAATTAATACCTTTATGAATCGAGTGTCGCGCGTCAATCAACGGCGCGTTGATTGATGGCCGGGCCGGCGACGAAACAAACTCCCGCATCCATCATGTTATCGGGAATTATCGAGCGATCCGCCGCGGATCCGGCTCGGGGATTTGCGCCGCCGCCGGAGCCGCCGAGGTCAGCCCGGCGGCGCTGGAAGCTTCTGGGCTCGGACGCGCGGCTGGCGTCAGGTCGTGGCGGACGCTCGACTTTTGTTCTACAAATTACCAGTAAATTATATCGTTCATTTAAAAAAAATATGCGTCAAATTATTAAACTTAAATATGAGATTCGGTATGGTAATACTCGAACGATTGTATCGTTACAATTTCATAGATACTTCTATATTTTGAAGCACAACATACAAATATTGAAAATAAATAAATCGATATCTTAACGCAATGGACTTTGAAAATTAATGAATTAATAACAGATTTCTTCTCACTTATTATAAAAATAGCTATTTAAACATTGTAATGTCTTATCTTTACTTCCAAAGATAAAAACAATAGTCATCGGATTGTATTTTTGAGTCCGGCTATCGGCCTGAATGAGCCAGCTCTCCGTTTTTTTAGTATTTCTGGACAAGGTCGTCAATTGTACGCCACAACGCGGCTGTGCATTGCAGTCGGTCACCAGAAATCGTGAAGCCTACTCATTTCATATAATGTCCTGATTTGGTGTGATAAGTGCACTATTATGAAGAGGAATTTTTATTCTTCATACTTTGTCATTTCAAGTCTCTAACAAGATATAATGTTAACAACAAAACTCATTGAAAAAATATTGCTTGGGTCGTCAATCGGGTTATAGTTGGGCCGTAACCACGATTTAGATATGTTTTATTAATTTACCTGATTTATTTTTTAATACAACTAGATTAATGAGGAATAAAAGCCCCTTGAATATGTGCTCTTTTAAGTTTATAACATTACGTTTGTACATTTATACGTTTTTACATTTTTTTGTACGTTTGTAAATTTTCATTTTATAGCAAATTTAAAATCAACAAATATAACTTATCGAGAGAAACGAAGAATTTTGGACAAAAAAAAATGCCTGAGTATCATTAACCATATATCCTTAAACTTAATCTTGTAATTAAGAATATTTTTTTTATAGTTTTTATTTCTGTGCTTTTTAAGATGTCTCGCATGTCGCTACAATTAAATTGAGCGGTAATTTTGAATTGCATATACTTTTTTATTTTACTTTTTCAATGACATGTATGGGATTGGAAAATAGAAATCTGCTTACTTAAAATCAATAAAAATGACACAACCAGCGACATCTATCGACATTTTGAAAATCATATGTTGCTCTTGCAAAACAGGATGCAGATCGGCGTGTAGATTCAGAAAAAGTAGCCTGCATTGCTGACCTGCCTTCGGGATCTGCGAAGGTAGTGTCTGCGACAATCGTCCACTGCTCAGAGATGAAGTTTTTGACACGCAAAATGACGATGAAAATAAAATTTCTTTTTTTTTTGTTTATACAAATGAATCAAAAAGCAAACAAAAATATATATTGGCATTTATAACATTAAATTTATGTCACGAATGTCAATAGGTCTAAGAATACCGATATTTTTATTTATTTCACTATTAACTTTAACAGTGAACAACTAATTATTGCAAATGAGACTCTAAATCACATCACTTTTAACGTATTGTTCGTCATTTTTGTCTACCTTACAATTATTGATAAACAAATTTTCATTATATTTTAAGTATATTGACACATAGTAATTGGTACTTAACGTAATATTACATTTAAAAATTAAAAACATTTTAATATTTATCAAAGTTCCAAAAATATCAAAAGAAATATTATTTCGAACATTTTTCCTTTGTTATCTCCGAAGCAACCAAGCCAAAAATAAAAAAAAGGCAATGTTTTAAGTCCTATTAGTCGTTTAGAAGAAAATATTAAGTCTTTAAATTCTTATGTTATTCATAAATACATATAATACAAAATATTCTTACGCGTCTATTATAAAATAGGCGAAAGAAAATGTATAAGAAAGGAACTCCCTTTACACACATTTTGCTTTTGTTGTTCTTTTGTACAGTTGCTTAATTTTACCGAGTATTAATGCGTTGATGCGTACTTCGAGACTTTTTCCGCGCGATTGTGGCTCGCACTTGCCGGTTTTTAAGGTTCCATAACAATTTAAAAGTAATTTAAACAGTTTCGTCCCTTCCGTCCATGTGTCACAGCCTTATAACTTCCGTCATTTTTTTATAACTCCTCCAATTTTTCCTAACTCCACCATTTATTCATCAATTATGATAAACCTACGTATGCAGATATATGAACCGCCATACAATAGTGTAAGGATATTATTAAAAAAATTAGGGTTTACCTTTCATACATAAAACTCAAATATGGAAAATATTTCTATTGCGCGTTTTGTTGTGTGGAGTGTCGTTAAATATTATTTTGGATAATATCTGCTTATAAGTTTTGCAGCTTTTTAATACAGTAAAGTACCTTCTACACAAACATATCAATATTTGTGCAAAGGCACAAGTTTACACAAGATTATTCTATTCAAATTCAAATCTAGTAATGCTACTACTGCTTCATTTCAATTTAGCCCGATTGCAAATTTCCCGTTATTTCTTTCATTGATGCAGAACCCTGAATGCAAGAGTCTGACTTCTAACTTCACCTGTTTTTAAGTAATAAGTTAGGTTTTGGAGAGGTAGCCTCTTATCAGGGCGGGCGGCGGGGCTATCAGCGGAGGCTGTGTTGCGAGTTACGAGGCGCGCGCGCCGACGCGCTCAATTACCCAGTGATAAGGTCTCTGCGCGTGCGCCGCCGCCTCAGTGATAACGATACGACGCGGTTTTACATGTGACTGCTGAGCTTTGCAAAGCTTGTTCGAAGTCTAAGAAAATTTCATTTATGTCGATGTTGAAATTAACGTTGGATTTGCTATATAATTTAACGTAAAAAATGACAATTAACACGTTGAAGATTTTTTTCTGAAATATTAAGTTAAATTCGTCATAGGTTTTATAGTGTTCTATTATGTTTGTAGATATAATTATAGTATTATAACCTACTTGTTCCAGTGCAAGTATTAGTTATATATGGGCACTCTAATGCCATTACGAGAATAAACACGGACGCTCAGACTAATATAGTCTTAAAAAACGTGACTCGGAAACATTTCTCTTTGCAGATGGGTGACTTATCTTTGAGGATACAAAAATAATTAAAAAAAAATCACTGATACATCCTCTTTACGAGTGGATCTCGTACATGGAGTTCTTCGTAGAACGAGTCGCGCCGGGAGTGGCGTATAAATTCAATTACGATTAGGAGCGGATAATTTGAGGCGAAGAAACTTACGCGATACAGGCCGTCCCGCGGCCCGCGCCCCCCGCCTGCGCGCACCCGCGCAACAGGTCCTGTTATCAGACGGGCCTCTTGTAATGCTACACTTGTGTTGCCTCCCCCTCGTCGCTGACGGGAGTTAGGGACATCCGCGGCGTGACTAACCCTTTTACTGGTTATACGAAAGTGGTGGTATTCGATAACCGGTTTGTACATGATTAACAATAAATTTAAATAAAGATGTCGCCTATGGTAACAGCAGTTCTAGCTGTGAATTCTTTTCGTACTATATTCCGATTGTAAATTATTAGCAATGGATTGTTAATAATTTACAATCACTGAATGCATTAATTATTTTGTATCAGTTTTCGAAGTATCGCCAACGATTTTCCTCAAATATCGCAAATCGCGTAACCCAAAAAAACCGTATAACCGGTGACGATGAATAATTTCTACGATTTCTCGAGAGGCGTATTGAATAATCATTCCTCGAATCTCGCGATGCACGAATCCGTCAGGAGGGTATAAATCAAGAGATTTAGCAGTAAACATCGAAACGGCGCGGGTCGCGTGGATCGATAGTCGATCGGATGACGCCCGCGGCCGCGTGACTGCGGCGCGGTGATAAATCCGCCGCGGGCGTGACGCCTAATTGGACGACGACGCAGTTTGTCGGCGCGTCGCGGTGTTCGATTTTTAAATGCACCAATTAAAAGCATCCGAGTATGAATACCCGGATCGATTGCTCCGAAAGGATTTTTTAAAAGTTACCACCGCAAATTGCCGCGTCGGACGAATCGTTCGTCAATTATTTTCATTGAGGAAACTGTCGAGTATTTTTTATATTGAGAAGTACTTCAATTTAGTCATTTTGTATCGGTTTGTGCAATGACATTTATAAATATTGTAGTGGTGTCTTGTACATTGTAAAAGTGTCTCGACTTTTTCCTCTAGTATGATAAACTGAAATTAGTTTTATGTTAGTAGAGTTGTAGAGCCATGCTGAGGTCAACGGCTGAGCACGAAAAGACGACGTCGGGCTAGACGTGTGAGATACTACACTCTCATAGAATACGGATGTGAAATTTCTATAGCCTCTGTTGTTGTATTTCATTCAATGAGTGAGAGTTCCGGTGGCCCACTTCCCTTTTATCACCTCACTTCCTTCCATCTGTCCCCTCTCCATCAGAAATCCCATTCTTATCTAAGAGGTTCTGGCGCACTGATGACTTCTCTGGGGTTGCAAATGTCCGTGGCCAGCGTTGACCATCTATTCTCTGGTGGCTCACAAGCACATTTGGCTTCTCGAATTTCCTAAAATTCTATAAAAAGGTTTTTTCCTTTTATTATTACTTTTTAATGTACTGATAAATAGATGCATCATAGAAGTTCAACCATGTGCAAAAAGAAAGTAATGCAATTTATTGACACACAACATTGAAATGCAGCGAGCATAGAGCGCTGCTTTGTACTCGTCTCGAAGGAAATTACCGGCCGTCA
Organism: Eumeta japonica; assembly: GCA_005406025.1. Taxonomy (NCBI): domain Eukaryota; kingdom Metazoa; phylum Arthropoda; class Insecta; order Lepidoptera; family Psychidae; genus Eumeta; species Eumeta japonica. Next base: position 231,240 of record BGZK01000453.1, on the reverse strand, counting down.
ATGCCGGCCGCCGCCCGCGCCGCCTGCAGCCGCATCGCGCCGCGCCACACGGAAACTACATCGCCTACATCCAAGTCTGTGGACTAATTGATATTTGAGGGTATGGCTAGAAAGACATACCCTCAAAGATCAATTAGTTCATAAAATTTTAAACGGATCGTATTGACGCGTATGACCAATACGTATGTCCTCACTATAGACATTGTCTCAGCAGTAAAACGTCCACTTCTCATATCTCATGGGTTACGATCCCGGGTCGCTCGCCACTAGCGGTAATCGCGGCTACACTCCTTACTGAGCAGGTCGTCAGTTCACTTAACGACAGGCCAGTTTCTGGTCGTCACTTCGAGAACCTTACTTTCGCGGCGGTCGCCGGCTTTCTGATATGGTCTGTATGTTCAAATTTGAACTTGCCGATTCTGTGACTTCTCTCAATTACTCTCATTTGTATGCGAATTTCGTCATTTCGAATTTTTACTCGCAGGAAAATGCCGAGACTAGTTCCATCGCACGTTGAGTGATTCTACGCCCATCGAACAAACTTACCAAATAGTTTTTGATAAATTTTGCAGTTTTACTAGATTATTCTTATATTTGTACACTATATTACTATTTATTAAAGTATATGCTCTAATAATAATTATGTAAATATAAATAAATCATTTTCAGAAATTCTATTTAAGCTCTTCAATCAATAATACTATTTACGAAGTTCTTGATATACAAGTGTTACACGTCATTTAAAATGACGATTTTATTTTATTGACTTAGCTTTCTCTTCCTACAGTACGCACTTAACGAAAATAAGCCATTTGCTCCAATTTTATCTGAAGATCGATATTGTTTCTGTAAGTTGCCAGGGACGTAGAACATCAGATCAGAATTTCCGGGTCTCGCAGGCTCCCTTGGCAGCTAGCGGCGTTACCGTAACCGGGTCGCATTTCAGTAACGCGGCAGCCGCTGCCCGATTGACTGATCGGTAGATAACAAACGTTTGCTGGGGGATTACGCAACTTGTAGATAACGTTACGCATTCACCCGAAAGCTATACCTTATAGGGCGTACACGCCGTACGTACATAGCTTATTACATAAGTAGGCTGTATGTACATTGTTTCGTCTTGAAACACTTAAAAACTGATGGATTTTGTACGGATCTTTACAATTGTTAAATTGATTAAAATATTTTTGCATGTTATCGCCGTCACCAACATTCACCTTATAGATTGAAGTCCATAATTGTGATAATGAAAAATATGTCTCGTAAAAATTTTGTGACTCAGTAAATCATTCCACGGAAATTTTAGAAATGGCTATTCCATATAGAATGTTTGTTAATTTATATACTCATATATATATATATACATATGTGTATATACACACACGGAAAGTAATGAATCAAAATTTTAATCCGTACAAATATCCGTGTATTGTGATAAACATCCATACAAAGTGATCTTATTCGGTGTTGAGTAGGTGGCGAGTGACACACGACGGCCCGTACGCCGGTCCCGGCGGACGACAAGTGTCGCAAACGATGACATTACTATTTGATTATCGATAACACGGTATAATATCGGCGGGCCCTAACGGCTACTCTGTACACGGTTGCGAGACAAACTGTGTACACTGTACTCGTCCGTTGACTGCTGTATCAAGATTTATTGATGTATAATCGGAGCGATGATTGCGCGCCGCGGCCAGATAATCGATGCGATAGAGAACCGATATATCATCGGCCGAATGGTCTAGAATGAGTTCATAATTAATTTTAGAAATACACGTTAGAATTTCTATAAATGTCAAAACAGCTTACGTTGACCTGTGTTGATCTCATCGACTACTTTTATAATCTATTAACTTAGATGTTGTCCGATCTATTATTAGATTTTTCGCTTTAATTGATTTTTATTGAGTTGTGTTTGTTTTGTGCGAATATTCATCCCAATAAAGAATCTACTTTTATTCTTGACAAAAATATTAATAATTACCTTGGCTTAATGGAAAAGATGCAGATTTCGTACACGGAGAAGTTCGATTTTCATTCTCTCATTTTCAGGATTGGTATTTTTCTCTTATTGTCAGGCAGTGACGATATATGGAAGGCATGTACCGTAATGTGAAAAGTGTTTTTCTAATTAAATACACAAGTCAATCGTAAGAAAATTTAATTAAGCCAGGCTTTCATGATCAAAACATAAAATCCTAACATTCCAGTGACAGAATTTATATAATTACGGTTTTTATATTCTTAGCATTTTAGGGCCTGAACAAGATGAAAGTTCATGGTGTACCAATGAATTATGTTTCTTCTTTCACATGATCCATTTCCGATTTATGTTTTATTGCCTTTAACTTATAAATAAATGAAATTAATCAGGCAGGCAATTCAAAGTGTTTTATACATGAGTTTAAATTAGTGCGTGATGCTGAAAGTTTATTTATAGGAAAGAAAATTTTAATGTTTGTAATTTGTTTATATATTTGTTTTAGCTCTTTATACTAGTACTATTATCGAATTACTGCTCATTCTACAATTACATTACTAGTCATGCATCATTGCTATCAAATATATTTGCTTTAATTTTTTAACTGCATATGAAAAAACATTTTTTGCTGTCATCTTATGAGATAACTATGTTTCGGGTAACGACGTTGGTAAAACATTTGTACTGCCAAAATCTATCTATAGCCGTATCTTGTATTACGCGTTTCATAATTTATTCACTTTGAAGTTATACTATTCTATATTAAATTTCCTATTTACAATGAAACAGTTGGCTTTTCACTTCTTCCTCCGTTCGTCTAGTTAACGTCTCGCCAAATCATAAGATCTCTAGTGTCATTTCAAATCAAATCAAATCAAATCAAAAATATCTTTATTTCGTAGGTAATGAAATTATACTTGAAATACATCATTAATTAATTCATTTCGACATTACCGCCCATTCCAAATGCCGATTCACCGAGAGAAGAATGGGGAAGAGACTCAAGGCTTGCTCTTTTTACTCATCAATACAAAGGATTTAGTCATTTAAAATTTAGTCGACATTAAGAAATAATATGAAATAACCTGATAGGCGAGCAGCTCAATCCCAGGGGCTTTTTTCATTAAGATATTTCAACACGGTGTAATAGTTCTTGCCATATAACTTTCTTTTAACGAAACGTTTAAACTCAGCAAATGGCTAAATTTGAATTACAGCTGTAATCTTATTATAAAAGCGCACACACATCCCTTAAATGATTTATTAACTTTACTTAGACAGGGTCTTATGAACAGCAAGATCGTTCTTATGTCTAGTGTTAATGTCATGGATGTCGCTCCTTTTTTGGAACGATTCTATATTTCTCTTGACGTATACCAGATTTTCGTATATATATTGTGATGCTAAAGTTAGGATATTCATTTCCTTAAATTTTTCTTTAAGAGATGTCATTGGTCTCAGATTATAAACAGCACGAATAGCTCGCTTCTGCAGCACGAAAAGTGTCTTAATGTCGTCTGCGTAACCCCATAACAAAATTACATAGGTCATAAGACTATGAAAAAAACTGAAACAAACTAGTCTTGCGGTGCTTTCATCTGTAAGTCGCCGAATTCTTTTGACTACATATGCTGCAGAACCAAGTCTTTTCACTAATCTCGTAATATGAGAATTACAACGTAACTTAGAATCTAAAGTGAGATCAAGAAATAGCGCCGTGTCCACAATATCCAGTACCTCGTTTTTGACCACTACTTTTGTGTCGATCAATTTAGAATCAGATGGGGAAAATTTCACAAGTTTTGTTTTCCCTTCATTGTGCAGAAGATTAATAATACTAAACCACTCAACGATTTCAGAGATGATACTGTTTACCTCTTCAAAAGCTGGTTGATGCCTATCAATCTTAAAAAGTAAGGAAGTATCATCAGCTAATAATACAATTCCATGACCATTCCTAACAAAATGTGGTAGATCATTTATGTGCACTAGGAATAGAAATGGTCCAAGAACTGAACCCTATGGCACGCCCATATTGACTACAAATCCCAACGACCTCTCACCATTAATGTCGACCCTTTGAATTCTATCAATTAGATAAGACTCTAGAAGTCCACAAGATCGACTCGTGATTTTATTGACTTTCGTCCGTTACACTCCAGCGCATCGGCTGAGGCGGCGAGGTGCTGAGTTTTTCGTTTTTAAACCTGCCGGTGGTCGCCGCCGGGGGCCGATCGGAAACAAGAGCCAGCCGCGATCCTTTGATGCGAGCCACCGGGTCGTGCGCAGGCGGCCGCCGGCGCCCCGCTCTCGCCCCCGCTCCCCGTCTCGCGGCCCACTTTTGGCAGATTGACGTCCTGCGTTTTAATCAATTAGCGAACAGAGAGCGGTTCACGCGCCACTGGCCAGTAAAATAACCGGCCGCGGCGCTCCGCCTTTTCGGACGGGCTCTCCGGTTACGGCCGCCCGCTTATATTTTTGGCATTCCGCATCCATATCGGTCACAACAACACTTTTGTATTTGAACGCTTCTCTGTCCGTATGCACTTAGTTCTACAAACGTGTAACATAGGAAAACGAAATTCCGAATAGTTCTATCTTTTGCATACTGAATCTAAACCGAACTAAATTTAAACTGAATTTAAATATAAAATTCAGGTTGTGCAAAAATGACTTCCATTTCTGATAAATTTGGATATTTAATTCTTAAAAAAAATTTAAAACATATTTCGAATAAGATGTCAAAAAAAAACAGAGAAAAATAATTAATTAGAAATATTAATTTTGCATTTAATAACAATATGATACGCTATTTTGCTTATAGACGAAATCTTTGATTAATTCAAAAACTGCTAAAGATTGTTATTTTATAGTACAATCTTTGAAAATAACAGTGCAATAATATGGTAGCTGACTGATGCTGTGACAGGTATTTATGTATTTTGCTCATTGAAAAATAATGAAAAAACATCAAATATTCATTAAAACAGAAAGCAAAATGAAAGGTGGTTATAATATTATAATGACGAAACTATAAGCGAACAAAAAATATATGTTGTTCATATGTCCTTCGTGAGAATTGAATATACATAATTACGTTGGATATGGTAGTACTGGGAGTAACCGTCACCTTTAGTAATTTACATCTCTGTTTAATGGGTGGTCTAATATTAGTATCTTATTTACAGTGTTTACCTCAATAAGTGTTCGACAAGTATTATCGCATTAATTGATGAAATACAAAAGAATTGCCAAACACACCATTCTATCATACAAAAAAAATGCTCTATGTAGAACTAACAGATCCCCAGCCGCTTTGCTAGACCTAAAGTAAAATTTACAAATAATCGTTTTATTTTACGATTTAAGATTTCTTGTGGTTTCTAATTATCATTTTTCCGGTATCATTAAGAGAATAACATATATCTTTTGTGTAGTATCCTATTTATTATTCTGTGAAATCTACCTCTATACGTTTGACGCAAATGCGTTTAGCAGTTCGAGTGTGATTATAAATATATATAAAATTGGGTCTACCTTATAATAAAAGAAAGAAAGCTATTTCACGACTTCATTTGCATACATCTATTTAACCACATACCATGAAATATTTACAAGTATTTACTGAGTTTCGAATTGAAACCGATTAAATTAATTTCCGTACGTAAAAAATAGATGAGTGTACGGAACCGTCGCCCGCGCCGCCGGCGCTTGCCGCCCGGCCTTTTCCGTTCCGGCGCGGCCGCTCGCAGTTCCCGAACGGTAACTTCATAATCGGAGCGGCTCGGTTTTCATTTTTCCGGTCTCTCGGCTCGACAGCTCCGCGAGGCCTTAATTGATTTGTGACTCCATTGATTACGTTTTACTTTTGTTCCGTGACAAAAGCTGAAATACATCTGTCCGATAACGCCGCGCGTCGTTTACTCCCAACGACGATGTCAACGCTGTCGTGGGGCCCGTGAGCGGTCATTGGGACGACCGTTAAGAATGAATTCTTGTCTACGAGTTGTGTATTCGCATATAGGGCTATTCTTCTACAATCAGTTCACATTTTTAGATTTGGCATTGCGAATCGCAAATATGACTTCAGAAGCACTAGATATACTCTCAGTATGGACTCACTAAATGTCATATCGGTAACCGCTGTCGAACGACTGATCATAGTAGAATTATGTATTGGCCCTAAACAGTTGCGGGCGCACTTTGCAGGATGTTGATGGTTTTCCATGTAGTCCATATCTCTGCAAATAAATTATAATGTTTTTATATTTTTTACTCAAATATATACGATATTATATATATAATATGTCCTAGGTATAGAAATTTGAAATTCTTATCAATATCGTCGATGTTCAATCGAATAGAAACTTGTGAGTTTCTGGCTGTGGCTTTAATACTTTATCTCTCAAAGTCTTAAATTTTTACGTTTCGTTTTATAAGGTTCATATAATCGCAGTGCAAAGGTCGACCCTTCTACGATCGCTGCTTTGCAGACCGTTATTAAGTCTTGAATCTCAAATCCCTCACCGGTTCAGTGTGACTCGCGAACAGCTACGCCACCGCACGTCGACTACGTCTAGGGTCGACCTCCAGAGTTGTAATTATAAAAGCGTATACCAAACATGTCAGTAACCGTTTTCTACGTGATCGCTGTTGAAACTGCGATGCCGTAATACTTTCAGTGCAATTCGAAGAACATCGAGTACTTATATTGTAATGACCTAATGGCATTACTTGCGATTTCATCTAATCAGATTATTAACTTAACCCGCTATCGGCGCTATCGGCGGCCTATTCCGATGGCGCGCCGATACCGCCGTCTCGGTTCCGGCATCGTGTCGGCCGATAGTCGCTAATTTTGAATAATCGCCCGGCGGCCGGTGACTAACGATTTCGTCAATCAATCATCGGCCGCGCGCTGTTTACGCGATTCTCTGTCGTCCGGCCGATTCGAGTCACTTCGGTAATTTTCCCCGGTTTATCGGCCACATGTTTTATTTTTCACGCTCGATGACTGCAATGAAACGGATATCATGCAATATGAATTAGTACGTGTCGTGTTGTCGCCAACTGATCTTAAAGCAAACGTGACAGATGTGGCATCGATGACCTTTTACGGCTTGGCGGTTTTGAATTTCGTATGTAAAGTTATCTGTACATAGAATAGTAGTACGCGGGTGTTTCTGCAGATTGAAGTTTTTGTATTAAAAAATGGAGACGGGACGGTAAGAGAAAAGTAATGTAAGAGAAAACAACAATTTTAAATTTTTTGTCTGTGTCTGTTCGTGTACATCTCTAAAATTGCTGGACTGATTTTAAGGCCGTTTTCACGGGTAGATAGAACTTGGCCTCGAGTAGAATGTAGGCTTTATTTCATTTAAATCGGATGTCAGGAAAGAAGTTTTTTTTCATTTATAGATCTAGCTTGAGAAGTTATAAGGCAAATAATAGTTGGTGGTGTCGAAGGCTTATAAACGTTACAATGCCGATAATTAACAACGTTCAGAAGAAAAAGAAAGAAAATAAAATTATACATTCGACCTTCTGATTACGACGCGCTTGACTTATGGAAAAACATACAAAGGTGAAGGGATTGGGCAAGCAATGGATCGGTGCATGAAGGAGGGGGTTGATTTGCAATAAAGACTTTAACCACACTCCAAATTCCACGTCGGCAAAGCCGCAGGTGGAAAGCTAGTCATAAAACATAGTTTCAGACTAATTCTGTAAACTTAACACAACTTAATCAAATTGTTGTGACATCAAAATGACTTTAAGGTGAAAAAAAGTCACCACCGCGCGCCCGCGATTAAAGTAAATTTGACGTCTTAACGATATCGTTTGAATCGTACAAAGATTACACCTTTGGTTTACTCGTTGCATGACAGGCTACGAGATTATTAGGACGGCCGGTACCACACCGCCTTACAATGAGGTGGTGAATACCACGACGATGGGTGGTATTCACCACCTCAATCGGCGAGCGGAGCACACTGTGGTGGAAATGCTAACTTAAAATAGACTTCACTAGCAGAAGACCGACAAAGAAAAGAATAGAGAAATCACTCATGTAGATGGACAGCTCCGTCTTTTTACAAATAGGTACCAGCGTTCCTCTTGAGTGTATCGATTTACTGAATTGGAACTACACATTATTATCGTAATTAGTAAATACATACATATTACATAATAATATTGTAAAACTTCTGCTCATCTCCAATTAGTAAATATTACAATTTAAAATCCTATATATATATATACTACGTCTTTAACTATTGAACAGCCTCGATACAGGATGGTGGAAATTTGTACAACAAATTTTTCACTCGTTTTCATTTCATTTTCAATATGTATAAATTTCTTAGATTAACTTTAATTAATATCAGTCAAAGAAATATATTTTTAGGTTTCACCGGCTTAAAAACAACAATCAGTCTATTTAAAAATTGAAACGAGTGAAAATTTCGTTATTAATGTATATACGTGTACAATATACAATAACTCACTCCTCAGAGATATTTTTTATGTTTATTGTTACATAAGGTGAATTCTAAATTTAAGCGTATGCCAGTTTTTTTATAGGATTCTTATTCGTCTTTCTAATTTTGTTATGTCAATTTCTAAACAATTTAATGGAAAAATATTTTCAACGTCACTTCAACGATAATCCTATGTTTATCCTTTTATGTAGTCCTTAGCCGATCGAATTATCTTATGCCCGTGTTTCTCTCGTCAACAGAAGAAGAAGGCACCGGCCCGGCGGACAGCCCCGGCCTGAAGGAGCGCGGCGGGGCGGGCGGGGCGGGCGGCGCGGGCGCGGCCGGCTCCCGCTGCGGCTCCCCCGGCTCCGCCACGCCGCCGCACGACGACCTCGAGCACAGCATCCCCGCCACGCTCATCCAGGACCCCAACGCTGACAGGTGAGCGGCTCATTTACCAATACTTCTGGACAGAACCTGCCTTTTCCTAGGTCCCGTTACTAATTGTCGAGCTCGAGGCACTGAGTGGATTCGTGCTTTTGTATGTCATAGATTTATTATTTGTTGGTAAAATTATCTAACTTATTAAGTCTTAAAATAATACAAAATGTTGGTACCAGAAAAAAAAAACTGCTACAAGTGTTTTAGAAATTGTCATACAAAATGATAACTGTATTTGTCACAGTATTAGTTCAGGTTCCGTGCATGAAATCGCAAATATTTGACGTCTAGTGTTTTATAGAGGAATGGTAAAAATTTACATTTTCATGATTACTTCATTGTCTCTCTATTTGTAATAGGTGTTTGAGGTAATAAATTAAAATATACTACTTCAATGTTATAATACTGCAGGGTCGATGTGCATGAAGTTAAAGCCTTGAGAATGTTTATTCAGGTCATCAGTCGTTGTATTAAAACGAAGGATATTTTTTTGTTAAGTAGGGTATTTCTTAGAACAAATTATTTTCAAATTAGCAAACGCTATTTAAAGTTTACCAATATTTTGAACATCACCCTTATATTACGTACTTAATATTATAGGGCTCAATTGGTATTAGATGGACCAGTACACGGGACGGAACAAATTCTAATAATTTTAGAATTTGGGCATTATTTCAATAATTATATACATTTGAAATCGGATAATCGAAATTGTCCAATTTCAAGCAAGCAGATCCAAATATATACGACAGACTAGTGGTTGGTGTGTGTAGTTGTGACGCAGTATACTATCGCATACGCAGTTGAAAACATCAATTACCATATTTGCGGTCGAACGGTGAAACAAAGGAAACATCGCAAGGGCACCTGCATGCCGGAAATGGATCACTACAGTCTTCAATGGCACTGATAATTTTAAACCTTATTGATCCATTCTTTCTATACACTATCGTATATAGATAGATAGCGCTGACGGGTGCGTGGATCAGTATTTTTAAATCGCTGCGAATATAATTGAGGTTATGTGGTCAAATCTCTATATCATTGCATATTTTTTTTTATTTTGTACCACCTGACCTGTGAATTTGTTACAAATACGTCATTAGTATAAGTACGCTTTAAGCCTTGCAATACCTAACAACTTTAGAAATAGGGTGTAAAGATGCATAGGGAATAATATGTTACATATCCAATCAATTTTAAATGGTAAAAGCTTTATTGATCATTATACAAAGATTGTAGAATGTAAACGTAAAGGAGTGCGAAACGTGACGAGTAGAGGTTTCTAAATAAAGACTCCGACTCGACTTTGAAAGTGGGGAAATTTTTTTTTATCGATACCACTAAAGCTCGTCAATAGCTGTTAAACAAAAAGAAAATCTGTCCATAAATAGAGGAGAAAAAGGTACTGAATCGTCTTGTCTTTGTGTATTTATATATAGATGAGAGCGAAACCGTTTTGTTTATGCCCTTGCGATCGAAGGCTCCAGGTTCCGTTGGGTATCGCCGTAAAATTATATTTGTCCGTCATATTATACGAAAACAATACAATAATTTAAATCGCGGCATAGGTAGCATAATTATGACCATATAAGTAACGATGCAATTGGCTATTAAAATTTGTGAATGTGAGTCGACAAAAATTTGTGTCTCTCTATATCAGAGCACACATTTTTTAGCATTATTATCCGAATCTGCCACTCATTCGCTGGTGGAAGTCGCAATATTTTTTCATATAGTTTTTTTGTAGATCAGAGTTTTAGTAGATCAGAGAATGTATAGCATTCCAACCAAACGTCAATTGTACACTCACTACAATTTTATTTGTCTATTTAAATATGAAAATATAAAAAAAGAGGGGGAAACCTTCATTAGAATGTTGAATTTCGTGTCGATTCGTTACTTTGTCGAGATCGAATAGCGGTGTGGAGAGAAACAATAAAATGATATTTATTTCTTTCTTTATAGGATCAAATTTCTTTAATATCAAAGGCCGTTATATCCATGACCTGTCGAAGTGCGTGATGAATGGCGGTACGTGGCTACCTCGATAGAGCACGTGGCCGTGAACATAAATCGTGACGTCAAGTTATTAGCGCTAAGGTGGTCCCAGCTGGACGACGTTCTAATGATCCCATTGTTCTAGCCGTCTCTCGATGGGCGACGCCTCGAGTCGACCACGGCACCTAGAAGAATGGTCGCTGTTGACGTACAAACATCGGCCGGTAGAGAATTGATTGTCGGGTAGTTGAATCGTGATGGATCGAAAAAACGGTGTCGTATGACCTGGCAAGGATCAGGCATTGTGCTTGTGATTTCAGAAACGTCGGTGATTATCAAATATCTATTCTATTATCATACCAATAAAGCGCTAACATCATATTGTTTCAATTCAATTGGAATTCAATCAATTATTATATTATTGATACTTTGTCGTCATGTCCGATTTTGATTTTTTGAATCAATTTAATTATTTGATTTTGTGAGGTATCGCAAGTATTGGAAGTTATTAAATATTAAAATAAAGAAATATATTGCGGAAATGTATGTTGTTAACTTTTCAAAATAGATATTTGTAGTAATTTAAATTTAAGGGCATCTGGTAAGTCAAAATAAAGAAGGAATAGCGAAGAAAATAGATCGAAGTAATTTCTAATTTGAAATGAAATAAATATGTAATTTAAGAGTATACCAATATGCATTTCTATCTTTAAAGTGCAATTTTGAAATGAATCCATTTTATAGTGATTCAAGGATTGTTTTTATATAAAAGTACGACAATTATCAAATTATTTGGATTTTTTTTTTATATTTCAGTAAATACCTCTTATTATTTCAGTGTGAAAGAGAAGTTCTTGGTACGTTTCACAATTTGGCAATTTTGAAAGAAATGTTTGTAAGCATTGTATAAGTTGTTGTGGATTCATTACTTGTTCAGTAGAACAAGCAATCGTAAGGACAAAAAATTGTATTATCCTCATAATCGGCGGAGCATTTCGCCAAGCTTTCAATGTGACCGTGGCTGTATGGGTGGTCATTATCTTGACGGGTGTGCTATGGGTCAATTTTGTAAACTTTAAGCCCCCAGTCGCTATAGTTATGATATCAAAATTACGCAAACCGCGGCGGACAAATCTTCTCGCCCTGGGCTAATTTTGACGAAACAATGATCTCGATTGAGTGGTTTCAAATTTACAGAACTGACTTGCTGTCTTCGTTCGATATCAGATTTTATGTAATCGACAACTCGCCGATCTGTCGGCCTGTAGGTCCGCGGCACTCCGGCACGTCTTCGCCGAAAACTCCCAGAGCGTTTCAATTGTTGTATCATAAAGTAGCTTGGCCGCACTTGTCGATGTCATTTTATATTGCGCCTCCTGTAGTTCAGAAGTACACTTCAAGAGTCACGGCACGTCGAAGTGATAACGTAATAAGAATACCGGCGACGGGCTCGTCCCCATTACCCGCGGTTTCACGTTCAGTTTCACTCTGTAGGTGTTCGATCACCGATGCGGCGACATGCCCATAATTAATTTCCCGGCGTCGTCCGCGCGGACCGAGCGTCCACGGCGCGCTGCGGTACACTATTTAATCTTAAACACGGTGAAACAATAAAAAAAAACCATGTTCAGATCTGATTAGATCACGGCACGATTGTACCAGTTCCTTCTCTATGACGTCATTGTTACTGTAGGCGGTAAAAGGTTACATTTGAAAACCGAACAAGTGTGTTCTCCATAATCTGCCTGTAATTTCGGTATAATCTCTTAAATATTTGATCTACAAATATTAGTTTCTGCCCGCGTAGGCATAGGGTGTATTCCTTCATCTTTCATATTGATCGATCTTGCTGTCAATCGCAATACTATTTCCGCTCTCAATTCTGTCCCCGGTACCTACTGTTCGTGATTCCGATTCCGGTCACGCTTTTGATTCTAAACCCGGTCCCACATTCAATTTCGACGCAAGTTCCCTACTCAATTTCTGTCCCAGTCTCGGCTTTCGATTATGTTCTCTGGCCCGTTTTTCATTTCGGTTCTGCTACCGAAAATGGTTCCGATCTCGACAAAATTCCATGGAATTTTTTGAATCCTTGTATTAATTTGGTTCAATAGTGCAAATACACTAATGAAGTCATACACAAATGCGGGTACGTATGTAAAAACACGCGCATATTAACAGTATAATATAACACAATATTCAAAGGGATCGGTGAAAAACTTTCGGAGATACAAGATTTTGAACAAATGAACATTTACATTTCTATTCAGGTATATAGTAGATAAGATTTATAATAAGCACACTTCTTACCACGAGTTGAGATCAATCTGCTGATACAAACACTGAACAGAAATTTACACCTCCATGTCGATGATCAATTCCAAAATCCACAGAACGGCGCTGGCGTCGTTACGCGCTAGACCGCCGCCCCGGATGAATGTTTTAAAATATCGAATTGTTATTGAATTACTAATTAATTAATTGTTCAGGCTTTTGAGTACATCGTCTGTTATGGTGATGAGGTGCCGCGAACACCTGCTTCACGGCGCGTTCTGGACGCGGCGGACGGGCCGCCGTATTAGATCAGTTGTTGCCGCTATTATTGCTTATGTACACTAAAGAAATTTCAAAGTGTTTAAATTTCTGTCGATTCGTCACGGATTTCGTTTTAATGTCGCAGGTGATATCAAGTCACTTTTTGTTGGTTTGTCGACATGTGTTCAATCAAAATTGAGTAAGTACATATTTATCACTTTAATCGCCTTCAAAATATGAGAAGATTTTAAATTTGATTGTATTTTTATATGTTACGCAATTTTTTCATTATTATTATTATATAAAAATGGGTTAAGTGAGAGTTCGGCTCTTGTGGAGAGGATTAATAGGACAAATTATCGCATACATCCTCAAGAAAATGAAACAAAACTAAGCAAAACATCTTTCAATATATTTAAAATAAATGCACTTTAACGTTATAAAAATATATTTGTTAGTATTTCCAATGAAGAACCCCGCTCATCTGATACTTAATGCGCTTGTCCAAAGCTTTTTTGTATAAATTTGTAATTGACCTTCCAAAATTAATTTAAAAATAAAAACTTGTTCATTAAGACTGTATGGCACGTGATTAAGATGTTTGAGTTTTTTCAGAGTAGTTATTTGGAGAGAAAACAAGCTGTGATAGACGGACACACATATAGATACAAGAGTAATCTTAGAAGGATTCCACTCTTTCATCGAATTCACAAAACCAAATGAATTGTCAATTTATTCTTCGAAGAATTTTTGGTTTAACGTAAATTTTAATTATTTTATAAACTCCTAAAGATTATATATTCGTCACAGAATCATTCAATGTAGTCGAAACCGATATGTTATCGTTTAATGCTGACAATTGCTAAGGGATTACAATTTAGAAAATGCTTAAAGGGTTATTTGGAAAATTTGTATATTATTAGAAAAAGTATTTCAAGTTAAAATAATTACGAGATTTATATCGAACAAAAGTTTTTTTAAAACATGTCTTAGTATTTAGGAATATAAGATAACTCCTTGGAATTTAGAATGTAAAAGATAGGGTTGACAGTTTTCAAAAGAGAAAAAGCTCTAAATGTATATTTTTTAATTAAATCCTCATTCTTACTCATGCGCATAAATTTTCTTCTCTTTTGAGTGGACGACAGAAATGACTCCGCCATAAATATTCCGAAAACATTATCTTTTTCTTTTATGTATATATATATAAATATATGATTTATTATAATGTATTACTTTGTTTAGGTACTCTCGAGTAAAATGAAATAAATAAATAAAATAAATTCATATGAAATTTGCTTAACCATGTGTCTAAATATAAATTACCGAAGGTTTCTGGTAAAATTTAGAAATTACTTTCCGAGTGTTCAAAAGAGAGTGAAATATCGAAAATTTATCGGATCGAGAGATAATCGGGTGCTGTGCCCCTTTTTCAATCAATGGGAGTTCCTTATCAGCATCCGGCTGCAGGTAGGGCTGTGCTGTTCCATCACTGTCAATTAGGCGGCGGCGTCCGCGCATCAATCATAGCTACATCATCGCCGCCATATTGTTAGACACTACAGATGTTCGATATTTGAATCGTTGCCTATTTCATAGTTACTCAGTAAACGTAGAGCTACAAGTGATAGCATGACTACGAATATTTTATATTTATGTTAATACAAGGGTCTTGAAAAATCAACGTTCAATAAATACTTCGATTTTATATTTGGAAGAGATCACCGACTTTATTCTAGTTAAGGGTCAAAAATTTTATTAGTAACACGAAAGTTTGACTGTAATTTTTTTCAATATATGAAGGTTAATTATATTTGTAAGTTTTCTCGCATATGAAGTATCTATATTTTGGTAGAATTATAATTAAAATTTTGGAAGTAAAAGAGAATATGTAAATTTCCTAAGACCTCTAAAAACACCTTCTAATGACTAGTGTATGTATTTCGAATTTTTTATTCGAAATACCTTAAGGTTAAAACTTAAAGGTCTTCGGTACTAATATGTACCTAAATTAATATTTATATTATTTACGTTTATTTTGCCCAAAAAACAGATAACGAACTTCGACTACAATAGCTATTGTTACAGCAAGACATAAGGTACGTTATCTCTTAATTAGTCACCACCGTCATTAGGTCATCAACGTGTTGTAAATGTTTGTCTTCTTGTCAGTTTTTTATCGCTGCACTATTGACACGTACCCTCCCGTAATATTTTTATATTAGATTGAGGAACTGGGACCTACGCCATCCGTTCTCGCCCAGTGCGTGTCGAGGTCTGCTAACTATTCTCGAGATAATTATAATATAAATAATATACATACTAATGAAATACTTTATATTGAAAATATATTATTCAGTTATTATATGTATATTACTACTCCTAATAATAATTTCTTTACCAATCCGCTCTTGATTTAAAACCCATTTCTGCTCAAGCATCCAATTTTGATTCTGGTTTGTTATCAACACCGATTTAGCCCTTAGTTTTAACTCCACTCTCGTTCGCGTTCCTGACCTCGACTGCGGTCCTGCTATTAAGTTCCGATTTCGCTCCCTTTTTCACTCATAGTTCCAAGCTGATCCCGGCCTCGCTTTCGATTGCGATCTTAAACCTGTAATCGAATTAGAATCCTTTCCCGCTATTAAGGATAAACCAGGTTCGAAAAATAGCTTCACAAGGAATTATTTTTAATTTATTCGTTTTAAGCTTCTGTTGCATTCATGAACTGCCTCCTTTAAAAATATTTATTTTTGTTATTGAATTACCAAACTAAGTAACGTAATCCACTGATATACCAAATATTATCAATATACGTTTTGTAGTTTTTGAGTAAAATGCTTGTGACATACGGACGGAAGGACGGACATGACAAAATTATAAGGGTTCCGTTTTTGAGATTTTCGCTAGTAACCCTAAAAATGTATCCCGTCGAGTTAATTGTAGAAATATAGATATTTATTGGACAAATATAGAAGACATGTGAAAATATAAATATGTCTAGCTATTACGAACTTCTTCAGGTGTTTCCAAGACCTAATGTTGATATCTTAACTTCATATGTTTTTAATGGATATAGATTATTTAGCGTAAGTGGTCTACACTATAAATGAGCGCTTTAAAAGTGTATTGTATCGACTTTAGTGTTAAAGCTTGAGATCACTATCTTTTCACACCATAATTATAACTAAAGATTGATAGCACCTCCGCAACTGCAGCAGCAGTATTGAGAAGTTGAAACCTCAAATGTTATGACAATATCTTTACGTGGATCCTACAATATTAATTCCCAATCGGCAGAGTCCAAGATCTCACTCGAGGCAGTAGATACCACTGCGACGTCAGAACTCAAAGTTGGTTCCTGCAGTTTACATAATGTCTTATTTCTATAGAAAAACAATGCATATGCCAAGTTTTAAAAGTATCGCTCAAATAGTCAAAATCTCTATACACTAAAATTGTACTAATAAAGCACAAGTATTTAAAGGAAATATAACATTTTTTGCATACATTTAAATTTATTTTAAGATAAAATAGCGAAATATTACAGAAGTACTATTTGTTTGTCTGTTTATATGCTCGGAATCGATTTCAAATGTTATGGTAATCAAATTATCATATTGATAATTGCCCACCTATAAAATATATACATATATGTATATATGTATTGATTTACATGTGTTATCGATTGCCAAACGAAAATTTAATTTGAAAGAAACGCGACAACTTTAAAGTCGAAACCTTAAAGGGCGCCCTCGTTGTTGAAGCAAATAAAATAAATTTTAACTTTAACTGCGAAATTATTCAACATGTCAGGTGTCCGTGAGCCGCGCTCGGCACGCACATGTCGCGCTGCGTCGCGACGTGACACAGGCCGGCTTCGGCCGCAGTCGTAGATTTGTGCGCCGTAGACCCGCGTCTCGGCTCGTGCGGGATCCGAGTGCTCTGTGACGCCGAGTGTTGACGCTCGCGTGTTCGGGCGACGGGCGGCCGGCCGGGGCGGGGGCGGGCGGTAACACAATACCCGTCACATAAATACGAGTGATTGATTGATCCCGCCCGCACTAATGCCCGGCTTTAAACAGCTGGCGATATTTTCAAAGGTCGCGTTACCGCCGCTAGCGCGCCGCCCGCCGGCGCCCGCACCGCGTCCCAGACGATTTTGCTTCCGCGCTCGCCTGTTCTTTGGCTTACACTGTTAAATGCGTTAATGGGGTTCTCTAACTTTGTGCTTATTTTTTTCCTAGAGTTTTATAAAAATCGAACAAATATAGAATTTCCCAATTTTATTATTATGTAATTCGGTAATAATAATGCTAAATAATAAGTTAACTTTGGATATTTAAAAGTATCATAGTCAGGTCTTACTAAATTCAAATATTTTTTCATAAAAGTGAAGAAGCCCCATTAGAACTGACAGATATAATGTTCACACGGCATCCTGATAAATTGCAGTGTTATTATAACCATCGTGACGCAATCTCGACGTTAAACAAGTACATCTACCGTTAGGAGTTTCTTTTTTTTTTATTAAGTACTTTATTTACTTCGTTTCTCTCGCGCAATCAGTGATCCAGAAAGCCCTTCTTAAGCGGCGATCTCCTCGGAGGGCCCGCCGGAGCTCCAGCAGAGGCCGAGTGACAACTAAACGGCCCTCTTTCGGGACTCATAAAGCGCAGACGGAAAATCCGTCAGTCTCTTGCGCGAGCGGCTTATTAACGGCGGGAACCTTTTTTTTTTTGTGTTCCTTTTCGGAATTTGAAAGTGTATCTCATTAATATGTGCCGACGCGCGCGCCTCAGTTGTTTATATTAACTCTAGCCTTTGTTTCCTGTACGGATTAAACGAGCTATTTCGGGCTACGAGTGTCTCGTCAGCGCCGTTTGCGACTGTCCATTATTTGATTCGATGTTATTATGAAAGAAGTGATCAAACGGTGTTCTATGTAGACTGTTTAAATTACACTATTCTAGTTAACACTCGACGTATGGTGTTGGCGCGATTTCTTTGCGGCGTCCATATTCACCTTCTCGATCTCCTTTGGAGCGCATTGCGATGATCGGACTGCATGGGTCGCGATGAAGATGTCTCTATCTGATTTTATGTAAATTGTCTAAGCGAAAATATTATTATTCTTTGGTTGATTTCTCACCTGTCTTTTATCGCTCGATATCGTTTTATAGGGGATAACGTGTTTGCGAAGAGAAATTTTAAATGCGTAAATGACTTCACACGATCACAACGGAATCCTAAATGATTAGGTCACGCCGGGGCGGATATGGGCAGCCGGGCGGCGGGGTAACGTGAATACGCAGGGATCACTTCTGTGTATTAATCTGATTTTCGAAACTGAACTTCAAATCGATACGTAATTCTCCTATCAATATCTAATCTTCAAATTTGACCACACAATGCGACAGGCTAAATAACTGAGCGAGAATAGTAGGTTTGTATTTTTTTTTTTTTGATGAAAATCAATTTTAAATTTCTTTATTATAAGAATGCCATTGTAGACTGACTACAACAAGGCAATAGAAATTTTGAAAGCGCCGCGGCGCGGGCGCGTCGACGGTCGATATTTTGGGGACAGCTCGAGAGACCATCTCGCGCCGTGGGCTCTGTAAATAAACCGGCGCCGCGGATAGCCGGAGATGTGGGTTTGATTTACTGCGACAGATAAACAACTGCTCTTCAGCGGGTACCTGCTCGAAGAGCGAAAGGGTCTTCAAAATAAATAACTGACTAAATTTATTAATTTCTAATTTTAATCAGACAAATTAAGCGAAATATTAATTATTTTAGGACTTAACAACATAAAAACGTACAATTCCTCCACGTTTTCTGCGATCCTTGAAAAGCTATGATGCAATATTTAAAACTATACTTAGAATATGATATTAAAATTAATATCGAAACAAAACGGTTATATTGCAAATTGTTTGAATCTCTATTATTTATTTTTTTTATGCTTAGAATTAAATGTAAGCATTTTTCACAAGGTTTGAATATTTAGAATTAATATTTATTAGTATATATAATGAACAAAGGTATCGTCAATGTTTAATGGAAATAAGGAAAATCATGAAAAAATATCCCGCCTTTGGCCATTTATATCGACATCGTCAAACGCTATCTCGACGAAAGGGTTCCGAGTTCCGTGCAGCGCGGCCGCGGCGCGTCAGCTCCTGTCAGTCGGCTGTCGTCGGCGCGCCTCGCCCGCGGCCGCCGCTGCACGTCGCGCCGCTTGCATTACGCAGCGTACCACCCCTCGAAACGCCAACCGTAGCGACGTCTCTCTCTGGCGCGGCGCGCGGTCCGCACGCGGCGCGGCCGTCCCGCTCGCGCGCGCGAGGGCCGGGGGCAGGGGTGCTGCAGGCGGGTCGTAAATCACGCGCGTCTCATTCCACGCGGGGCCGCCGCCGACGCCGCAGGCGTACCGCACTTCCCTCTCGGCCGCCGGCGCGCCAACTCTCGTACTGTTTACGTTTTGGGGAGCTTTTGAGTTCTTTTGTCTTGAAAAAGGTGAACCGTTTATGAGTGAAATATTGATGGACTTATTGAAAGTCAAATGTAAATGTTCGATAGCGGAAAATCGTGTCCAAAATGATCGTCGAGCCCGACCACGTGAGGTAACGTTTGATTTTCTTGGTGTTTGAAATTTGTCATTTTTATATTATTTTATGCATTGTGTAGATCCATATTATGGTGAGTGTGATATAAGACCGGTCCGACTTAAAACCCGGTTCAGAAACACCAATATTCTAATTGGATTCAAATGCCATTAAGTTTCTATGAATTTATGTAAATTTAAATCAAATACCTTTGAGAAAATAATTTATTGTTCATGATGACACATAACGGTTACTTCAATTTTTTTTTGATTTACATATTTTATGAACATTTTATAGTACCCTGCTTTATAGATGGCATATTTGCTTTTACATTATCTCTTTAAAAATTAAAAAATTTCATAAATTTAGAAATCAAAGTTTTTTTGTTAAATTGCGCTTAATTGTAAATTGGGTTTGTTGTAAATATAAAGCAGCTTAGCTTAACATAAAAAATAATTTTCAAATTAGCTTTAATACTGACAATTTTTCATATTAATTATTAATATTAACTTATTTATATAAATAGAAAATTACATTTACTGATGGTAGTAAAAGTATTTCATATACTAATATTATTTAGTATATTTTAAAAAGTGCTAAATATTTTAAATTGTAGAAATATTGTTATAACATGTAATAAATTATATATTTAAAATATTTTATGATAGACATAAATTAATGATTCATACGCTGGTAAACACGTTGTGTTCGCGGCTAGATGTACAATGTCATTATTTATGTAGTTGGTTAAATGAATACGATTACTGTGCTATGAAATCTTCAGTAAGAATACTAATACTATTAGTAACACTAATAATATTATAAGTTTATTAATACGAAAGAACATACGTAATCCCATTTTTGTAAGATTTTTAAGCGCTGACCGTACTCTAAATTTATTATCTAAAATGTTCAATGCCATTCAGTTATTTAAGCTCTGTCAGATGCTATGACTTATTTTGAACTTTAATTTATTAGACGGCGTCGATAAGGATAACAACAACAGGAGTATAAAGATAGGCAGCTCATTGTGACATTTATTACATTGACGAGTTGCTTTTATCAATTTATTGTAGTAATTCGTCATGATTACGAATAATCCATTATCGGAAAATTTTGTAACCTACAAAGCAGTTCTACACATTTTATCGAAATGGTTGAATGAATGTAGGTCGGTGTCTGTGACTTTTATGATAGAGTTTCTATTTAAAAACCTTTTAACGAATCAAAAATGTACGATGATATATTGAATCAAGTAAAATTATAACCATAACTGTATCCTATTAAAGTAATATATTTACGTTTTTGTAAATTTAATTATGAATTTAGTTTAAATTTTTATCACATGTAATTTATTAAGTTTAACGCAATAGTTTAATGCAACTCTACCCTTATATTTTTATCTCATTACGTTTCCGTCTTTTTTTTATTTAATATAAATATATGTTTTGAGGTTTTTATATATATTTTTTTTTAAATCATCTTGCATTGTCCACAGGGAGAGTCCACGATGCGTCTCGAGAGAGTCTTCGGGTGCAGCACGTTGCCCATCCAATGAATCGGTTTATTCAGGACGTAGTGCGGCCGGCGCAGGCGCAGGCTTGCCGTTGCCAGCATCGTTGACAGCTGCTCTGCCTGCTGCCCTTCCCGCTGCATTATTGCCTCCGCATCAGGCCGCAGTTGCCGCATATTTAGGCGCTGCCGCCGCCGCCGCTGCACATCAGCAACGTTTGCTCATGTCCTGCCAAGAAGACCTTACTGATGGGGACCGTGCTGACGCTGTACTCGATTTTAGCACAAAGCGAAGCGAATCACCTCATGATGACGACGATGCTTCCGACGATGCTGTTAATCTCAGTAAAACAGTTGAAAATGGCCCTCTTGACCTGTCCGTGGGTACACGAAAACGAGGGTCTGATGACTCATCTCCACCTGCACCTAGCAGAAAAAATTCACGTACTGAATACAAGCCTAGCCCTTCACCGTGGACCACCCCGGTGGCACCGCATTTGCCTTATTTCGCGGCGGCCGTTGCCGCTGCCAGTCTTTCTCCTAAGGGTGCCATTCCTGCCGAATGGAATGGAAAATTAAAACATGGTGTTCCTACACCCAGCGATGCAACAAAGGCTTTAGAGAAAATGAGCGAGCTTAGTAGACTTGGTGGGGAAGAATTATTCCGTTCGGTTCAGAGTGCTGCGCTGGGTGCAGGTCTGGCACCCAATGCTGCGGGCCGGCATAGCGCATGGCAATCACATTGGCTTAACAAAGGTGCCGACCAGACGAAAGATGTGCTCAAGTGCGTGTGGTGCAAAAAAAGTTTTAATTCTTTGGCAGATATGACTTTACATATGAAAGAAGCAAAACACTGTGGGGTTAACGTGCCCGTACCACAAGTGGGTAGTACTTCTATTCCGTCTTCACTTCAACCACCTTCTAGTTCTCCTTCGACTCCGTCACACAACTCATCTTCATCGGCTGCTTCTTCAGCAAAACCTACTCAAAATGACCTCAATATGTTAATCAAAGAAAATATGCCAATCCCCCGTAAATTGGTACGTGGTCAAGACGTTTGGTTAGGCAAAGGCGCAGAACAAACTAGACAAATATTAAAATGTATGTGGTGTGCAGAGAGTTTTCGGTCTTTAGCTGAAATGACTAGTCACATGCAACGAACACAGCACTACACCAACATTATATCGCAAGAACAAATCATTTCATGGAAATCATCAGATGAAGCCAAAGGATCTAATTCATCCGCCCCCGGCACCAATAACGCTGCTCCTCCTCCCACCGGTGCAAGTAGTCACGTAAGTGCTGTTCTCACATGTAAAGTCTGCGATCAGGCATTTAGTTCTTTAAAAGAATTGAGTAACCATATGGTAAAAAATTCTCATTATAAAGAGCATATCATGCGTTCTATAACAGAGAGTGGTGGTAGAAGACGTCAAACACGCGAAAAAAGGAAGAAATCGCTTCCAGTTAGAAAATTACTTGAACTAGAAAGAGCACAACATGAATTTAAAAATGGCGAAGGGAACGGAGTTCCTCTAGGAAAACCTATCAGAGACTTTGGAGCCGGTAGTCGCATCACTTGCGAAAAATGTGGTGATAAAATAGAAACTGCTGTATTTGTCGAACACATAAGACAATGTATAGGTGCTCCGATGTCAAATAGTCAAAGGAATTTTTTGAAAAATGCTCTTTTATCCAATAATATAATTTCTCCCGACGCGCCCGGTCACGTAACCCCTAGTGGTCGTGACAGCCGCAAAAGTTTAACTGAAGAGTTGCCATCTCCTGGCTCAGCTCATCATCGTTCACCATCGTCAGTAAACGACTCCTCGCCAAGTTCAAAAGATCCCAATGCTAGTAATGACAAGAGTTCTTCGCCTTCGGTTCTAAATGCTATCGAGCAACTTATTGAAAAAAGTTTTGATACGCGGTCTAGACATTCGGTTCCTGGTATGCCCGGAGCCGCTTCTCATGCACCTATAGGTTCTAGTATTTTAAAAAGATTAGGCATAGATGAAAGCGTCGACTATACTAAACCTTTAGTAGATCCTCAAACCATGAACATGTTACGAAATTATCATCATCAGCAAAGTCACTATGGTCGTCGAGAGCGCAGCGGTAGTGAATCCAGTTCTATGTCAGAGAGAGGTGGTAGCCGTGTAGAATCACTTACTCCAGATAGAAAATTAGATCCTCCTTACCACATAACTCCGCGTACGACTCCTGACACACGAGGTTCACAAACACCTGCGGCTGAAGACCGATCTAGCGAGGTTAGAATAAAGAAAGAGATAACCGATGATGAAGATCGTGAAAACGGAGTCGATTTAAGCGGGCAGTCAGTACATGTTAAAACCGAGATAGAAGATGACGAAGAAACTGGACGGCCTGGAAGCCGAGTCGATGACGAGCCCAAACCATCCGTTGTTCCCAAGCGTGATAGCGAAGGAACTAGCCCTGCAGCCAGCCCACGCAGCCCAGCTAGTGATCGCTCTGGCCACACTCCTTGCACCGAACGAAAACCAGCCTCCAGTCTTGGTGCTCTTTCTTCTATGTTTGATAATCTGACAGGTGGTGGATCATCTGGTGATGTGGGCTCCTCTAGGCGAGGTGGAAGCCATCCTTTAGCGGCTTTGCAAAAATTATGTGACAAAACAGAGACGAATCCGTCCCGTGCTCCACCGCCCGCCCCTTCTCCCGCTGGCCCTCCCAGCATTCTAACGTTTAGCTGGGCGTGTAATGATGCTGTCGTCACCGATTCGATCATGAAATGCGCTCTTTGTGACACACCGTTTATCTCAAAGGGTGCTTATAGGCATCACTTATCCAAAATGCATTTTGTGAAGGATGGTGCGCTACCTGAGCCGGTACCGGCGAAACCACCACCACCGGCTGCATCCCCACCGTCGCATAAAGGCGGGGGCTCGGCCGCGCCTTCCCCGCAGGACCCACGTAGCCCCTCACAATCGTTCGATGAAAGCCCTCACTCCAAGTTTCTTAAGTACACTGAACTTGCGAAGCAACTGTCCAGTAAGTATGTGTAGACTTTCTGAGGCTAAGGCCGATGACGATCGGAGACGGCGCGCGATCGCTGCGCTGACGGCGCGTGTACATGGCGTCGCAGTACGTTGTGATGATACCATATCTTGTACGTTAAACCTTGTAGGATAGGGCGGGGGCGGACGCTCCGAGTATTTTGAAACTCTTTGCCAATTTAATCATTTAGGAAAATATTGTTAGCGTCGCCGCAAAGCTCGGTTAGTGTAATTAACGAATAGAGACTTAAGTATACGCCAAACGTTTTACGTTCACTTAGCAGTAAGAGATATTAAAAATATTGCCTTTAGAGGAGTGATGATTTATTGTTGAAACTTAAGGGTTGTCGCCGTGGCTTCTCTTCCACATCTTGTTGGATTCCATTTAAATAGTTGTAAATAGCTAAGAATCATAAGTCAAGTTCGATTCGATCTCTTGTACATGTATTTTCGGTAACTAAAATACATATTTTGTATTTATAATTGCAACAATTTTTCGTCGATTAGTTACATTTGAAAAAAAAACAATTTTTGCAGTATTCTTGGATTCGTTGCAATATTATATTGTACTACTTAAAATTTTGTAAATCGAAGCGTAAAGGTTTTACTATGTTTTATACTGTGTACATTTTGGAGCTTTTTAATTTTGTAGTAGTGTTTGGATGCCGCAATCTCAGAGATCCAATCTCACTTATTGTAATTCGGTCGTGCGATATCTCTCGTGTACATATACTGTCGCCATAGAACGCAATATAATGCTAAAATCTCCTTAGTGTAAATTTGGTGTAGCGTACATTCTCCTCCCGTGAGAATTCTATTTATTATCTAGTGTAAGGAGTACTCTAGGGAACCTACTATGTCTGTGAACAATTGTATACCATAGCGATACAGCGAAAATATTGTAATTGCGACTGTCCAAAGCGACATAAGTAAGATATTTTGAGGACTAAAGTGATATATGTTATACTTGACTGGTTTCTTTTTCGCTGAAAAGGAACATAAACGATCGTATACGCATAGGACCTTCTACAAATCTTCCATACGAGACAACAGATATACGGCCTGTATATACGGATATTGAGTGAAAGCTCTTTTATATTTAATGAATAATGTATTAACATACTCTCTTAATATAAGCCCCTGACGATATCAAATCATCCAGATTAAATATTTTCTATTCGGTATACGTCGTACTTGATACCTTATCGAATCAGAAGTTGGTGGAATGTTTCATCAATACTAAGTCATTCCATTATGTCACGTCCCGTCCCGTGACATCGAGTAGACAATATACCGAAAAGAATATAAAAATTTTAAAATTAATCAGTTTAAAGTATCATTTTAAATAAAAAGTACTTGAAAATCTACAAAATTATGTATACGCTAGCTCTGACGAGAGATTTTTGCTCATTCTTTAAAAAATGGTGTTAAAATATTAGTTTTACCAAATTTAATATCTTATTTAATATTTTATGTTGTATTTGAAAATGCAATTAAAAGCTCAAAGAAATATATATGTTACATACTTTATGAGACTCTTTTATTTCTACACCCACCATCCAAACATCTTCATATTGCTAAGTAAAAAACTAAAATTAAAACACTGATAAATGGAAACAATGGAACGTGAGAGCAACTTTAATAATCGTATCCTGATTTAAAAAAAAAATATCTTTTCGTTGGCCAGGAAATTCAATAAATGCAGACTTTACTATACCTTTGGAAATGTCTACATTGTTAGTATCTGATAGTATTTTTTTTCAGTTTTTTGGTCTAACAGAGTTTATGTCGCTTTTTCGTTTAAATACTTCTCCAAAAAAATACAATAGCAGTCTAATGACTTTTAGGTGATGGACATCACATGGTTTTTAATCCTTATACATACTTGAAAGCTCGCCATTGAAATGAGGAACCCTTAAAAACAGGTTAAGATCATCTTTCTGTGTTTCTGTCCGTCTAAATATGTTCTAATGTCTTTTATATTTAGAATGTTAATGCTGAAAATTGGTCTGATTGGCCACTGATATTAATATAAAATTATAATATAGGGATAATCATTATGTTTTGCAGTCTTTCTACTTGTGAATTTGGGATGATTTTTTCATTGTATTTCTAATTTCTATATTTAAATTTCTAATTTTATTCACTGTATTAGGTATACGGTTTTATTGAAAAGAGTTTAACAGAAAAATATACCTGTTGTGTCCTGAGTGCTTTTCTGTACAGGATTTCACTTACGAAACATTTAAATTGTTTATTCAGATTTAGAGTTGTGGGTCCCAGCCCCTACCAGCAAAATCATGAATATTAAAAATATATATGCAACACTATATTATATTTAATAAAAAAAATTTGGTTGCCTGTAAAGTCGGTATACGGGCGAAAGTTTTACGTGACAACGACTTTGAATGGTAAAATCATTTTAATGTGAATATTCATTCGTATAGTAGGAAGAAGGATGAAATAATAGTTAACAATTTAAAACATTTATTTATACAAAGAATTATATTTAAAACATTAATTTATACAAAGAATCTCGCACTGAATTTCATATTAACAAAATTTTATTTTTACCTTTACACATACATACGTATTTATATACAAATATACATACAATAACTTGCAATACATTTGCAAGCTATGCACTAATTCTCTAGTGCTGCGCGCGCAGACCGATCGTTTGGGGGAGAGACGCGGCATTCGGCGGGCCTCTCTCGTTCGGTGACTCATCGTTACGTTACCGAGCGTTACACTTTTCAAAGTGACTCCCAGCCGCAACCTAATTTAAGACGTTGTCACGTCAAAAATAAAAGGAAAGTCGCTACAGCCCCACGAGTAACATTCGGCCAACCGATATGAACTGGCTCTGTAAAGGGTTTACAAAAGTTATACGAAATATATGAAGATTTGAAAGAAAATACATGCGAAAGTAAGTATCAGCGATGTGCATCAAACTCTCGTCTGCAATAGTTAACTGCTCATTGTTAAAGTTAAAAACCGAACACGTCATTTTTACTTTTTAACTTTAACAACCATACCGAAGAAATGTAACATCTTTTAACACTCATGTGCATCAAAAAAATAAATGTATGACTAATGTTTTTATTTGGTTTATTGAATCAATAGAAAGAAGAAAATTGGTTAGTGAAAAAATTTATTCTTAATATATAAATAATCGTCGCCCAAAAACATTTGGGCGAAGATTTAAGCATTATCTTGCAGGCCAAAAATTTAAGCTAACAGATGAAATTATGGAATATGTACCAAGAAACTGCAAGGTGTTGAAAGAAATAACAGCAAGGCGTTCAGAAAGTTTGTATAAGGATTATCGTTATGCGCCAAGATGTATGAGTATTAAATAAATGTCTTTTAAATTCTAAGGAATTCATGCGATTGACCAAATTAAAGACTGAGGAAATTCTCACTCAAATAGAAAACTAGAACAATGGAAATTAATGGCACACTAATGGTATAAAGAGATAACGTTTTATGTTTGTTTGCGTGTGGAGAATATCTTATTTTTTAGAACCACAAAATCTATTCTCACACTTTTTCATTAATAGAAGGTTACGCAGTCCCAAGTAATCAGACTGTATTTTATTACGACTTTTTTTTGTTTAATATTCGTCATATTTTATTAGATTATAATCCGTTTAGTGGTTTCAGCGTCCAGTTCAGGTGTACATCTTCATACATCTGTATTTCACTTTTATAGAATTATATTATGTAACATGAAATTATATGTCTCATTTTTACGAAAATTTGTACCTAACTGCATATATGTATGTACGTGTGCTATATTACTATAGAAATTATTGGACTTACGTAAGTGAACAACGCAATCACGAACGCGATATAAAATGAGAATGAAACGAGGGTGAGATCGCGTAGCGTACAATACACACTATGAAAGGCCAGACTCGGGATCGGGATAGACAGCGGAACTGCAATCGAGGTCATGACAATAAGAGAGATCGGTCGATGTAAAACGGGGACGAATTCATTGTACATCAGGGCGGGCGGAGCCGTGAGTTAAAGTTGTAATTTATACATAGGCGATACTGATAAGATCCTTGGCATTTTTTGAAAATATTAATCTAGAATAGCTACGTCATTTCCGTTATATAGATTAGAAATCAAACTAAGCGAAACAGATTCATAAATATAGATGTAGAATTCAAGAATTAAAGAATTAGAGAATTCAAGAAACACTAAGCCCAAAATATTCAAATAGTTATCGCAGAGTAGTTTTCACAGGCTGGGCATACTATTTAAATTAGGTAGCTCTACAAAATCTTTTACTTTAACGACCCAAACTAAAACGTCACAGAAGTTAAGGATTCTATGCTAACAACGCTTAGATACCAAGTCTACAAGTTATTTTCGATGAAAATCTCTGCCCTGTTTTTGGAATCTACATGAGAATCTTTACATTATATCGAGAATTGAGCCGCTTTAGAATTGTCATGGCCAAACAAATGACGCTGATGATTATAATTTGCCCTAACAACGACCGATTAAACACGTGCCAAACGAATTAAACCTATCAGTAAATATAATTGTAATTATAATTGACGCAAGATTATCTTGAAAACTGATCTCGAATTTGCTATGAAAAAAATGCTTCAATTTCATTAGTTTAAAAAGAACGCGGCCCGTTTTATGTCGTCGTCGACATGGTTGACTCGCTACTGAAATATCAGTAAATTCTGGATACCTGTCACAAAATACACTACTTCCTGAGTAATAAAGTAGAGCGGTCACATGTGCTCAAATGTACTAAAGGATTTCTGACTGGATAAAGTGACGAAATACGCTTAGATGCTAGTTACCACAATAAATAAAATCGATTTGAATGGGTGTTGATAAGTTTCGGTACCTTTCCGAGTCTGTATTGGACATATTGGAAGAATATTGTTTCTGAGGGCTTACTAACTATAATAAAAGTTTAAAAAAAATCTTTAATTTGGGGGGACTGTCACGTAAAATTAATATTTCTTTAATAATACACATCTAACAATAATCCACAATAAGAACAATAAGTTAATTAATTTTAAATCTAAGAAAAACAGTCATAGTATAATGTAAATAATGGCTAGGTATATGAAATTGAATTGTAAGTAATAATAAAATAAAGAAAATATACACATTAAAAACATGAACAAAGAGTGGAAACCTAATTTCTTCATTCGAGTGAAGAAATGGAAAATGATGAAAAACGACTCACAAACTGTACCATTACTGACCAAAGAACAAAAGAGCTACTGGTACTAAGTAATACTTTGGAACACACTTCGGTAGCACAAAGAATAAATTTTGACATTTTTCCTCACTTTCAAATTTTCTTATTTTATAAAATTTTCCCAATTTGGAAAAAAGGTCAATTTTTCTCAATAGTAATAATAACAGTAATATAGATTTATGTATAAGCTTAAATAATTTCATTATAATCGTTTTAATGATAATAATAATAATATATATTTATATATTTACTTTATTTTGCATACATAAATGACTCAATCTTTCTATAAAATATACTAAGTGATTATTAGGATCCCTATCGGGTATAACCTTTTTCTAAAGTACTTTGTGTGTTTCGGTGTTTTTGATACGTGTTCCTCTTTTTACATCAGACTGAGGGGCAAACGAGTATGCATGCCACCTACAAGCAGATGGTCACAGCCGCCCATGGAAAATCTCATCTCCGGCGGAGTTATTAGTGCGTTACCGGCCTCTTGGCTAGGAATAGAATATCTGGTGGAAGGAGAGATTGGCTGATAAAAGGGGATGTTGTAAATGCGAAAGTGGGGTGATAGGAACAGCGGAAGCTGTTATTTCATGTCTGCGCTGGCCCATTTTTGTGCTACAACCAAGTTGAGCACAGCGTGGCTCTATCACAACGAAAGGAGATCGAAACGCTTCCATTCAAACTTGGGCGTAAATTGAAAAAAATGAGATTTATGTCAAATTATAGCTTATATATTAACAAACGCTCACTACAAATTCTGCGGACTTTGGCAATCTGAAAGCAGAATTATCAGAGATTTAGTTAAAGTTAGATTATGTAAAGACTTACATCTATCATCTGATTTTTGGAGTACAGGTATCATTTTTAGATAGATGTGTAAGTGCTTAATATATTAGTACTGTCAGAATGTTAAGGGATATATAATTTATAGACTTGAGTGAAGAGATATTTAAAAATAAAACACTTTTTATTTATTATATTTTATTCGTTTTGAATTATAATTAACACATCATCTAAGAAGCGTGCAGGTGGTAATATACCTAGATAATATACCTTGGTACCTAGCCCAAGAAAGGTACCATATTACACATGACATACGTGCGGCAGCCTACAGTCCGTTTGCCTACGAGGTAGAGAGGTAATAGTTGTTAATTATTGCCTCCCTACCTCTGCGTGAGGTGTCAACTAAAATATGAATAAAATAAGTTTTTCGATTTATGATATCTAGACTGGACACGTCCTCTAAATAGGCATGAGGTGTTTGAAGCTGACAGGTCTCTAAGTAGGCTGCTGCTGATCTCCCTGCACACTTCTACGATAAAACCATCATTTCCTTTTATATGCTCGCCATATTAAGACCCTGCCTGCTTTATTGATATCTTAATCGATATATTTCTGAAGAAAAAATTAGTTCACTGTCGGTAAGCTGGGCAAAATCATTTAAATTATCGTTTTACACAGTAATTGCTCCATATTAGCTCTTTGTCTTCTATAATTAATTATTACAATAAAATCTTCTATATCATTTTCAACGTTTATACGCATATTTGTTTGTTCTATTGTTTTCCCAGCATCTATATAATCAACAGAAATGACAGAAAGTGATTAACAATGAAACCGGGAGCTATTAGCTGTCACTGTCAGCGTACAGACTAAAAATAAATTACCGAATCGATTTTTAGACGACAGTCGATTTTAAGATTATTTATTGTAGCTTTATTAAAACTTGAAACTAATGAATATTTTAATTCGAAATTCTAATAATATTTTTACCGAGTATTTTTATTGAGGAAATCAATCGGTATAAGGATTTTTTTTGTCTAAATCGATGAATGCGTTTACATTAATCGATTTTATTTTAATCTTTAAACTAATTTGCTCGAACCCCCACTTATTTTTTGGTTTTCTAATTTTGTAACTCAATCATTCAATCAAGTTATCACAGATTGTAACTTGTATTGATTGTTTACATTTTGAAATATAAAAATATGATCCATTTTTTGAACCATATGCCCAAATTTATTACAGATGGGCCCAAAAATTCCCGTCTTCTTTGTTATTTGATTATCATCGACATCTTTTATTGCTTCTATGATGTTTTGAGTAAGCCAATTATTGTATTGCTGTAGGATCTTTTACTTTTTGTTATTTTAAATTGAAAATTGCTCTAATCATTTATTTAGGTTCAACCAGAAGAGAAGAATTTCAGCACCTAAGTGAAGCATTATCATTATTTTATAATCGATTTTTTTTTGTGATGTTATTGAGCGTGATCTTAATCAGGTCATATTTGAAAATTTTTCAATATATCGTTTAATATTTTTATGTTATGCTCATATACGCATTGAATTAGTTTCTTTTTTAATATGCTTTTTCTCCCAATAACTGTGTTGCTTTGTAGTTCGTTTACGAAAGTCTTCCACTTCACAGACTTAGTACTAAAGTAGTCCATTGGGAAGGTTATTTTGAAGGGACTATCCATCAAAAACATAAATATGAAAATCGGAGCCAATTTCAAAACAATCTATTTCTGACGTTCTTATAAAAATTAAGATTTTTTTTTTAACTGTAAATGTACACCCTAATAGTTCTTATTTGATCAAATTATACATAATGCCTTATAAATATTATTTTGCATACTCTTCTGTTATATATTACATAGATTCTTAAGTTTTTTTTTAGTTTTTCAAAATTTCTTTCTTGTTCTACACACATTTTTTATTTTTCATTTTTCATTAAGGATTACAAGCAAGAAACTTGAAAAATAATTTAATGCAGTATCACTTAAGATGTAAGTACATGTGCAATCATTTACATAAACTTATGTAAAAAATCAATAAAAATCCACAAATTTAGAGAAGTCAATCTAGAAACAAATAAATTAAATTCTATATGTTACAAGTTAATACTTTAGAGCAGGTACGGGCAACCGTTGACATGTTGTGGGCCAAACTTTAGTGTGCAAATACTTTCGCGGGCCGCGTTCAAAATTGGGTGCACTTTAAAATAGTGTTTATAATTTTTAGCGATAGATATCAGACATAATTTTTTTCAAAATGTCTCGCGTAGCGGATCCAATCTTACAGCGGGCCGGCTGTTGCCCACGTATGCTTTAGAGCTATGCTGATTGATTTTTTCGCAAAGACTACAGATTCAGTAAAAATATTAAATTCAGATTGTATTGAATTATAGTAGGAAAACATACGATGTAGTGGGGTGTGTTGTCCGCAGTGGTTTTACAAAGTGGAAATGTAAAGGTTTTTCGATATTGTAGACGACTGACTGTTCTGGCAATGAATAGTCAACCTTATATGTATTAAGGGGAATTAATGTGAATGTTAATTAATTTAAAAATAAACATAATGTCCGCTGACTCTTTGTAGAGTTACGTATAAGGAATGCGTAATGCGATGCACGAGACCCGTACGATTTAAAAGTACTACAATTACTGATCCACCAGTATTAATCCTGTTTATATTTAATTGCAAAGTTTGTCAGTCTTTTGGGTCGTTGATGGATCGATACATCTTAAAATCTTCAGCATAGATTATAAATTCTGATATTTGATTTGGTCGGGAAAAAATTTTTTTCGTATTTCATATACAATTTCATGATAATTTTTCAACATATTTTATTAACATTTATTTATAACCTATGCCATTATATGCCATATACCTATGCCATTTTGCTCAAAAACTTGTTGCCGTTTTGTTTCCATTGCTGTAGAAAATTTGGGACATCTGATTTAAAAGCTACGATAAATAGTTTTGACAGTCGTCTTTTCATAACGTAACACTACCTAAAAAATTCTGAAAATACCGAAAGAGGTGAAAATCCGAGGACGTAAGTTCAGGACTACATGGTGGATGCATTAACATTTCCCAACGAAACTCTCTCAATATTTGCTGACTGGCTAAAGATGTGTGTGGTTTGGCGTTATCATGGTGAAAAAAACACATCTTTTCTGTTGATCAATTCCGTCCATTTTTTTCTACTTGTTTGAATCTCATCAGCTGTTGACAGTAGAGATCTGAACTGATGGTTTTGCTCGGCGATAAAAGCTCATAATGAATAAAATACCCTTCCAATCCTCTGCTTGCCTTTTGACCATAAATTTTTTCCCACGTTCTTGTCGCAGGTTAACCATTTTTCATTAACAGTGGTCAATCTTTTCAAAAACGGTTGGATTTCATTCGTTTTAATAGAGAATTGCAAATGGGTACACGATTCTTTAGATTTATGTCAGTGAGCTCATGTGGGACCAAAGTTTCTAGCTTTTTTGTATATCCAGCTTTTTTTCAAATGGGGCTAAACTGTTGTGTTCAAACCCCAGCTTTTCAGCTATGGCGTGAGAACTAATTGTCTGATCTTGCTCTACTTTTTCCAAAATGATATCGACTTTATTCGTAACAAGTCAACTGGAGCGAGGTTCATCTTTGACATCAAAATTACTGGTCTGAAAACTCTTGAACCAATTTTGTGCTACTCTTATCGACACTGCATCAGGTCCATAAACGTTACAATGTTTTTTCGCGGCTTCTGTCTCAATATTCCCTTTTTTGTAACAAAACTTCAAAACGTATCGAATTTAACTTAATATATACATTTTAAAAAATACTGTCTATTTAATAGTATTAAAACTAGCCAGATACACACAGCACAACCGAAAAGATTTTACTGCAACTTTTTACTTTACCCAAAGACGAACGACCGCGAAACGTACATTTAGAAAAATACTTATATAAGAAGAATTCTTATGGTTAAAAGAAATCTTCCTCGGTCCTCGGATACTTATAAGATACGAAAAACCTTTTTCCCCGATGTAATAATATAAAACAGGCCGTTAATAAATATTAAAAAATGGACCTAAATTTGTGGAAGAAGTCTTGTGGAACACCGGAAAGCACTATCTTGGTATCGACTTGAAAGCCATGTATTATGACTATCTGCGATCGATTTTGTAAATATGATTCGCATCACCTCAGTAATTACCTATGAATGCCCCATGTACTCCACTTTGAATTGTAATAGATCGTGGTATACGAGATCAATGCTCTTACAAACTTCGTGTACATATATGGCATATATATACACTGATTATGTAATGAATATATAGCAAAGAAAGGAGTGTAGATCTTGGTTTCCTATCTCTATTTTTGTGTCCAATGCAAAGGACTTACTTTACTTCACAGTTCTCTAAAGTTACATGTGTTTCACCTAAAAAAAACATTTCTTCACGTTTTTAACTAACATGTAGATTTGGAGACGAGAATGACCAATGGAATAAAATAATATCAAAGTGGTACCAATGATGGCAAAAAAAGTAACGGATGATAAACGAAACGGTAGGAGGACGATATTAAAAGAGTTGTTGGTCCAGAATGGATTAAGTTTGCGAGAGCCAGGAAGAGTGATGGAATTTTTAGACAAGGCTTTTGTCGATGAATAAGGTATTGCAGGAAAACACACCGAACGTCAATGGTAAACATTTAACGAATATAATGATAAACAGTAACAAGGAATTCTTTGTTTTTATTTTTATGCATGTTGCACTGTGTAATTTTAAAATATTTTTCCTTAAACTCCATAGTTTTCATTGTTCCAATATACTATGACATGTTACGTGTTGCGTGCATATCGTGTGTTCCAGTGGTTTTTAAACAGAATAGTGGGTGGGTGCGCTCAGCGGCAATGGCCGTGGTGATATAGCCGCTGGAAGCTTAGTAGTGGGACGCGCTATAGTCAAAGAAAAATGGCATAATACAGAAATAATTAAACTTGGGAAATTAACGTTAACATCGTTAACTGTTTTGTACATCGATACTAGGTTCCAATTCAAATCTATGAAATTTATTATGTCAAAAACTTTGGAAAATATTGTTTGGGATGTGCACGAGCGGTCGCCAACAATTAGCAGATAAACATTATATAAATGCTTTATTTTATAATGTTGTTATGGATTACTTAAAATACATTACAGTAACTTGAATGCACATTTTCAGGGATAGTTTATTTATTTAACGAACGATAATATTGTTTTTATACCATACATACCACTTTTGAATTTAATACAAGAGAAATTATATTAGTAGTAGTAGTAGTGTTCAAGTACAGCTTAAAAGTACTTCCGTCAATATTAATGTCTTATGTTTAATTTACAACGGAATTAATCAAACTCAGTACTAACCGTCAACAACACCGTAGCGGTCGTGGCTTGCGAAAGAGGCATTTATTAATTTCAGGGCGCGTCACCTCACCTTAAATCTGTCTTAGCCGAAAATCACTCACTGGCCCGCCAACATCTTAACTCGGGGAAAGCCGTGCCTTAATCATGATAATGACATCATTCATCGCCGTTTACGCACTTCCTGCACCACCACACTCTTAACACGCTGCGGTTGAGTACATTTTGGGTTCTAGCGATGTACATTGCGGCGTTTTTATATTCCGTTCATAGATCGCTCGAGTAGAAGCAGCGATGGTAGGTCACATAAAGATGGGTGTAACTTTACAAAGCGATAGCGTAGAGGTGAAGCCGTCAGTCAAACCCTCGGGTGTTCGCGGCCGCGCTCGGCGCCACAACAGGTACCCGGCCCCCCGGCCCGCCGGGCGGTGTCGCAGCGAGACAAACGTCCCCGAATCCGGCGGACCCGCGCGACGCCGTCTGTCATTGTATAATAATGGCCGCTAATTAAAGTGACGTTTTGTTTTATTTCATCAAATTAATGGATACCGCGACGCAGCGCCCGCCCCACGCCGCCCCTCCGCCGGCGTCCGACGGTATAATATTCAATTCGTTGACAATTATTTTAAAAGCGAGTTATGAATAGATATCGAGATTTGCAATATTTATGATAAAAATTATAAACATATAATGTTATAAAAAATATTTTATAAGTCTTTTTTTAACGAAAAAGGGAAACGGAAATAAAATGAATGTCTTTCCACATTTCTTTTCTATCTGAAACAGTCAAGGGGGTGCATTAAAAGGTAAGTCGGCGCCGGCGCGGGTAGTGGAGTGATGGCGCGCCGCGACCCGCTCGTTGAGTAAATAGCTAGATTTGGATCGCACAATAAATGATTTAGTTTGAGGTCGCCGTAATAAGTAGATTGATGCGGCGCGGCGGCCCGTCATTTGTCTCGCCCGGCCGCCGCCCGCCCTCGGCCGCGCCCGCCCCGTCGATGCTGTGCTAACCTGAAAAGTTTACTTCCTTATTGATTCGAGCTTTAAATGATTAAATGTGTTTTTAGAATCGATTTTGTAATTTGACAAGTACAATTTTTTAGATATGTAGAATTTTTATAAATTTTCTTACACTTTCCGATGTATATTTTTTAATCTAATGGAACAGTCGAAAAAATTTTATTATACAAAAAGGAAATTTGGTAATTGCAGAGACACAGTAATAGATAAAATAATATAATTTATGTACTATGTACCTAAATATGTACCCGTTTTCACAATTTCTTCTGATCTATAAGTACGTTATTTATATATAGAATTTCAGGTAAGAGTTATCCATTAGGTTGTAATAAATAAATAGAAATTTGATAATTCAAATGTCGCTCCAAACAATCATGATTTTAAAAACGGCCGATGAGGCGATATCGAAAACAACCTCTATGTTTTCTAAAAGGAGCATACGTTGTGATAACTGCTCTTTTAATTTTCCATAGACCAAGTATGTTAACTCTAACGCGATGTATGTTTGGGATAGTGTCCTACCTACTTTATTCCAGCTTACAAGTTATTGATATTTTTTTGGGATTTCCAGAAATATGAATCTATTACTTGTCAAGCCGGCGCCAGAAACAATCACTGGTGGACTTTTCAAACGACCACCGTCGACGGTAACTCTTAGTTAATTGGTATAAGATAATACAGTCTTTTGGTAGATAAATGAGAACACCCGATCTCTTATTCTAGGATTATGAACTTGCGTGTAGTATCTTTAGAAGGTCGTAAAACGTTTACAGCTTACAAATACATGGGACTTTTTGCTCCAAAAGAGCCTTTGACGTATCTACTGCATTTCTTTAAAATTCACGGGCTGTCTTATTTACATCTATATACATGATATGTCTTGTTTGGGAACATTTGCCGATTTGCTTATAATAATAGCCTCCATATACAGAAACTGCTTTATATTAATTCCTCCTTTTTTTTTTCGTGTTGCATTAAATCAAATAATGAATATATTTCGTCAGGTATCGTTGCAACAAACCTAAAATAAGTTTTTATTATAATAAAAAAAATCTAAACTGTTTTTCTTTTAATTTATACCGGCGTATTTTAATTCTCATTGTGATTTATCATTTAATGACTTAGTTCAATAAAATATGACCTATATACGCTTTAGGTAATTTCACTGCAGAAGCATGAACTCACAATTTGATATTAGATGGAGGGACTATGCGAATGACGACTTGAACAGTTGATGCAATCGAAGCTAGTCGTCGGATGTAGGTACATTTATTTATAGTAAAGTGGTAATTAAATCTGATATATAGAAGCAGTTAGCATTTTAAGTAATAAGGAACTCTTAGGAACTCTCGTAGAAATTAATTCTAAACTACCTGAAAATTCTGAAGGGACTTAAACGAAGAAGTATGACAAACTTATTGTTAGTTATTAAAACAATAAATAATATTAATGACAGGCGAATACAATACTTTTAAGAACAGTTTTATAACTAACACAATATAGTGGTCATAAAAATAGACAGATATTTTGTCATCTTAACCATTAACTTAATTACCACTGTTGTGTGCTCTAATTTTTATAAGCTGGCGATAATAAAGAAGGTAACGTATCGACTGATATAAAAATTATCGTTCGGTTTTTTAAACCTTTCATTTCAAAATTTTCATTTCCTAATCCTCTCTAGAATTCACTAGAACTCGTATTAAACATGCGAAGGCCAGCTCACGATTGAAAACCATCAATCTCTAAAGTACGGTCGGTACGTGCAGGAGAGCATGTATCATTCTACTAAAACCGGATGGTCGCGATTCGTGCGACTACGCAGGTTTCCTTGAGCACTTTCGTATCCGGCAACGTAGCCCGCACCTCGTATACCCCGCCTATAACTCTTGGCGAAACAAATGCGTCCACTCGACGGCAGCTGTCGGCGCTGATGGATGGCGAGACATGTGTCCATTATCGCGCGCACACTGGGCCACTTACCTAAACAACCAGACAAAAAAACGTGCCAAAAACAACAGGGGATCTATATTTAATGCTATTTGCATGCGTCTGTAGGAGGCATGTGACAAACGTTTTTATCAGTTCTAATCTCTTATTTCAATTTCAGTTGCATGAAATTGGTCATATTTAATGTGATCTATTAATTTCTTAAATTACTCTATTAGTGCATTAACTTAGAGAACTATCGTTTGGTTTTAACACTTCAATCGACGATCCAAATTCTACTCTTAATTTAGGAAAACTTTCTTTTCAAGAATTTAATATGACACATATACATAATACATATATTTGTAGGTAGTGACATAATCCTATTGCTGCAAATTTTATTTTTGCTGCTTATGTCGCATTTTGTCCTTTTTTGTAATATAACGTCAAAATATGGAATTTCTACTTTAGATTCACTAATATTGATGGACAGAAAAACCATAGAAAAATAACGGGACACCGTTTTTACTCTTTATTTTTCTTTTTTTTTAATGTTATTTATTTACTGATATCACAACTAGTCAGATACAAAACAGCACAACCAAAGAGATTTTACTGCAACTTTTTGCTTTTGAGATACGAAAAAAGTGTTTCCGACGAAATATATTTATCGCTTGAAGTACAATACATAAATATATATGTAACTTTTCTCGACTTAGGGTGTAAAGGCAAATACTAGTAAGATCTTCCAAGTTATGGAAAACGTATGTACCTAAATTGTGATATCCAGAGGGATAGACGATCCTGTGATGGATTTCCCGCCAATGACACAGACATGTTATTGGCAGGAAACCGAAGCAGCTGCGTCCCGAGAACCCTGACCGTCACGCAACTGTAACCTCAAATCTCGTGTGATTCGATACTGTCCGTACTAAGATCTCTAACTATTGATATTCATGGTGAAATATGCAATTATATATATGTGACCAAATAATATTATATAATTCTAATATTAACAATGTCTTTGTCTAGCATATAACCTATCTTCCCTAGTCCGCTGTGCGGCGTTTGACGATGACGAATGACGGACGGACGCGTCGGGCGGCCGGCGGCGGGCCGGGGGGGGGGGCTTAGGGCGGGGAGAGGGCCCTCCTCAGACATATTCGTTCCTATCAATTCAGCTCGACGTTGACGGGTTGCATGAAAAGAGAAGCCTCAGTTAGAATTATGGCTAATTTTTTTTCAGTGTTTTGTAAGAGCTTTCTTGGCGATTTTCAAGATTTATAGATTATTTATTTCAGTTTCTTGGTTGCCACGAGAAAATATGTATTTTTGAATTTGGGTTACAAAATACTAATTAAGTCAGCGGATTCTCAGGTGTTTATTAGAATACTATTCTTTAAAAGATTATGCACGAACTATAAAAATTAACATCTCAAATTTTAGGTAGGGATACAATTACATACATTTAAAACAGTGACGTATAGTTTAAAAGGACATGTAATTTATTTAAAGACCCTATAATATTAGCTCAAGCAAGAACCCCAATTATAGTTCATTAATTCATTCTGTGATAAAGTGAGAGATCGACTACTTTGTATTTCCTTTTGTATTTTGTATGTACAGAATTTTATATATATGTTTTCATTTCAAAACCATTATTTACTGATAATAAAAGTACATCTACCCTTTACCAAAGAGATGAATTCGTGTTTGATCGACACGCACTCGGTTTTCAACGACATTAATGAAAAAAAAAAAAGCCGATTTAAGATAGTCGCCTCGGCCGGCCGTCACGCGTCGCCCGCCGTGATTGATAAAACGCGGTCGACAAGTGGCCCAAACAAAAGTCACCCTTCGAGATATGTCGCTCAAACGTCACGCGCGCATTCACTCCGCGGCGGGGGCCTCGAGAGAGACATTCGGCGGAGCACAAAGCGCGCCGGCTGTCGACGGCTTTGTGAAGAGTTCAGCCGACGCCGCCGGCGGACGGTCTCGTGAAATAGTCTATACATTTTCGAATGATCATCGGTTTTATAAATCCCGTATACGTGTGTGTGAAATACGGGAAAACGATATAAACTAAATAAGGCATACCTACGCTGTCGGAATGGGGTGCTTGACCCGTATTGGAAATCCTTATATTTGGCCATTACACATACAAACGGAATACTAGTCTAAAAAGTGAAATTGTTTCAGAAAAACAATGAATCGTAAGTCGTCAGACATTCGTTTTCTTTTCCCTTTTTGTAAAACAAACTTTACCACGTATTTTATACGGCGTCACTGCACAATAATGTTACTAAATTCTAAGTGCCCTTTCATTATAGTAGGTAATCTAAATTTAGTTTAGATTTTCTTAAATAACAATTAACATTTTAAATTTTTTTTCCTTCTTCACTCCTTTCTGTGTACACTTTTTAACACCGCAATCATTTCCCTAAACCTATAGGGTACCAGAGCGAATTCGCATTTTCGCTGAAAATGGACGCGATCAAAGAATGTCTTCAGTGTATCTTAAATAGTCAACTTCAGTCAACTTCTCTATTTGTCGATGTTATAAATTTATGAGTTTCTGCAGTGAATTTGTTTTTGTCTCAATTTGCTGAAAAGTATGCAGTTTAGATGATAGACGTCTTTCAAGTGTTGGTTGTAATGAAAATTAAGGCTGATATTATTTTAAATTTGATAATAATAGCACATATGTCTAAATGTCTGTAAACTATAGCTATATAGCAACATGAAAAAATGCAATCCAATTTTGACTCCATATCTATTGCGCTAAATCACAATCAAAATTATGAAAACTGTTT
Source organism: Eumeta japonica (assembly GCA_005406025.1). Lineage (NCBI taxonomy): Eukaryota > Metazoa > Arthropoda > Insecta > Lepidoptera > Psychidae > Eumeta > Eumeta japonica. The sequence goes on along the minus strand of BGZK01000453.1, from coordinate 189,445 downwards.
TATACATGAAATACGATTTATACGAGTGAATAAAAAAAATAAAAATCAACAACACGTCGCCATGTTTCATCATATAAGACTAGCCATATTACTAAACTGTCTTTAGCAATGTTAGAGGTTTTCTTAAATTTTAATTTTTTTGCTGGGAAAAAGTATTCGGTTCCTACATTAAATCTCTGTCTAATTTGCGTACCGCAAGCTGTTTATGAAATTCATTTTAAGGAGTAAACTCCAATAACATGTTAAAAATTTTGACGAAGAGATGTTAATTATTTATTTTGTCCTCACACAATGAATATAAAGTGGAAATATGGCATTCTAATACAACCCGAAAATGCATTTGTCATTTTTATTGAAAACCCTTTTACGAATACGTCATACCTACGGGTGAAATTTAAAATCGGGGGATTAAAAATAGCGGCGCTGGGCATTTTATTTCCAGGGAGAATAACAGAGTTTCGATCGGTGACAGTGAGTGACTGTCACTTTGACGTTTGAATGACGTCTCGTAGCGCGGCTGCGCGTGCGATCGGTTTGACGCAGATGTCAATGTGTTTCCATTAATCATGATTCTGTTGACATTTATATAATGGTGTATAGACTTATTATCGATTTTGGACGTAAAAAAATATTATTTTAGCGCATATTTCGTCTGACATATCAAACTGTATTTCATAAATATTTCAGCTTCGCGATCAAAGTATTTGTGATATTATTCTCATTTCTTTATTTGCCTGAGAATTTACATGCGTATAGATAGAATTAATTCCTTAATTTAATATCAATTGCCGTTCCACTATTGTTTACCATTCCGGACCTGCTCGGGATTCCATTTCACCTCCATTAGAATTGAGTTTTCAAAAACTTTGAAAATCGTTAAAAACCCGTATTTTTTATTTAAAAAAAAGCCCCAATACCAATTTCAATGAATCTAAACTAAAAACACTAAGAACTTAAAAGTTATTGATACTTCCAAACAAAATTTTCATCAAAATCCATTTCATGAAAAAAATCCTTACCTATTCTGATGGTGTTTTTAAAAACCCTTCCTTAGTACATGCCAAATTATAAAAGTAAGCTTTATACAAAACTTTAACTTTTTAGGCTTGGCTGTTGATCACCGCATATTTATAGACTATTTGGATACTGGAGATGGAGTATGCTTAGATATCTTTTTAGATAAATTTCTTAACTTTTGCAATAAAATATAATGTATCTTTTTAAATAAATGTCAGCACTAACAAGCTGGCACTTTACGTCAATTTGTGGGTGTGTGTCAAGTATCAAAATTTATTAGATTAATATTATAAATAGTGAAAAAAAAAGGTCAAATACGAATAGGATTCGCGCTCTGAGGGTTCCGTACAAACTGAATTATAAAAATAATATAAATTCACGCTTATTTTCCAGAAGGGTAGGCAGAGGTTATAAGTTTCTAAGTGGTAACTGCTTTGCATATTATGTATGTAGATATATCATATCTATATATTTTTCGTATTTACAAATATCAGAATTTTTGTAAATCTTAAGTTTTCATTGCTCGAAAAATAAACGTTTTCCACTATATTGATGTATATCACGGTCCATACTCTAATTGCAAGTTTGTAATGATAAATAAAATATTTTTCATAAGATCCTAAATTACAAACTATCGATTTTCAGATTTTTTTCGTTTACTTGTGCTGTGATACCTTTCTTCTTGTCTAATTCATAGTTCTAGGTTAAGTTTTAGTTTTACTAGTATTTTAGTTTTATAAGTTTAGTTTTACTAGTGAGTTTTAAAACATAAGGCATATTTGCGCGTAATTTCGCCATATCTTTTGATTACGTGGAGTTTTGAGAAGGCCGATTTTTTACAGATTCAAGGGACCGCAGACCTAAGTATTTGATGTTAATTTCAACTTACGGAAAAGGGCCTCGACGTGTACGTCGAGACCGTCGACGTACACGTGATCCTATAAGAGCTCCTTTTTACTTTAGAAGTACGGAATCGTAAAAGTCACTCAATTGCCATAATTTTGCGTTGAATTTGTATGTATTCAAAGCAATTAAATTAATTGTGTGTTGATTAAATTCTATTTGTATTTCATACATTTATTTACACAATTTCTATTGTAGTTTTAAAAGCTCAAATTTAGAAAGCCAAACATTTCAGTGGTTCTTACATGTACAATGTAGAATTCTGTCAGTTTTTGTTCTTACGAGGGGTACATCCGGACACTGCACGTGTTAATATTTACCAAACATCAAATTACACCTTGTAATTAAGATTTTACACAAAACAAAAAACCTGAATGTGATTCTTAAACAACTGACACTAGATTCATACAGGTATATAGCCTGTGAGTGAATGGTCCCGTCTAGCTGGCCCTCTGTAATGTAGCTCGTACCAGTCGTTATTGTATTGCCCATCTATATATGGGAGTGGGCACATACTAATAACTCCATAGTAAACAGTTTGGGCTGCGATTTACTAAAATTATCATTTTTTTGAATAACTCTTTCTTTAAAGCAGTGGTGACTTGGTGGTTAAGAATATTGCCTCCGAGCAAGGAATAATCACTTCTTATCATGGATCATAGACAACCGATGAGTTTTTAAGTGGTATTAAATTCAAAAATCAAACTAATTACTCTGAAAGTGGAGAAGTACATTAAGCCGTCGGTCTCGGATGTCGTCACCGCATCTGTGACGACGGCAGTTTTGGCCAGTGTGGAGGGCTTAAGGTTCAAAGTCCCTGAAACCGAAGTTAAATATGGCGCGAGGATATATCAAAGCAGCAGCATTATACTAAACGTGACAGATCAGGACAGTTCAGAACATAGTTTGGTATAAACACCAACTATAATTTATATTTATTAATAATTACAATGACAATAAGTGTCTATAGATAAGCTCGTAACAATCTAGAACTTTTTCCTTTGCTTCGAGTTTAGCATACTGACGCCCCTAAAGCAATAAGTAAATGCCTGAATATATACTTTTACAAGCTAATAATACTGGTTTTTAAGTATATACTGTCCGAGAAGAGACGAAACCCTTTTCTTGCGTTTAGGCCGAGCGTTCAAAAAGTAGACAAAGAAAGTCTGAGTAAAGGAGTTGAAGCTGTACAGACAGGTGTTTTAAGTAAACTGTCGTATTTGTAAACCAGTAAGAAAAGTTTAAAAAACCATACATAAAATGTAGAATTAATTCTTTTCTGTGCATATATAGATAGACCGGCACGTTAAAAGTATTTTTTTTCTCGCGGGTGTATGTTTTGTAGATTATTAGTAAAATATTAATAAATACAATTGATAAGTAAATATTAATTCCTAAATTATTGATTTTGGCTCCCGTCCCTAAGTTTTCACCTAAGTGATTTCAAAATTAACTAGAAAAAAATTACAATAATAGAATTTTACGAGTAATTTCCAAGGAAAATATTTTGAATAAAATCTACAATGTCAACAAGGTTTTTAAATATTCATAAATTTCAGTTTTCAGTGGTTATAATGTAAATCTTAAGTATGACAGATATCTACATATATTTGAATCTACCGATGTTATATTATAATATTAAATTAAAGATAATGCAATTGCAACTTTAACACGTTTCTTTCGTCTGTACGCGACATGGGGAAGAATCACTTCCACCTAGCCTTTTTTTTTTAATTAATATTTGCCTGAATTACAGATTGTCTCCAGGATATGTATTTAAAGAAAAGGTACGATTTCTGGTCCCGTGGGCCTAGCCCCGCGCCGGTGCGCGCGCGCTGTTTACGCTTCCAGCCCGAGCTCCCTCCCGCGGCCACATGTTTTTAATAAGGCGGCCGGCCCATCGATTCAGTCACGCTCGGTGATAAATCTGTCAGGAGCAACTTGCACCAATTTTAACCCTCAAATTATAAACTTCGTCACCTAAAAGATTTTATGTTCCTTATAATTTGAATGATTACACTTCCTTTCGTAATTTTTAATATACTCTTTTCTATAATTATAGTTTCGGCAAATTACATGTTAATCACTGTATAATATTCATTTTAACATTAAGTTATGGTTTAGTAAGGAATACGGATGTATCCGTCAGAGCTGAGGAAGATTTCTTTTAACTATAAGAATTCTTTTAATTATTCTTATTTTTTACATATACAATTTGCAGTTGTTCGACTTTGGGTAATTATTAGATTAGGGAAAAAGATTTTTCGTATTTTATGAGTAAAAAGTTGCAGTAAAATTTCTTTAGTTGTGCTGTTTGTGTCTGGCTAGTTTTGATAGAATTAATTAGACGTTATTAAAAATATATCTACTATATAAAAATAAGTCCAGTTTTCCTCCCTGACGCTATAACTCCAGAACGCACGAACCGATTTCCACGGTTTTGCATTCGTTGGAAAGGTCTCGGCTCCGTGAGGTTTATAGCAAAGAAAATTCAGGAAAAATTCAACAGAAAAGTGGGAAATCGTTTTCACATACAGCGCCATCTCTGATACATAGCATGTACTACAAACTAATATCCAATACTTCAAGTAGATGGCGCCGGTGCGTGATAAAGTGTTTGACAGCTACTCATTGTTCTCTGCTCATTTAATTTCATTCAAGCTGAGTGTAAATTATGTGGATCGTGCATTTGAGGTTAAATTCAACACTCTGTCCATAGTCCAAAATGCCTAGAGGACGACGTGCGAGCATCGGCCGCCGCACAAGACATGCAAGCCAGCAACAAGTGTATTCAAGGAACTTAAGCGAAGAAAGACAAAATATAATAAGAGAAAATGACCGATTGAGACATCGCGTGAGCACACGAAGATCATTGGCATCATACAATCGCTTGGCATTCCAATATGATCCCACTGCGAACTACAGTGATGATGAAAATTTAGATATTGGACGAATGACGACTATATGCCGATATTGCAATGCGTTAAAGTTCAAAGAGAAACGGCTGGATTGTGCTGCGCAAGTGGAAAAGTCAAACTGGATCCATTACTTACACCACCACAGCCACTGAAAACATTGTTCGATGGAAGTGATCCCGATTCCAGCCATTTTCTTCAACACATCCTTGAATACAATAACTGCTTTCGCATGACTTCCTTTGGAGCTAATATCATTCGAGAAGGCGGCTTCATGCCGACTTGCAAGGTAAAAGATACAACACACATAACCAATCACTCACACCAACACAATGAATTGCAACACATAACAACTGCATATACACCACACACTACACCATCACACGATCAGAAGTTACAACGTATTCTTCAACAAATTTTAATGATTATTTGCAATTACAGATACAAGGACAAATATATCATTTGCATGGTTCAATGGTGCCAACACCAGATGAACCGCATCAATTTCTGCAAATATATTTCATTTCGTCGATGGTGGATCAGCTGAATGTGCGGTGCAATATACAGGAGCACAACAGTTAAAGAGACGAATTATTGAACAGTTGCAAGCATTTTTCACGCTAATAATGCTGTGGTTAATATGTTCAAAACAGCATTGGAACGAATGCCATCGGATACGCACAAATTTGTCATAAGAGCGGATTGTACCCCAACAGGTGAACATGTGCGAAGATTCAATGCACCCACCGTTAATGATGTTGCTGCAATTATTGTTGGCGATCCAACTAAATCACGAGACATTGTCGTTCAGCGAAGAAGCAATATCATGCATCGTGTAAACGAGACACATCGTTTGTACGATGCGTTACAATATCCAATCATTTATTGGCAGGGCAAGACGGATACGACATCACGTTGAAGATGGTCGATCCAATTACAGGTACAATATTCACACACTAATTATTTCAATTATTACTATTATTGGTTTCCATTAACAATTCATTTAATTTTGTATTTTCAGGAGTATCAACGAATAAAAATCTAAGCGCAATGAATTACTATGCGTATCGTATGATGATTCGTACACATGAGGAGAATGTCATTCTGAAGTGCCGTCGGCTATTCCAGCAATTCGCTGTCGACATGTATGTCAAAGTCGAGACCGAACGTTTAGCGTTCATCCGATTCAATCAGGCAAAGCTACGATCTGAGGACTATATACACTTGCGTGATGCTATTCATTCAGATGGTGATGTTCAGAATATTGGACGACTGACGATTCTCCCATCAACTTATATCGGAAGCCCACGCCACATGCACGAATACGCTCAAGACGCTATGACGTACGTGCGAAATTATGGAACTCCGGATTTATTTATTACGGTCACATGCAATCCAAAGTGGACGGAAATTGAACGCGAGTTGGAACCGGGTCAAAACCGCAAGATCGCCATGACATAATCGCCAGAGTATTTCAGCAAAACTCAAGGTTATGATGGATGTGCTTACTAAGTATCGAGTTTTGGTGACACACGTTGTTATATGTACTCGGTGGAATGGCAGAAGCGTGGACTACCGCATGCTCATATCCTAATTTGGTTGCTGAACAAATTACATTCAAATGAAGTGGATGACATCATATCAGCTGAAATTCCTGATCCAGTCACTGATCCCCGTCTACACGACATTGTGACGACACAGATGGTGCATGGACCGTGCGGTGCATTAAATCCATTATCGCCTTGCATGGCTGATGGAAAGTGCACAAAACGATATCCGCGACCGTTAGTTGCTGAAACAGTCACAGGGAACGATGGATATCCAGTTTATCGTCGGCGTTCAAAGGAAGATAACGGTCGAACTATCAAAGTTAAAGTTCAAAATCAAGAGATTGAGATCGGAAATGAATTCATTGTACCATATTGCCCGCTGCTATCACGAATTTTCGAAACACATGCAAACGTTGAGAGTTGTCATTCGGCCAAATCAATCAAATATTTGTGCAAGTACGTCACAAAAGGCAGCGACATGGCTGTGTTTGGTATTGCGTCGGAAAATGCGAATGACGAAATCAGCAACTTCCAAATGGGCAGATACGTCAGTACTAATGAAGCACTGTGGCGATTATTGTCATTTCAAATTCATGAAAGATATCCCACAGTTGTACATTTAGCAGTGCATTTGGAAAATGGCCAAAGAGTTTACTTCACTGAGGCTAATGCGGCACAACGAGCTGAGAGACCACCATCGACAACATTGACTAGCTTCTTTGCAATGTGTGAAGCAGATCCATTCGCAGCGACGCTGATGTACGTTGAAATGCCCAAGTATTACACTTGGAATCAATCAACAAAGAAATTCCAACGTCGCAAACAAGGAACCCCAGTTCCAGACTGGCCACAGGTGTTTTCAACTGATGCACTAGGTCGTATGTACACTGTTCATCCTAGAAACGATGAATGTTTTATTTGCGACTGCTGTTAGTAAATGTACGTGGACCAAAATCATTTGCGCATTTGAAAACTGTGAATGGCCACCAATGCCAAACATATCGAGAAGCATGTCAACTATTGGGTTTGCTGGAGAACGATTCTCATTGGGATTTAACACTTGCAGATTCAGTTGTTTCATCAAATGCGTACCAAATACGAACGCTGTTCGCAATTATCATCACCACATGTTTTCCTTCACAACCAATTCAGTTATGGAACAAATACAAAGACGCCATATGTGAAGATATCTTGCATCGCTTGCGCATTCAAACGAATAATCCTGACATCCAAATAACCGATGAAATCTACAATGAAGGATTGATTCTGATTGAGGATCAATGCTTGACTATTGCAAACAAGCTACTGATTGAAGTAGGAATGATTGCGCCAAATCGATCGATGCACGATTCATTCAACCAAGAATTAAATCGAGAGCTGCAATACAATGTTGATACATTGCAGGAATTCGTTAGAAATAATGTTCCGTTGCTGAATGAACAGCAAAACAAGTATACGAAACATTAATGCAAGCGGTGGACAATAATACTGGTGGTCTATTCTTCCTGGATGCACCTGGAGGAACAGGGAAAACATTTGTCATTTCATTGATTTTGGCCACTATTCGATCAAGATGTGACATAGCTTTGGCGTTAGCATCATCTGGAATTGCGGCGACTCTTCTAGATGGCGGTCGTACTGCACATTCTGCGCTTAAGTTGCCACTCAATTTAAACACAATTGATACTCCAACATGCAATATTTCCCGATCCAGTGCAATGGGAAAATTGTTGATGCAATGCAAGCTCATTGTTTGGGATGAGTGCACAATGGCACATAAGAAATCACTTGAAGCACTTAACTTCACACTGAAGGATCTTCGGCGAAATAACAACATCTTTGGCGGCTTGATGATATTGTTGGCAGGCGATTTCAGGCAGACGTTGCCAGTAGTTCCCCGTGGAACGCCTGCAGATGAATTGAATGCTTGCCTGAAGGCATCACCTTTATGGAATAACGTAAAAATTATCGCTAACCACTAATATGAGAGTTCAACTTCAAAATGATCAAAGTGCTGCACAATTTTCCAAACAATTATTAGATGTTGGAAATGGAAAAGTCCCAGTTGATGCGACATCTGGATTAATTACTCTTACCAACGACTTTTGCCGATTTGTAGACACTCAATTAGTTCTTATTGAAAATGTTTTCCCAAACATTAGTGAGAATTATAAGAATTATGCTTGGTTAAGTCAACGAGCAATTCTTGCCGCAAAGAATAATGATGTCCACGCACTGAATTTCACCATTCAATCAAAATTGCTGGCGATTTGGTGACATACAAATCCGTTGATTCAATAACAAATCCCGATGATGTAGTAAATTATCCAACGGAGTTTTGAACTCTCTGGAGATACCAGGATTTCCACCACATAACTTGCAACTCAAAGTTGGTACAGTTATTATGATACTGCGTAATTTGAATCCACCGCGACTTTGCAACGGTACTCGACTTTCGGTAAAGAGACTTATGCCGAATTTGATTGAGGCAACCATTATTAACGGAAAGTACGCAGGTGAAAATGTATGTATTCCTCGAATACCAATGATTCCGACTGATCTTCCGTTTGACTTCAAACGATTGCAATTCCCAGTTCGCCTTGCGTTCGCAATGACAATTAATAAGTCGCAAGGCCAATCGCTTAGTGTTTGCGGGATAAATTTAGAAAATCATTGTTTTCACATGGGCAGTTATACGTTGCGTGTTCACGAGTTGGGAAACCATCCGCTTTGTTTGTGTTAACGTCAGACCAAAACAAAAATGTGGTTTACCAAAGAGCACTACAATGAAACGGATAATTTGCGGACACGTATAACGCTTCGATTCAGTATTTACTTTGGATTTGTAGCGACATCAAAGAGTAACTTTCATTTACTTAGGGAAGTTCAACTAAATAACACTTCATTTTAGTAATCGAAATGAATTTATTACTGTGTGAAATGAAATAAATATTTTCCTTTTCAAATATATAACAAAAAAATTTTTTTTCTTTATCTTTTAATCACCAAACGAAATGTTACATAAAACGAATCTGGTGGCGAAACGGAGTTCGCCGGGTCTGCTAGTATATATATATATATATATATATATAAAGTGAAAACGGTGTTTTGCCATTTTCCTATTTTTTCTGTTTACACGTAGAAATTCGATACATTTTGAAGTTTTATTACAAAAACTGGAAAATGCTATATAAGCCGCGAAAAAAATTTATGGACCTAATGCAGTGTCGATAAGAGTAGCACAAAACTGATTCAAGGGTTTACAGTCCGGTAATTTTGATGTCAAAGATGAACTTCATTTTGGTCGACCTGTTACGGATAAATTTGATGCCATCTTAGAAACAGTAGAGCAAGATCGGCGTAATTTTTACGACATAGCTGAAGAGCTGAGAATCGACCACAAAATAGTTTTGATCCATTTGAAAAAAGTTGGATATTCGAAAAAGCATGATACTTGAGTTCCACATGAGCTCACTGAAAGAGATCTAATGAATCTTGTACTCATTTGCGATTCTTTATGGAAACTTAATGAAACCGAACCGTTTTTGAAAAGACTGATTACTGGTGATGAATATTGGATTATGTACGACAAGAATGTGCTCGATGCTACGTGTGTGGTTGGACTGGAAGGACATTATTCATTATAAGCTTGTACCGCCGAGCGAAACCATTACTTCGTATCTCTACTGCCAACAGTTGATGAGACCTAACCAAGAAGTCGCGAAGAAATGGCCGAAATTGACCAACAAAGAAGGTGTGGTTTTTTGATCATGACAACGTCAGACCCCACACATATTTAGCCTCTTAGCATATATTGAGATAGTTTGGTTGGCAAGCGTTAATGATCCTGACCTTGCACTCTCAGATTTTTATCTGTTGTGGCTTCTTCAGAATTATTTAGGTAGTGTTAGGTTAATATCAAGAGAGGATTGTCAAAACTACCTGTTGCAGTTTTTTGATCAGTAGTCCCAAAATTTCTACAGCAATAGGATTATGCCACTAACTTCAAAATGGCAAGAAGTTGTTTAATAAAATGGTATACATATATATATATATATATATATATATATTAAATGTAAATAGAACATAATGAAAAATTATCTTGAATTCGTATATAAAATAAGAAAAAATTTTCCCCAATTTTATTTTACCCGCTGCATTATAGTCATTCCCCATCCGCGGAGATGGCGCTTGTCTATGGCCCATAGCTAGTAGACTTTATTTTGACACCAGTTATGTCTTCAATTAAAACAGACCATTTTTTAAAATGTGCTGTTTCTCTTCTTATTAGCGTATGCTATCTGTCTCCTCTTACATATTTAACAAAGTTAGAAAAATGTGTGAATATCGTGGAAATATTATTTAACAATTTAAACTTTACTTAACAATATAGAAATAAAGTACTGTATCAGATATTGTATTGTAATATGTCAAAATGTGTTAATGTGTAAATTGTGTATTGTGCGTATTGCGAGCTTGACTCGTTATGTTAAAATACTATTTTTACAAACAAAATATCAATGGTGTGAATTGAGCAACCGATATTTAAGCACATTTGGGGCTATTTTTCATTGATTATCGACGAGTGGGGTTTTAGTGTCCATTAAAAGTGTATCACACTTCACCTTATTACCGATATATGAAGCGCCGGCGCATGTGGTGTGTCGTTAATCGATCGCTCCCACGACCGCGCGGTTTATGACGCCACTTGGGCTTATTAAGAGCTGTTTGCCGTTGCTCGTCCTGCGGCGATGCGCGGGAGCAGTCGGTATGTAGGCTATGATCGTTTATGAGGCTATAACCATGCCCAATATGACAATCATTTGAAGTATATTTGAAATTTTGAATAGATAGTGGGTAACAACGTGGAACGGCGGTAATACCGAAAGACCTACACAAGATTATTCTTTATTTTTCATTTGTTAAATATTATATAGAATAAGCATAGGAGAGATATAATTACTAAGATTTTTTTAAAGTAGATGGAGAAGTTTGGAAACATAATATTTTAACTCTACTTCAACAAAACTATTTTTAAATCTCCGTATCTAAACTAATTATACTTCATATGTTGAGCGTCGATATTTTTAAAATGTAATTCATTTTTTACTTTGTAGTAAAAGTTTCTCATTTTTTATTCATTATTAATGTTATGCAACGTGTATGTAACTTTATACTACTGAAGACGCACCTATTTCAAAAGAAACTCATAAGATATAGTTCCCATGCGAGTGTGATGGGTATCTTTCGAATTTTTGAAAATACAAGTGATAATGGACATACTTGTTTTATCATAATGTTTTTACATCATTATATCACTCGGTTTGGCAATGTTTTTATGAAGTGTAGAGGTATCCTCTTCCATAGTTTTGAATTTTTGGCACGAAGATGATATAAAATTTCCAAAAAAAACTAAATACTCTGTGCTAGTGAATAGGTTTGAAAACATATTGAAAATTATAGTTAAAATATTAACATAATTTGTTCATTTTTTGTAATAATAATAAATATGTAATATAAATCACAAAATATTATTAATACAAACATACAAACTATCCCTGTCATAAACCATAATAAGTCCTATTTAGTTTTTACAATGTTCCATTCAAGTTAAATTTTAAATATTTTGTACGAAAAATTGTTTTTTTATACTGTATAAAAAAAACTGGAAGTACATTTGTCATTAAAATATTTTTAAGCATGTCCATAAATTTCTTTCGGACACTATTAGTCTCTCGGCATTAGTGAGTTGGTGCTTTTGACAATTGATTTATGTCTGTCACGTCTCGTCATAACGGGCACGGCAGGCGGCGCGGGCGCATGTGGCAAGACTCCTCTCCCGTCCCGTTGCGTCACCCCCCGTTGCAAACCAACAGCCCCGACGCGTTGAAAGCGTCCCAAAGATCACGGATAAAGATAAGTTGTTAAGTGTATTTACAAATTCATATGTGTATGAGGATAGGTCTTTCGCATATGTTGATTCAGCACCCGTTCAATAATCTTAAAGCGCTGATTTAGGATCGATTACACTAGCCTCTGTGCTTTGAGCGCGAGCTTGACACATAAAATATTTATTGAATCAGAAAAATGAAAAGACCACAGTGAAAGTGTACAAAAATTTAAATGGGAGTATCTTTATAGGTGCAGACAAATAACATCATTTGCCGAGGATTTCGCAAATATTAAATGGTTGGTGTGACTGGCAAGCTGCAGGTAGCGTGCGTTCTAGCTTTGAAAAGGAATCATTGCAGGCACGTGTACCTGTGAAAATATGGTTTATGTCTAACACTACTTTATAAGTTGTACTCTTATATATATAATAAATTTCTATTTAAAAACTGGAAAACAATAATTTTGTTCATATTTTTTATTATGTTTCATTATTTATCAAACACAAAATTAAACGTCAACTGGAATGTTTTTTTAAAAACAAAAATATATTGTTATATAAATTTTGAATTAATTTTTTGAGAGTATTTATTGTTGATTGCTTTTCGATCATACATTCAGATAATATTTTTTATTGCAAGAAATTATATTCTTAATATTTCATTAAATATTTTATGTTATTTACGTAAACAAAGAAAAGTTGCTTTCTCTTGCAACCTTATGTCGTCTCATTTCGTCATTTAGTTTAGTAGATGTAGAATCTGACAAGTGATTAATACTTGTCATTACGAACACGATTGGAGCTTCAGTAAGAAAATATGTATTATAATATTTACAGATAAGACTGTATTGTTTAAATTTAGTTTAATAAATTCTAATATTAGTTATGAAAATAATTATTAAAAAGAAACTATGGTGTGATCAAAGTACAGTAAAGCACTTGGTTGTAAAAAAAATTAGGCAGAAAGAAAAATAATGATATCTGTCGTGTTAAAGACAGTCCTACTCAATCTTGGGTTACGTCACAAACCCTTCTTACAGACGGGGAAAGGGGATTTACATGGCCATTAAAATTAATTTAAAGGACTATTGATCCTTTTTCTGGATGCCGTTTTAGTCTTTTCTTTTGTAACGTATGAATATAACGGCCACGCTACGTTGTATTACAAACTCGGTCGCTGATAACTCAATGGTCGCTGAATCGAAGTTTTAGTCGTTAGTTGAATGTCAACATTGAATTCGTTGGTTTCTACTAACTTCCCGCGTCCAAACTGTAATATAATGGCTGTTGGTATTATAAGGAATAGTAAAAAATATCAATTTTTAATTCGCAGATTGTTAAAAGCTTTGGTAATCAATTATGGTAGCCAGGAAGCAGCGACCGCACAACGCTTACCCGTATAAATGATAGTATGGTATTTTAATATATTCGAGCTCAATTTGCGTGATGCCGTGGTTACTTGTCTATATTCATGGTCATGTCATTGATTTTTCTACATGGCACTAATTATATCTGCTCATTTTTAATATTGAATATAAATTAATAAAGACAAAATAGAAATTAATCCCGTATCTCATTATCATAATTAATCAGTATTATATTTCATAATAAAATGCTACAATTCCTAAATATCATAAATTTCTTAGCTAAATCGTTAGGATTTGGCTTAGCGGGTAAGTTTCGTGCAGTTTAGATACGGTAGATACAATAGAATAGAAGACTAGCCGGTAGTTCTTGGTTCAACTGTCGTTGATACACATTAGTGCTTCCTTATCTGCCTGTTGTTAGTGTGTTGATGCATAGCACAGTAAGAACTGTTTCAAGAAATGAGTTATGTGCACGTAGTAAGGAGATTGTAGAATCAATATTAAAAGTAACAGTATATATCGCTTCTTATGTATCTAATTGATAACTAATTATTACCCATCCGCTTCGTTCGTCTTAAGTAATTATTCCATTAATGGGTGGGCTAAAATTTCTAGTATTATAGAGACGAAGTCATGATATTAGTTACGTGCAACATAATACAAAACAAAGCTTTATTCCATTAAAACATCCCCACAAAATAACTCCCGCCATCATAATTACCCCCAGATTACAATTTTGAAGTCCACGCAAATGAGATCGCGGGTAAAAGTTGTATAATAATTAAATAAAACCAATATCGATAACAGATAGTGTAGTTTTTTATTAATGAAGAAAATTTTAGAATTGGCTTAGTAGTTTTTATTTAATGCGCGTACATTGACGAATCAAACACACACACGTGTATATATCTATACACGTAAACAGTCATTGCAGAGGCACGCACATATACGGAATTCCAGCCTAGAACGTATTCAATAATCCGCTCCTTAAATTTTCAGATCAAAGTTGTATACACAGAAGTGTACATTATATAAATTATTGATTGTCTAACTGACTGACTAATTGTTGACGAGATTTCAAAGATTATAGGTCCGATTTAGCTACTTGATATTTAATCATTTAAAACATACGCGAACGGCGCCGCGGGAAAGAGCTAGTGTTATATGTTATATATATAAAAACCAACCATTGTATGTATAGGTGTTAAAATAAATGTGTTTTTTTGTGATTCAAAAAAACACAAGTAATGATACATAATTGTTTCATCGTTGTCTTAAACTGTATCGTGATTCACATCTTCATTGACTACTCTTTGCCGTGAGTATCGCTGAGGGAAGACTTCTCATTTATCTTAATACTAAAATAGTTGTAGTTCTGATGTTTGCGGGAGTTGTTTATAGCTAAAAACATTCTTTACTCAGTTTCGTCCCACACCGATATTATTTTATGTCAACTCACAGAATTCTGTTTACATTGAAATTTTTAATAGGGTTCGGTAAATATGCGTTGGTATATATATTTTTTAATAACTTCAAGTAAACTGTCAACTTTTTAATCAAAAAAGCGATAAAGGCCGTGGCATTCGGTACTCTAATTAACATTATTTTTATTTTGTGATGTGTACGTACGTAAAAAAGAAAATGGTCAGACATAACATTGCTAAGAAACGACCGAAGTGTTGGCCATGGCGGCTACGAAAAGAAATATTGGTTCAACTTTCTACATAAAATAAATAAAATACTATCATTGCAATAAAAATTTTGACAGCGACTGTTTTCTGAAATAGAGTTCATGACGAGAATAATAACTTGAATGAATTAGAAATGATGTTTTTTAATAAAAAAAAATTAAACGTGTGGCACTCGGGGACTGCCGCGGTAAAGCTATTGCATAGCATTTTTTATCAACTTATGTAATTATAAATATTTATTTATTTATGCAGTATTTTTTTTATATTAATTCAAGTTTTTCATCACTTTTTTCATTAATAAATGCACTTTGTTTATTCATATTTAAAACACTTTATGCACAAATTTTACGCGTGCAGCTATTCACCAGCAACTGCTATTCACTGTTGTATATAGGTACACCTATGTATACATATATACCTACATGTATACTTAGGGGCACATGCGGTGAGTGTGGCATTATAAAGATATGATAGATACCTATACACCTATATACTTTCTCACAAACAGCTGCTTACGTATTCGCCCAATTTCAGAGCAGCTCGTCTCGATCCGTGCGAGCTTCGTACAGTCGTACCATATACATACACGTTAAGCGAACGCTCGGCCGAGCTCCATAGTAGGCGGAGTGGGGGGTGTAATGTTTTATTTTCGTTACGGGATTTCTTGATTCGGTTGCCGCGCTCAAAGCCCGCGATAAAAGCTATGCAATAGCTTAAAAAAAATAACTTATTGTTTAAAATACTCATCAATGCATAAAATAATTACACAATGTTAAAAATTTAAAACATAATGTAAGAATGATTGAAATTATTAACAAAATACATGAGCCTTTAATAACCTTATTTGCTTTAAAAAAAATTGTACAAAGTATTATTAACTTTTAATTATCAAAATAGCTTTAATAATATAATATTAAAAAACATATTTCATTAATTAGTAGTATCTGAAATAAATATTTAATATCTCACGATATAAACAATAATTAGGAATTCAATCTATGTCTATCCGGGCAGATCCGTGGATATAGCAAGTTAATAGACGTAGGCTATAGCTGTTTTGCGTTATTTGTATTTTATTTAAACGTTGAGTTACGCTCTAGTATAAACTATAAATTATGCCAAAAACCAGAAAAGAAGCTAATACGCTGGCTGTATAGACAGGTTATAGTCGTTATAGGTATTAATTACGATATGGTCCAAGTATTGGGCCACCTAGATCAACACATCCAAAACGATGTAAGAAGAAGTCCTTCAATGTTCTGTGCTCTCACCCATTTTGTACATCCTCTATACGAACAACGGAACTTTGCCTTCTAAAGCTTATCTCGTGTTTTTCGCAGATGACACGTCACTATACGCACTCGACGCACGGCCCAGAGCCCTAACATATCTACAAAGAGCGCTGGACAGTCTGGGTGACTGGTTTAGCAAGTGGAAGATCGAGAACCTCGTAAAGAATGCAGTGGTTTACGTCTCGAGAAGTAGATCGGATAGATGAATAGAAAGATAGATAGAAAAGTAGACCGAACTTTTGTTTGGGTTACAGAAATTAAGTACCAGGGTTACTCTAGATCCAAAACTTAATTTCGACAAACATGTAAAGCGCATCTGAGACAAAGCGGTCTTTTATCAAGGCCGTCTCTACCCGATGATTAACGCTCGGTACACTGTCACTCTGGATATTCAAACTACAAGTTAATGGTAATAGATTCATGCGCACTGCCACATGTGTTACTGGTAAGCTAGAAACTTTAACTTACACCGTACAGACTATCGCGGTTATCTCAAAGAGCAGTCAAAATGGTACTTCAAATCGGCAATAAATCACTCCAACCCATCAATTAATAGCTGCATTTACATCTTATAATATTAAACTCTCATTCAGAAAACGCGAGCCTAAACATATTCTTACAAACCTTAATGATCCCATTACATGTGCAATCGTAAACCTTTTTCACATCAAGCGGACACTATGGGTCTGTCCCTAGCAGTATACCGTCGACGTGTAGTTGCAGACCGTGCGCGCTGCCACGGAAATTCCTCTCAGGTACACAAATCTGGTACATCAGACTTCCATTCTCAGACCCCAAATACGGGAGCGGCTCGAATCGCCTCCGTTGCTCCCAGCGACGATTTAAGACGAGATGCACGTCATTCTGCATACCCCTTAGGCAGTTGCTCAAATACTTTCTGCGGCTTAAGTGCAACGCTCGCCGCGCGTGACGCGACCGGTTAAGCTGTGGAAGCCTTTGAGCTAACAGTAAAGTTCAAGGTGAGCTTTTAGACAGTAAAAATTTGAGACCGTTCACGTGCCCGTGCACGTGATTCCCTATTCAATGAAGATTTCATCTTCCTCTTGTGCGAGAAAAAATAAGTATTGGGTTATTAACATCCATATCAGCGTAACGAAACGCCATGACGAAGTCCCGTGATCGTCATGAATCTCAGTGACGCTCTAAAGGCTATATTTAGATATATCCATGAAAATTGTTGAATTAAGTATTGAGAGTAGTCGTTTTCAATTTTCTTCCTTAAATTTATAGAATTTATTAGTCAAAGCAGGTTCAAAGTTGATAATTCGTCCTCCTAGATGTTCAACTTGGCGTGTAATGAAATGCCGTAATAGACGCAGGCGAACGTCGCACGACATCTCGTCCGTTAACACGCGACGTGACGTGTGACACGACGTGTGACAGACGGCTCGTCATGTGATGGCTGTCAAGCACACAGACAATCTTGTATAATTTACTCGGAGCGGCGCAAGTACGTTTTCGGTACATACATACATTCAGCACTCTAGTTTCAATTAGAATATAATAATATTGTTATTTCGTGCGATTGTATGAAAATGGATAGATGTTATTATTCTTTGCATAAATGGAAATTTTCGATTTACCTCATTGTGCAAATATGGTTATTCAAAGTTACATGATAGGAAATTCTATTTTATTCATCTCGACGAGAAATTCCCAATATATAAGTACATAGTGATGTTTACACATTCTAATTATATATAAATTCAAATCTGCATGTTATCATCAAGTGACCGTTTTAATTTACCACTACAGACGTGTCGAACACACAAATTAACGTGACAACCCCCAAAAATCGCACGTTTCTCACTCACATTAGTTTCGCGACGCCGCCCAAGGCCGGGCGAGGCACGCTATAAATCAGACAGGCCGACAGACAGAAAAACCCGACAATGCCGCCCGTGCCGCCGCCGCCGCCGTCGGGATTTGCATTAGCGATTGCATTAATCATCGGACGCACAATCAAAGCAATAAAATGTTGTATGGCGCGTCATTAATTGTCATTGGCAGAGTGACAGCTGATGCCGCGGCTGCGGGAGGGGCGGGCGGTAGGGGGTAGGCCGTCATTGGGCGAGTGACGTCGACCGTCAGCCCCTGTCGATGTGTTTAATGACTTTTATTTTTTTCAACATTTTAACGCACATCGTCTGGATGCCCAATTTAAAAGCGGCTTCTATCTTGCTTTAGAATTTCTCGTAGTTTATGATTTAATGGATTGTGGCTATTCGTTTCTTCCACAAAGTGAGATATAGATGGCGTCATTTGAACATACCGCTTTTGTTTTAGATAGTTACATTATTAATTTCAAAGGAGTTGTGAATTATAGTACTTACATAAATATAGCTTTCTGCAATCGAAATTAAAAAATGTATTTCATAATTTCGTAGCGAAAACAGACAAAACAAATCAACGCTATCAATGAAATCAATGTGATACACAACTTCATATAGTTCAAAAAAAAATGGAAGTCACAATATCGTAACGAAACGATCAACTAAATTATGTCCTCCACAAATAAACATCGTAAACGAATTTTGATCGGAATTATGTACTTTGATTCGTCGAACACTGTCTACCCCGCACGGCAAAACCTACTAAAATATCACAAAGGCAACGTTCACGCGACGAACGCTCCCGCCCCCTCCCGCCAAACGACAACGGCACTCGGCCATAATTCAGCCCCAACCTTCATATTTCCATCACATGCTAACGGCAAAAATCCAAGAACGTTGCCAACGAAAATCATTATCAGGGCGATTCATCAAAAGCCGGGTCGCGTAACTTGTAATGGCCGGGGCAAGGGGGGAGGGAGCGAAACGGGGGGAGGGGAGACGTTGATTCATAACCAATAAATCAATGGGCCAGGGGTAGTAATAGGGCAAATATTGTACATTAAGAGGAACCACCGCTCGGGCCGCGGAGGGCATTGGAGTCGTTTGCTGTTACAAAAGTTTTCATTCTTTTTCCGTGCGACTCAATTTAAATGAAGAAAAGTCTGAGTCAACAATACTAAAAGGCCCCATTGGACGATTGGTTTCTTGGCGAATCTAATATGATCATGTTTTTAATATCGCAGAGTTTTTTTGAAAGGAAGTCCAACCTTCAATCTGACAATAGTCTGAGAAGGCGATCTCCGATGGTTCGCATGTATCTTTGTTGGTTGTTTTAGAAACATCGTGGCATTTCCTCAATTTTCCTATATATTAAAATAAAACAGAAAATTAATGCTAGATATTAATACGCCCACCTGTAGTACCACAAGGTTATAGTTAGAGTCTTTGCTTGCATCCCACACGCTGATCGAAAATAAGTAATAAACATCATTAGTTTCGACGGCTAAGGATATCATCGTTGTAAAAGTAGTCGCAGAAGTTTCATCAGAATTCTCAACGACATATCTTGTTTTTAATTCTGACCACGGTCCAATCGACCGCAAGTCTTCATTTTAACTCAAATAAAAAGCATTCGCTCTGCGTCAGATAGAATAAAGCCGGTGCGTTCACCACATCTTTGACAACGATTATTAGTAGCCTCCTACATACATCAATGTGGTTTTCCTTTTTTTAAAGAGGACCCCTGTGGGATGTTGTATGTGTGGGATGTAGTATGTGTGCGTTGTACAACTAAAAATGAAACAAGTAGGAACCTGTACTAACGCGTCGTTCTAGAAGAAGTAGTAGCAGTACATTTCTTTCTCGGCAATTTAACAGTTCTGCCCACGGTACTGGTGGGGGGAGGCAGACGTTAATTAACTCCGCCCGCGCCGCGCGCGCCGGACACACAATACGCGCGTTTTGTCCGCGGGTAAATTTCAAAATTTTAATTAAAGTGCAGCGACACGCCCGCAACACTCGCGCCCGCCCGCGTCCGCCGAGTTCCGGCGGGGCCATCCGCATCAAATATTCCGTGTAATCTCAAGTCGGCACCCGATGAAAGTCAGGGCTGCAATATATAAATGCGTAAAAAAAAATAAATGTATTACAATTTTTATTGAAAAGAGTACGGAACGATTTTATAAAATGTACTTTAGCTATCTTTATACGCTTCTTGACAAACGTTTACATAGTTTACAAACTTACAGAGTTGCAGTTTGTCAATCGGTTTAGCGGCTCAGAGTCGTTGAGGTCTATAAATGTGCCCTTTTAAATAAAACAAATGCGGCCATAAAACTCTTATGAATTGATGAATTGTATGAGTCACTGACTAGAATCGGCTCGGTCTCGATCGTTCGTCGAATTTTTGTTTGACGGAATGTATTATAAAATCTCTTGAGACGCCAAATAATATAAAGTCATTTATGATTATTTATCAGAAACATAAGCAGAGATCAGATTTGCACATAGTTCCGTCGTTGCATATCTCTCTGCTTCACTGACATCCATCAATCGTTTTTTTTTAAGCACATCGGTTTTGGGTGCTTCAAATGTGGTCCTTCTTTAACACCAATTTGGTCTGAATGGAATTTTCTAGGGCGACCCTTGCCGACCCATCCGTAACACACATTGGCTCTATAGATTTGTTTTGCCAGTTGATTTTCATTTTTATACTTTCCAGATGGCCATACCGCCACGACATACCTTTTTTGTACCCCGATCATTACATCTTCCTTCAAATTATACCGTTATCTAACATTACAGTTCCTATATCAATCTTATATTCTAACCTATATCCAGGGTAACATCATTGATTCTACTTTTATCTTTGTTCTCCTATATCCAACTTTCACTACCGCACATATTCGTAAGCGTATATAGGGACCTGAATTTCATTACTGATAGTCAAACGTTATAGTGAAAAGCTAGTACTAATGGAATATTTTTGTTTGTATGTAAGGGATTTACACACTCCAATTGCAATTTAAAATAAATTCTTTAATTTGCCAGCGTTCAAGAATGCAACGAGGAAAAGAACACACAAGCAACCTCGACAATATGAGTCGGGCATCTAGCATTAAACGTCCTCGGCAGGTCGGGGGTGACGACCTGGCCGAGGTCACCGCTGGTAAATCTAGCTCAGTCCTGTCGTGAAAGTTTCAGAGGAATGCATGCAAATAAATATGCAATGGCTGAAAACAAAAGATGCACAAAATGGAAAAAAAACAGAGCACTGATTTACTTAACGCCATCACTTACAAGTAAATAAAATCCGAATTCAGAATACAAAATGTAAGTAAAAAGTACCGTCATGCATTGGTCGTGAGTATATGGAATCAAAATAGTAATTTTGGTTTATGAAGTAAACTTTAATGTAATACTAGTTTTTGGGTAAAATTATATATATGCATGTGTTATTTTATCCTGTAGTTTTTTAATATAATGCCAAAAATTTGTACGACCGGTGAACTAACAGACCACTAATTTTTTTTTCTACATAATGCAGTGATTATTTTTGACATTAATTTAACGAATATAAATAAAAAGTTTTATTTAATAAAAAAATTTAATGAACCCGTACCTATAAAGTGCAACCTTTTATTGAATCATTATATAATAACAGTATTTTATTTTAAACTCGTAAATTAAGCTTATGAAAGTATTCTTAAAAAATATGCCTTAACCGTGTACGTAAGTAATAACCACTGGTTAAACTCGGTGAAGTGAAGTCGCGACCCCCAAAGGTAATATTAATTCGACAACAGGCGCGTGAGCAGCGGTAGTCTGCGGTCATTTTTCACGGGGGGCGCGGCGACGCTAAGCTTTGTTGCATCGCCGTCTGTTAACATTTTACTAGCTGTCAACCGCTTAATGGGAACAGATCTCGCTGGGTGTAAGCCTTCTCTGCCCTTTTGTAGCTGCGTGTGTGCAGCTTCTTTGAGCGAGGTGCTTTCGAGCGAGATTTTTCCTTTTTCCTTAAAAAGATGAACTTAAAGTTATGAACGAAGTTTTTCAAGTTGTTAATAATTGTAGGTGTTTTTTACAGGATGAAGTAAATGACAGAAACGCGGACAAGCGTATTACGATGTACTTCATAATTGAATCAGTGAAAATATAATTAGTAGTATTGCGCTAGCGCTGGGTCAAGTTCCACAAATTATCTTATTATTCTTTAAATATTTTAAGAATTAACCAATAAAAATCTCCATCTATAAATGATAATTTCGTAAAATATATTTAGATATTCATATTAGTGTCGTATTATACAAGCCGTTTGTAATAGTTACATATTAAACTAAACTTCAGAAAATGTTCCTACACGTTCAATGAATTTTCCGCATCGACTTAAATCGTGAACATTAAAAACGTAAAACAAAAAGTGCGTGTCGGACTCTTATGAAGAGGGTTCCACGCTAGACATTATCGTATTAATCTTCAATGAAGTCAAGCAATACGATTGGTACAAATTTCTCTTCAAGACTATTTCGCGTATCCTGTGGCAATTTAGGGATATCGGATTTTGGTTTAGATTTTCGTGTAATGAAACCCTAAAAATTTAAGCTGAATGAAAGCATGAATAAATGAAGGCGTATATTTTACATTTTTAAAAATTCCAATCTCTGTAATTTTGGGGACAAGGAAAATAAATGGGAAACACATTTTCTTTAATATCTCTTGAAATATTTATTCTAAAATGATAATATAATATACGCACAAGTCTTATTACAAAGTCGTTCATTTGGTATGCGACATGACGCATCTACTCCATAATTTTCGCTATGTTTTCGAGATTGGGTCACCTAACTCTGAATGTGGACCAAATCGCAATGGTTTTTGTCGAGTAGATCCAGGAAAAAACAGGCTAAGACAGACGGACAGACAAACACGAAAATGAAACCTAGAAGAGTTTCTTTTTTTGTCGGGGGTACGGAACCGTAACAATGATAAAAGATTTGAAAATGGCACAACTTTTTCTGATTTTCTTGTTACATACCAAAAATTGGAGTGTTATGGTATCTTGACTGAGGGTACAAAACGCATTATCATTGGACTGATTTAATTGGAAGTGTTGAATGTATGATGGAAATGACTTACTCTTAGACAATACGTAAGTTAGATTTTAATAAAGTTAAAGTTTCGACTCAAAAACCATCTCCAATATTTACATCGGTACTACAGATGATGAGAGAGTTTAGATATGTATTTTTCCTTTTAATTAGAAAACTTGGAAAAAAATGATTGATGCAACTGAACCACTTTAAAAAAATTGCCAAGTGCATATTGGGTCCGTATTAGTGAGATTTCGTATCCGAATTTAATAATATCAGCTTGTTCTTTTCTAATTTATGCTCTATACCTGTGTATTAAGCGCTATTTTCTCTTAACAGGTGCTAATAGTTACTTAGTTGCTCTTTGTATGACTACAAATAAAACTGTCAAACGTAAGAATCTATAAGCATTAAATTAAGACCTTATAAATTATTAAAATTATTAGAATTGCGATCAAATAGATATTTATGATGAATTATGTAAGATAAAACCTATAATCGTAAACGTGTTGATCTATGTTTATTAAATTTTGATAAGTGTATGGTGAGAGCGTACAGTTTACGGAAATTGTATTAAAACTTGTTTATTACACCATCGATTTTCAAATGATATATAATCATAAATAGAACTGTGAAATGTTGCGTTTGAGGTATCTAAATAAAATTATCATTTTTGATAATCCTTACTATTTATCATGTAACTTCTTCAATTTTCAGTTGTATATTAAAACAATCCTTTATGAGTTGTTAGTTGAATGTTAAGTATTGTCTTCAGATCCATTCCAAAGTGGAAACACTGTACTGAATCTTAATAAACAAGTCACTCACTAAGAAGGAGTGAAACTTAAAAAAAGTGGACTCATTATTTTTAAAACGCGCATATGTGAAATGCTGCATGACATTACTTTAGGCCAACTATTCATTATTAGCTACATGCGCAAATCAATTTCGCAAAGTCCATCAATCGACACGATGCGTGCAATTCACGAGCGCCCGTAATAAACGACACATCGGGAATCTATAAAAATGCATAAAGCAAATGCATCCGGGCGCGTCGATGCAGGCCGTAGATCATGCGCCCGCGCCGCGACACCGCGTCATTTCGGCCCAAGTGACTAATGTCCGCTGTCAATTTTTTGTATGGCTCATGCGGGAGGTGACCAACTGTTACTTCGTGAAACATTTTGTGACGTTCACAGATTTGAGAAAATAGAGAGTGATTTTTGCCACATCAGTGACATTTAAACCAGCCGATACCGGACATTCTGAGACATTTGTTGCAACAGACGCCGTTTTGACTGATGTCTTTAGAGTGTTCAATGGGAAGTAGATGGACTAGTGAATAGTGATTATTATAAAATATATAATTTCTGATGAAATTTTAAATTTTCAAGTATTTAGTAACGGTACATACGTTTCAACAAATTATGTAATACAAAATACACAATTAGACTACTTTTTAAAATATACTTTTGGCCCCTAGGCAGCAAAAAATAATTTGTAACTTCATTTTTATTTGGATTTTATTTTACGAGTATAAATGTCGTGCTTCAACGCAATTAGAATATTTCTCTTACGTGTTTCCTAGATTTTTTCAAATTTGTAAAGATTACCAATTCTTCTAGAAGGACGTATTATTTTTAACTTCCCGCTAAGAAAATTGAAAATTTTCTAAAATTTTCGGGAAGTTATTGGTTTTACCCCATTTTGCAAAAATCGAGTTCTCATCAGATCTCGACTTTCTGAGGGTCTAGGAAGCTTCTCTGATCATCCCTGAGAAGATGTCCGTATGTCTGTGTGGATGTGTGTGTATGTGTGGATGTATGTAAACCTCTTATAACTTTTAAACAGCTTGACCGAATCGAGCCCACTAAACGGAGTTCTAAAAAGTTTCACTAAACTTAGATTTCCTGAAAGATTGGGTTGATTTGGACTGGTAGATTTTGAGAAATTTTTAAAACTAAAAAAAAAAATGTTTTTAAGTGGATTTATCAAAATAACTTTAAAATGACTTGACCGATCAATTCCAAAATCTAATCAGCTTTTAACCTATTAAAAACACGTCGATTACCGCAAACCGGTTCAAAATCAGTTGATTCGTTTGTGAGAAATCGTTGTCGAAAGAAATCAAAAAAACAGTTTTCTGGAAATAACTACGAAAGGGCTTGACCGATCGATTTCAAATTCTAACCAGCTCTTGACCCTGTACAAACACGTCGATTGCCGGAAACCGGGTCAAAATCGGTTGATTCGTTTGCAAGAAATCGTTGTCGAAAGAAATCGAAACAAACTGTTTTTTTATTAAAAAAAATCACGTCAAATCCCGTATATTTTTGTGTGTTTTGAACTCGAAAATAGCGGGAAGTTTCAGGGTTAACCTATTTTTTTATAAGGACAGACAGCATATTCAGAAATTTTTTAAATGAATGAGTTTTGTATAATATCATATTTGAAAAACTACATACAATTGAAAAACTTGCTTCTTCCGCTGTGATGAATGTCATTTTAATTATGATCGTTTTCCCTTAATTATCTATAAGACAATCATAATTACGATGAATTGAATACAAAAGTCATTCTGTGAAAAAATCTGAGCGAAGTTTATAAAATCATTGCCTTGAAGAGTTTCTGTGGTTCGGAAATAATGAAATAGGTTGTAACACGTCACTTTGCCCCATTGAGCAAAAATCTGATCATCCGCACTACTACGATTTGTTTAACTGTATTAAATTTTAAACAATTTAATATTTTGAGCATCAAATACTCATTAGCGAGTCACTTAGACAACACTTAAATAATATTAGAATCTTCTAGATCATTAATCAAATAGTCTTTGGATGATTGAGATGTAATTATTTGAAAGTGAATTCCGGTTGATAGCGTTTTGTCCGATGAAACCATCCATTGATATCTATAAAATAAATTAGCGAATTCTTTCATTTCATTTTATTACAACTATCGTGCGAGACGCGTCTGTCCTGTTTCATTCTAAAACCATTTGCTTATATTAGAATTACAGATTTATTTTTATGTTTTTTTTTTTATAATTACTTGGCTTATTGTGTTGTTATTGACTAAAAGCGGAGAAGTTATTAATTCTGTTTTCTATGGCATATATATTGAGCAAGCCCCTAGTATGAGCCACATAAATTATTGCCAAGGAGGGTGACAAAACTTTTTGACTAACATATATTTTTCTTGACAATGCTTAATGTTATCTAACCTATCAAAACGGTATATTTTTTAGTTTTCTTTTTATTATTTATTCGCAATTGAACGATAAGAACTGTTTAAAATACTCATGAATAAAGAACTCCACGATTTGTTGAGACATCAAATCTCCGTTTTGAGAACGAATTTTGTTGTATCTTGGCTCTTTCATATGGAAGGGATTTTCGAGATTCAGAGGTCATGATTAAACAGTATATTGACGATCCCACTTTCTCGTGATACGTGAAGTAACTTCGAAGTTAAGATTATTTTTCAAAATATCTTTAAACATCGTTAAGTACTTGTACCAGGTATTGGATATTGCCTTCGAACCGGGCGGTTCTGGGTTCAATCCTGAACCAAGGGTGTTAGTTTTTAATTTGAGCCACTTTAAACCGCTCGTTCCGTGCCCCGAACAGCACGTTAAGCCGTCGGCTCCGGCCGTTAGCAGCGCTCCGCCCGCGCTAGGCTAACGTGAGTGCATAAGGTCTAAGTCCCTCGATCTCAAATAAATCGATTCTGGGAGGGTGTAGGCAAAGCAGTGGGCTGGCTCCACTGCTGAGGCCAGCAGTGGAGCGACTTATCAAATATTATAGTTACACGTTAATATGAAATTGTAGTACATCGAAGTCTTTGCATATGCTTTTCAAAGGTGCTTTTGTCAGCACGCCACGCCTCCTTCATGAAGTTGAGTTTCTCCGTTAATGATGGAAAATATACAATGATTTATTTAGTAAATATTTATTACTCTACCCGTATTATATTCGTATTTTTCTCTATTCGATTTTATAGCCATTCATAGACATTTTATCAATGTTTATATACGCACGCATATATTATAAATACAACACTGTTTGTGTGTCTGCCTGTTAGGCTATCTTGTTTTCACGGCTGAAGCGCTGAACCGATTTTGATAGAATTTAGAACAAAAGTAACATAAGCTCTAGAAAAAAATATTTGATACTTTTTACTTCTTTGTCTGTATTTCTTTTTAGAAGAAGATATTTAAAAAGTCATTAATTTTATGTCATTTGGTCAGCCACAGTACTTGTTTGCTTTACTTAAAAAGTATGAGGGAGTGGTGTCGGAGAGAAGGCTTCAGAGGAGAATGGAGTAAAGAATGAAGGAGGTATGGAACTTCATATGTCTCTCCTTGTCCTCCTGTCACTACTGGAGGAGGCAAAAAAAGCAAGAGTTAGGAGTGTCTATAAGAAATATTATAATGCAATGTATATATATAAAGCTCTGACTACCCAATTCTCTAACTCGTCGTCGCCCAGCCCAAACCCTTAGACCTAGAAAGCTAAAATTTTTTACAGGCGTTTTCTTTAGGATCTGGACAAGAAGTAAGGAAAGAAATTCCGAAATTCGATCCTTAAATGGATAATAAAACAGGGATTTATAATTTCTTTATTATTAATTACAATTTTCGACTCGAAGCTTTTTAAGAGTACTCCTAAAAATAAATTATCAAATACGTAATTGTAGATTATTTATTAAATCAACGCCTCAGGGGGTGAAAATAAATCTAAAAATCGATGTATATGTCGTTATTAGGTTAAAGTTTTTTATTAATTAATGTTTATAAGTGCAATAGGATCCAAATTTGTCTGTCTGTAATGTGTTTATTTGTTCATACATTACGAAAACACTACTACACATAATCGAATATGTTTTTCACAAGTATCTTGCTGGAAGTCTCACTTAGAAAATAGGACGTCGGCTATTCATTTAACGTCCACGCGGGTGGAGTCGCGGGCGAAAGCTAGTAGTTAACAATAATGCTTCATAATACTTTCATTAGAGTAAAACGAAAGCAGCACGAAC
The DNA here is from genome assembly GCA_005406025.1 of Eumeta japonica. Taxonomy (NCBI): domain Eukaryota; kingdom Metazoa; phylum Arthropoda; class Insecta; order Lepidoptera; family Psychidae; genus Eumeta; species Eumeta japonica. The sequence goes on along the minus strand of BGZK01000453.1, from coordinate 160,840 downwards.
CGTAGGGTGCTTTACATTGCGTCTTCTGTTTGTATTGTTTCCAATTAATATGATATTGTAAATTCAAGATTGTAACGATGTTTAAATGTATACATATTGGGGACTTATGAATGAAGCAAAGTTGGCTGAATGGATTTGGATAATATTCATTACTCAGATAAAATATCTTTTAGATTAAACGAAGATATTTTTTTCTCGGTAATGCAATTCTGTGGAATAATTTGAAAGGTATAAGAATCAAGAGCGGGATAGTATATGGAATTGAGACTGAGACTAACATTGGAATCGAGACCTCAAAGGATACTTCCAGCGAAGACGGGAGACGGAGTATAACTAGAACAGAGAGGAGGACCGGGATTGGGAACAATAGGGAACTTAAATCGAAAAATGTACTAACATCGTTAGTAGTTGATTATTCAATACAATAAGTGAGGCAAATTGTTTTACGTCCGCACAGTCGAAGCCGCGGGAGTCCAACTGTGTACTAATTATGTACTAATAATATGGTATATGTGCGTAGGGATAATTCTTAAATTACAGATGAATGTTATTCATAGGTTACAACAATTCGATCTAACGAAATAAGAAATACAGTTGTTTGAATAAAATATTTCAGGTGTGTAATTTTTATACTCAATTAAATTATAATATAGTTGATGGATGGATTTTTAGCAGATTTAAAATTTTGATATTTTGTGAAATAACAATAAAAAAATAACAGCATTTGGAAAATGTTGATTTTTATTTTTCTCCTCTGTTATATAAATATAGATAAACAAAAAATGTAATATTTGCTAAAAGATATTCAGAACGTCAGAATGAGATTTTCGGTTATTATTCATGATCATGTAAGTAACAATTTTATCGTTGAATGCTGAATTCATTATCCACCGAACGTATGTAGTTAGTAGGCAAACACCATCAACACGGAGACATAATATTTATGAACCTTAACAAGCCCACATTGTTAATTCACGCAACCTCCCGGAGACGCCCATAAAGCCATCACTCGGAAATATGACGGCGAAGACTTTGTAAATCCAAAAATTATCTCCAATGACACAGAGAGTCCCCCTCGCGAGATACGGCTGACATATTTACGAGGGGGGGAGGCTTAGGGCATAAAACTAATCCCTCAGGGCAGAGGGGGGGCGGGCCAGAAGAGAGAAGAGCGGGCAGAGGGTCCTCCTTTATTCCTAACATTCGTCACATAGTAGCTGTAAATTATCATACGCCGCCATGATATGACGCGGGCCGACCATTAAAACGCGTTTGATTTAGATGGGGCTATAAAATTGATTTATGTTTTCACGCCAACAAAACCCGTAGTACTGAACCAACTATTATATTAACATTTTCGTGGATATCCGAGCCACGGCTGCGGTGGTATGGGCGAAGGTTTTGTCAAATGATTATGCACTCTATTTGAAGCGGTTGCAAGCGTTGATTTCGTTGATACGTTAAAGAAATTAAGGCTTTTGTTAATAAAGATAACATTTGCCGACAGCGGACTGTGTACAGAGCCCAGTAAACGAATATGTACCGTAACTTCTGTGCGATAGAAATGAAAATTACTTTCACAAATTTTGTACTACGTTGTATTGTCTTTGCTGTATCGGAGTATGTATTGTAATTTTGGTTACTTTTATGACGTTGCCCGTAACATAATACAGCGTGGAGCCCTAGTGAACGTTTACGGCTTTCCTCGTCCGCTATTGGTGACAAAACGCGAAACCAACAGACTCGTAAAGGACGAGACATCTGATTGGATGCGAAGCTTTAAACTTTGAAAAGTTAGAAACTTTTTATTTTTACTTGGTAACTAAAACGAAATCATGTAATAGGTCGTACATTCGGATCAAAGCTCGTTTAAAAAAAATACCAAACTATGGTTTGGAATTAATTTAAATGATTCGTTTAAAAAGGGGGTTAAAAAATTTAACACATACATATATATCATCAATAATTCGTTGCGCGTTTTCTAGGGTTCAGTAGAGTGCAAAACTGCAAGTCTATATCGATGTAGATATCTACAATACAAAAACGTTTTAAAAATTTTCTTGAAGTCAAAGTACACTATTTATTTTGTATATAAAAAGAATCATGAGGAATATTTTTTATGTGCCTTAAGATATTAATCTGACTACGTCCAGAAATAAACTATACGTGAAGCATCAATTGTGTAAGCAATTAAACGCTAGAAACATCCACAACTATTTTTTCCATTAGTCGTGATGTTTTATACTTAACTACATTAAGAAAGGGTGTTAAAAATACTGATATTTCAACAATATTATTATATTTTAAATAATTATATTATATATATTATTCTAATAATATTAGTTTAAAATCAACTCACTAGTGTAACTAAGTATGCATTTTAAATAATATTTTTCTTTTGTATTACATTTTCATTCTTTCACTTGCAAATTTATATTGCGTCAGTGTGGGTCGGGAGCTGTTAACGGCCGTCGTCGCTGACGACGATAGCGACGGTAACGACAGTAACGATATCCGGCACCGACGGCTTGACGTGCTCACCGTCTTCTGGTTTCGAAAGCAACACGATAATTCAGGTACCACAGCTCTGTATGCTCCAACCGTTATTTATGTTACCTATATCGATATACTCCTTTTATTAAATTAAAATAAGAAATTTCGGGTATTTACTTTCCAAAGACTAAGATTTTGGTCTGAAAATAATCGATAAATTGAAGATTCCAATGTCGTTTCGAGTAAAAGCAAAATATTAAGAGGGAAATTATACGCACTGGAATTTTAAGAGAAAGAAATTTAGTAACAAAACATTTTATATTCTTCAAGTAATTAAAGTAGGCGGGGATCTGTAGAGTTGATTCGATCATCTAAAACGGATGAATGAAAATGGATTGGTGAAAGAAATCTGCAAAGCGAATGTATGTCGAATATCGACCAAAGACGCCCTGAAAGGTCTCATGAGTACAGACGTATCGGTGAAATATTATAAAAATGCCAAATTTTTAGCGCCCGATACTGAAGCTTTAAATATCACACAATGTAGAGAATTGTGGTCATTCTGCGAAATAAAAGACGCGATTGTAAATAAAAAAGTAAAGGTGTAAATAATCAATAAGAGATCCTTTCTTTTTCAAGTAAATCGCCAATTCATCATAAAATAAATATAATGAAAAGGATGAAATGCACTCAAACGTATTTTCGTTTTCATTTTATTTTATGACGAACTAATTTCTCATAGACGTATAATTTTTTATGTACAGTACACTTGTATCTTCTAATTGATGCGCTGGGCAGGCGGACGGTTATAGGATTAGACTCTTAAGGCCTGTAGTATTTATTGGTCTTCGTAACTGATGTAAGATATTTGAGTGATCCATTGTCAGTGGCGCTATATTCTGTCATCGATCGGTGGCGGTTCCTTCAGTTAATTCACGAATCCCCGAGTTTGTCCATGAGTTCCTAAACCTTTCTCTGAATCTTGAATGAACTTTGTTGAAGTTCAACTTCGAGTTTCTCGGTCTCATTTTACAGAATTTACAGGAAGCAGATACGAACAAATAATTACTTTCACATTTACAAAATCAAACGCTAGCGATTATGTGTTGCATGTCGACAAATTGAATATTTGTCAATTTTGCGTTCTATCTTCAAAAATATGCAATTATTTTTCAATAAAAATTTTAATTTACTTTTCCATTAGACGTATAAAAAGTTGTTAAATTTCCAACCTGACTGTATTCTAAAAGCTTATTCATCTGACGGGCAAACATGTATTTTTTCAATTTCTTTTTCTTCGAGCAACATGCACTTCGCTCAGCAAAGTTCGGCCGTTACACTTAAACTGATGCTTCCCCTACCGAATAAATCAATTTGTCAGTAACACGACGACATGCAATCGGCTGTGTTCCGCTTGCGTATGTGCGTGTCGGAAACGCGCATGCTTTCGAGAACTATTATTATTAAACATTTTAAGGTTCCGTAGGTATGGGCGATTAATGAGATAAAATTTTGCGTTGTTACGAATTAAAGTTAATTTTTTAGGTTTGCATAGCCGAACAGAGTCCCTTCTTGCATTTCATTTTTTGGAATTCCCGATGAATCTGTTTTGTCATCACAGTTCGATTTAAGTGCGAAATATTGCAAGCTGATATCTAGACACTTTTAGCACCCACAAAGCTGTAAAATATATGTATAAATTATTTTTGGGTTGCTCTCATTTAAAATAATGTCCTTCTTAAAATATCCTTTGATTATTCTAGGAATAAGTTATATTTTTATTCATATATGTGGGATTGCCCGAAATACATGAGATTGTTGTTTATAAAATTTATTTAATAACTGACAGCCGTTACATCGTATTCCAAACACTAAACGTCATCCTTCTTGTCATTCGTCAACTTTTTTAGTCTCTAATATGCCAATTAATGAATAAGGTCAAAAATAAAAAGAAAAATCGAAAAGAACAAGATTCTTGTATGAGGACCTTTCTTTAATTTTTCCCTTTAATTTTTTTTATTATATGCTGCTATAGCAACTATAGTAATACACACTGCGGAACATTTAAAGCACTCACTTATTGCCATTATTAAAATGAAGCAAAAACGCCAAACCAAACAAGTGTCTTCCATGGGGTTTCGTTAACTTTTAGTTTATTTCAAATTCAAATTCAAAAATATTTTTGTTTCATAGGTTACAAAATAACACTTAAAATACGTCATAATTTTTTGCGAATTTATACTTTACCGCTCGTTCGGAAAGCAGTTTTCCCTCAAGAAGAACGAGCAAGAAACTTAAGGGTAGCTCTTTTCTAATTTGCACATACATAGCCAAAACAAATACGAGACCATTAAGAATGAAACAGCCCGGTAAGAAGTCGAGCCGCGTATGCCCATGGATATCTGTCTTCTAAATATTCAGAAATTGCATAGTACCCTTTTTTACTGAGTGATTGTTTAATAACACTCTTAAATTTATATAGGGGTACATCTTATATATCTACAGGAACCTTATTGAATAGGCGCACACAGAGCCCTCTAAATGAATTTGTGATTTTACTTAGTCGACTAACATGTGAAATCAGTTTATTTTTATTTCTGGTATTGAGTTTATGTCGACTAATATTTCTTTTAAACATTTCTAAATTTTTTTCATATACATTTTATATATATAAATGTTATATATATATTTTATTTTTCATTATAGAGGCAATATAAATACACACTATGAAAATTTTCAATTATCTACTTACTACGGTTCATGATATACAACGCGCCGATAGACTGACGAGCAGGCAGACGGACAGCGGAGGCTTAGCTATGGGGTCTCGTTGACACTTATCACGAATCATGCCTTCAACCTCGAGAACAGCAACACGGGGTAGACCAAAAAATGCCCCACACAATCTAAACGCATGAACCGGCAACGCGACCCGCCAGCTGGCCGGAGGTGTTTGCCCAATAATTCGATACAGGCGTCTCGTCACTCCTTGCATTGCCGTAATCCGTTGATTTAGTGGTGGCATTAATCAGAGCGACGGCCGATCGCGCCCGCCGCTGCATGTTATTGCCTGTAATACTTTTGCGAATGCGCGTGTTCTATGTCTGCGATTTTTTCTCCTTGTCGTGATCTATTTGTCTAGGCCACACAATGTTCCCTCTGATTTATCGATACGTTATTGTATATTTAGATTTATATATATTTACATATATATTTTGTATTCAATTAAGCGTAAGAAATTGTGTCAGAATATCTGTTAGAATTCGTTTTTATTGGCATAAAGGGCATAATTCATGGTCTCATACATAAAATATTGAATTTTAAAACTGATAGTTAAAAGAAATTTAAGCATTTACACCAAACTATTTAAATACCACAAAATGTTCAATACAGTTTTTCTTAACCGAAACTTATCAATGAAATACGTATCGTAGGACATGTCGAAGATATAAATGAAAAGGTCTCATCGATGATTATCGATGGTTTGAGACGGACCCTTGCTAGACAATCCTGGGCCTATCGGAGAACGTCAGTTACGTCCGAATCGCCACGCTGGACAGTCTCTCCGTATTTAATCTTGTATTATATTTAGGTCTTAATATTCTCCGCGTAGTTGAACTCGATTAACATATCTAAGGTCGTGAGTTGATACCATACTCTGCCCTTTATTGGCGATATGAAATTTTTGTTGGTCCTAGAGAAGTATTACTGGCGCAGCTTTAATTACGTGAACCATAGCATGAAAAATTAAAATTATCAAATTAAATCTAATAAATTAAAATTATACTCTTCTTAAATTTTTACCCAGATAACTGGTTAATTAATACTAAAGGTATTACATCTTTTTATGACATAAAGTGGATAGTGAAAACGTCATTATAGTTCGATCTCTGTCCCATCGTAAATACGTTTTAAATATCTCACTTCTTATTGGATTTGCCATGAAAATGATGAAACACGTTTTACGAAAGTTGTAGATGTTGAACAGGAAGAACATGTCAACTTTTAATTATCGAATTATACCTAGTTATAAATTTCACAAAGCAAAATAAAAATGCATATTGCAGTTATTTCCACATGCAACATTGCAACTCAACAGCCGTGAGAGCAGCGCCGGCAAGCGGCCCGCTACGTCCATAAATTCTCGTTTAATAGATTTACTTTATTATATTTTTTAATTCGCTACCAAGTCCATACAAATACATCAGAGTGATTTATCTCGAACGGCGTAAAGTTGAGAATTTATTGCGCGGCTGCGCGCGCCGCGGAGTAAATAACCTTCGCTAGGATATCGGAATGCGCACGAGACGAGGGTGCGGGGACGGATCAATTGTCTAACAGCATTACCCCCTTTAACTTTCGGCGCTATCGGTGACGCGTTCTCAGTCGAGAACTGCGTATGCGACCCGTATTTATATACGCAATGATTTAATTTGTTTTGCTTTATTCAGTTCCGCATCGACGTCTACTTTGTACATATTCAATTCTTAATCACGTTACTGAGGTCATGCCTCTCCACGACCTATGCATTTCAGAGTGAAGGGCTTAGATCTCAAGCTCTTCACGCCCTCCTAGTGCGGGGGCGCTGCTATCACCTTTTTATAAACACGATGACAATGTCCGGCTTGGCGTGCTTTCCGAGGCGCGGATCGTGTGGTATATATCGACTCAAGTTAAAAACCCCTTGGTCGATTCACGGAAGTCAGGATCTAACTTCTCGGTTTGAAAGATACATACATAGCTACTAAACCACTATCGCTCTAGAGAGTTTTAAAACCTGTTGTTAATTTTGACTGTGGTATAGGACGAACCTACTGAAGTCATATAAAATGATATATTTAAAACTGGATTTTGTTTTATTAAAGTGATATATATATTTATACGTATATATATATATATATATATATATATATATATATATATATATATATATATATATATATTTTATGTATTTTATTATAGAGGACATATCGTTCTTTATTAAGCATTGTTTTAACCTATACGCATCGCACTGCGAGGCGAAAACCTCACGTGAAAAAATATTTGAAGATCACCTCTACACTACCACGCAGGTTCAATGTGGGTCGGTGGAGGGTTGTGTGTGTGATGAGCGACCATCTTTGTAGGTTATTGTGGTGTATTAAATCCTTCCTAACCTTCTGACTATGCTTGCTGACAGTCTCGAGGCCAGCTTGGACCAACTGCTGAAAAGCCCTTACAAAACGTGAAGACGTTTGAGACAATAAAACGAATAACTATTAAATTGCACTGTTAATTAAATAATGAGTTCAATAAGTAAATCTCTTGTTAATGTACACTGAAAAAAATGCACGTTGTCAGTTTGAAACCTATAATTTACGTATGTGACACTTAAAATTTTTAAAACTGGCCACTTAGAAACTGTAAAATAAAAAAATAAACGCGTGGCACTCGGAGATTGCTGCGGTAAAGCTATTGCATAGCATTTTTTGTCAACTTATGCAATCATAATTATTTATTTATTTATGCAATATTTTTTTTCTTTGATATTAATTCAAGTTTTTCATCACTTTCTTTATTAATAAATGCAATTTGTTTATTCATATTTAAAAGACTTTATACACAAATTTTACGCGTATTCACCAGCAACTGCTATTCACTGTTGTACATAAGTACACCTGTGTATACATATATACCTACATGTATACTTACGGGGCACATGCGCTGAGCGTGGCATTATAAAGATATGATAGATACCTGTATATCTATAAACTTTCTCACAAACAGCTGCTTACGTATTCGTCCGATTTCGGAGCAGCTCGTCTCGATCCGTGCGAGCTTCGTACAGTCGTACCATATACATACACGTTAAGCGAACGCTCGGCCGAGCTCCACGGTAGGCGGAGTGGGGGGAGTTATGTTTTATTTTCGTTACGGAATTTCTTGATTCGGTCGCCGCGCTCAAAGCCCGCGATAAAAGCTATGCAATAGCTTATAAAATGAAAATGGAACTCTTTGCTCACCTTATTATTTATTGCATTCATCTGTCATTTGTTCTTACAAATTGTCGACAACAAGAAAATTATTTATCAAACATCAACATGAATTTAAAACGAGAATATTTTCGTGCAATGTTTTTTGTGACTTTCGTTGACATACAAGCCAACAGGAAAGTTAAAACAGACTTCAGTTGACCTTTCATGATGAAGCTACATCTCTTGCTACTATTTACAAATGTATAAAAGAGCTCAAACGTGGTCGTACTAATCTGACTGATGATCTGCGAGAAGGACGTCCTTCTACGGTGACGACCGAATAGATCAGTGTTTTGCGGCTCGTGATAGAGACTGACAAAAGAGTGATATACCAGCAGATTCGGACAAGCTTAGGCATTGGTATGAGTTAAGTGCACAGAATCCTTCATGAGCATTTAGCGTTTAGGAAGCTTTGTACTTGGTAGATACATTATAATTTGACTGAAGCTCAAAAACTCCGTTGTGTTAATTGGTGTCGCGAAATCGTGCAAAGTTTTACCGATGACTCAAATACCGTATACAACATAGCTACAAGTGACGAAAGCTGGATTTACTGTTACGATCCCGAAATAAAAGACAATCTACTCATCGGATGTTTCCTTTTGAGCGTCCAAGCGTCGAAAAAAAGATGCTCGCCTCATTCCTAGGAATAACAGGTCATCATGCAATAATTGTTTATGTAGAAAAAAAAATTGCAGACTGATACACCAACAATTATTTTCCTCTTGTTTTGGAGAAAGTTCGGGAAAAAGAACCTCGTAGTAGTATTCTCTTTCGCCATGACAACGCCACATCACCTATTGCCACACAAATAACTAACTATTTGGGAACTTTAGGTATAGACATCATAGCTCATCCGCCTTATAGCTTCGACCTTGTATAATGCGAATTTTATTTATTTCCTAAAATAAAACGAAAACTTTGAGGAAAGTGGTTTACAGATTCCAAGAAAGCAGTGACTGCATATGAAAAAACCGTTAAAGACATCGCTAAGTGGGAGTTGGCAGTGTTTTTTCTTTCGTTTGTTCGAAAAAGTGGTTACATCGAAAGCAACGATGTGTTGATCTCAACGGACACTATTTTAAAAACAATAATAAAAAATAACTTGCTAGTTTGCCCAGTTTTTGACTTTCTAAGGATTTTCAGAGTGGCCCACGTAGATAACCCAGAAAGGTAATTAATTCCTTACGACAGAATCCACAATTTAGAAAAGGTCATGGAAAACTATATTGACTATTTTAAATGTTGTTTACCTATTGACAGGTAAACCTCCAATGATTGAATGATTACTGTCGCCTAACCACCTAGTTCAGGCACAATACTGTGTCTGGGTTTCGGTGTCTCAAGTTACCAATATGTTTGTACATATAAGTTGAATTTTCTGCATAAAAACGTCTGTATTTATGCATAAAATTACGTGTATATACTTGACAAGTGTATGCATCTATTACTGGTGAAACTATATCTAACTATATCTTTTCTCGTAAGGTCGCTTAATAAGAATAGTGCTAGTACCTACTCTAAGAATAACAAATCAATTAACAGTTAGTTAGTTACGCTTTTGAATTGTTCTGCCTTAGAAGACCGGTTTCATGTTTAACCTTCTGTTATACATATTTATATAATATTTCGGGATGAGCTCTTTATCCCTTCTTGATCATTGTACGATCACCACTCGTTTGGTATCTGGCTTATTTCAAAACACAATCCAAATGTAGCATTCAACGTACGTGATAAAGCAGGTAGATCACAAAAATGATAAATGCGTTTCACGTGAAGCTTTGTTTTTGAAAAGATAAAATTAATTATGATCACAAATCACAACGGTTGATCTCCCTGTCCGCGCGTTGATTTGTCGATATTTATGAGCTCATGTATTTTCCTTTTTTCACATGGCGAAGCAGCGTCAAAATAAAGAAAGGATATTTACGTGTATGTAATAAAGGAAAATATTTACGTGTGTGTGAGTGTGTGTGTGTGTGTGTGTGTGTGTGTTTGTAGATATATTGAGGTTTTGTACTAACCGATTAATATTAGATTTCTGTCGATTGAAATGCTCAATTTATTGTTTGAACGTGGTATTTGTACGTGCTGTAATGGAGTTAATTTAAGATGTTCAGTACTTGCAAGTATTTAACTATGTACGCTGTGCATTTACAAGTACAGATATTGAATGGAGAGTCAGTATGAAAAATAAAGTGATCCGGACCTTGTGTAGTCTTATAAAGTGTAAAAGTGCTTCACGACAATCATAACGGACTACTGGTTCTTACGGTATGTAGATCAGTTTGGGAGTTTCCTTTAAAAATAGACATAGGAATAGTATTCTGATTGGCGATGGGGGTTGAAAGAATAGACAGTAATCAGAATATAAAACAACGTGTTAAGGTGGTGTGGTCATGTAGAGAGCATGAATGAAGGTAGACTTATGAAAGGATCTGAGGAGAAGAAGCTTTAGAAAGGAGGTGCATAATGATGAGGTGCTCTATAAAATGTTATGCAGACTAAATTAGTGGGATGTTAAGAGAAGGCTAAATTTTAAGTATCCGAACTGATGAGCTTGTATGTAATGATTAACGAACGTAGGATAGGTATATAAGGATCGCACATTATTGAGGTCTGTGGTCTTTTTTCTTCCTTCTGGGAAATAGGTGTGAACTCGTAAGTAAATAGGCAAGGTATAATAAATGAACCATTAATTTAAGAAATATTATTATAAAATATATAATTATTAAGGGATATATATGCGCTTATATACATTTCATTAACTTTGTGATTTGGTTTTATAATCGTATTTACATTCATAAAAGGAGTTTTCAATTACAGTTTTCAGTGTCCTTGGTGTGTTATTTATTTAAAATAGCTTATATAATTTATATTTATAAAGTGCTTATTATTGATGAGCAGTTTATTATCGACTTGTGCCTACGCATTGGTAAAGTCAATCATTCAGTTGTACATAATTTCAGGAGCCGGAGAACATGTTTCCAAATCTGAACTCCCACAAGAAGAATTTATTCTTATGTTCCCATCAGAAAGACTATCACACGATCTACATTCGGATGTTCTCACTGCGCACGAAAGTCGGCAAACCCGAGGGCATTAAAAACCTTCTGGCCACGGCGCGGGCGGGCGGCGGCGCGCGTCAACCCATTCAAAGTAAATTGTATTATTCAGGGGCGCGGAGCAGGGCGGCCAGACACCTACTTTCATATTCGTCAATGAGGCCGTTTATAAATATGCAGGCCAACCCTCGCAGCCTCCGCGAGCATTCGACCCGACCGTTTCATTTCCAAGCGCTTCCACTTGATTACTGTTTAATAATAAATTCAATTTCCTCAGCGAACCATCAAATATTTTCCCCGTGATAACGTTTCTATCTTTGCGCGGTGGATCTCAAAAATAATGCCCTTATTTAGAGAGCTGCAATATGCTAAGATAGTAGGCTGCGAGCATTAACAAGTCACGAGATGGTTGCCCCGGGCGGCGCGCGCGTTCGAAACCGTGGAGATGCCGCGTGAACATTTAAAATAAATTTGTATCTATTTTGCCCCAACTTGTTTAGTTTGGTAGTGACAGTCGTTTTAGATCAGTGAGTTGTAATTCTAAAAACCGCCGTTTTTCTATTATTTGATTCATTCAATAATTAAACAAGGACCTGTTATAGCTAATACAATTTTACATCACTTAATTCCTACATATGATATGCCTTCTATATATTACGTATTCTAAAGAGTTATACGGGTTCTACAGAATAAACTTTTAGAAAAATAAATTCGAATGAATTACTGATGGAATTTATCTTTAGCAGATATTTAAGTGGTATATTAGAAAGTACTGGATTCAAATTCTGAATATGGATGAATTTACAAGTACGGTTTTAGTTTAATTAAAATAAATAAAAGTCATTCGCTAAGTGCCTCGGAAAGTACGTTTAGCTGTTGATCGCAGACGTTCAGTCTTTTGATACCTCCAAGTTGTCCTGAGTGTGTTGAGGGCCTAGGGGTCAATTTTCTCAACCTCAAATAAAAAATATTGTGAAGAATATGCCTCTGTATGGAGTTATGCAAATAATATATAAACGTTTTAGAAAAACCCGCAGCCGTACTTACTTTGAATTTGAATATTGTTTACATTAATTTTTGTGTTATATACTCTTAGATGACGTGTTAATGTAACTGCGCCGCGTCGTTATATTTTGTCAAATAAATATTTGAATTAAATAATATGTACTAAAATATATGTTCACTAAATATATAAGTATCAATTCATTGTTGGAGAAATTTTGATGAGTTCTAGAAAAAAAAAATTTAGTGTAGATAGTCAGACTTGTATTATTTCTATTTTAAGTTATTACTGTTGATGTAAGATAGCATAGGCATTAAAATTTTATGTGCGATATTGAATTAAATCTAGGTAAAATCTTCTTTTTCACTTTTACACTGTTATCTTTTACAGTTATCGTCTGTTAAATTCGTAACGTTCGACTAAAATATTTTTTGTCATACTTTATAAAGGCTATTTAATTATATCCTATTCAATTTTGTATACGTTTTCGATTTTTTTTAAACATTTTAAAATTACAATCGACTCCATGCATTCAGAACAGCATTACGTACTCGGGCTATGTGGCGCGGGTGCGGGAGGCGTCTGGCGCCTTACAATTTCGTTCGGCGGTAGCCGCCCGCTCGGGTTATTGTGATGGAATCCGATTAAAAACTCTGCGTATAATTATGTGTTTTTGTTTGGGATTAACAGACCGTCCGTAAGGGTGACACTTGTTTAGATATTTTGTAAATAGATTATAATGATTAACTTTAATAATGTATTTGTTAAAATAAATAATAGGCAAAAAATAGTTGGACATTTTATGAAAACGAATTCGTTACTCTCATAAATGGGAAATAATGGAAAATAAATTAAAACTTGAAAATTACTGGATCTATTTTTAATGTTTGCCACATTTTTTCTAAACACATTTAAATTTTTTAAGATCATATTTTGATAAACACTTTTTGTATTTGTTTTGTTTGTGCTATTTTATTCAATTTAATAGTTTTTTTAATATACAACATTTTATAGTATAGCTAAGTTTCTTTTTGTGAACATGTGCAGTGAATAGAAAATATGTGTAGTGATTTTGTTGTCCAGCTGCTCAAGATATGTTTAAATTAGTGTTGAGTTTGTAACTTGGGTCTAACCGCATTAATAAATATTTGCCGTCACTTATATATAAACTAAGCAATTGATATTAAAGTACATCATTGAATATTGAAAATATTTATATTAAATGCTATGACTTCATAATAATGAGCTGAAGTATCCTTAGTGTTTTATTACTCAAAAAAGAGATTTATCTACTTAAACCACAGCATCACATCGCTTTTATAGATCGACATTCTATCGGCATTACGGGAAAATTAAACTCAATTTAAATTCAAAAATTGGGTCTTATCTATAAAGAAAGGTCGTGCAGACAGAAAAGTCAGTCATACACTTGACTGATATTAAAGGGTTGTAGTTAGATAGAAAAGGTACGAATAGTAAAACTAAACGCAACATTTCTGTACCCTTAATCCTTAAACATCCCCCTATATGCTTAATGCGACCTCGATCGGGCTAAGGTCATGTTGCCGAGTTAGGTTTTCTCTCTTACCTTTAACGTACCCCAGAGGAATCAAACATGACGCGTCTGTAACTATACCGTAGTTACAGATTTGCTTATATTTCTACTGTGACAAAGATTCAAAATGACGACAGTGTTGTATTATGACCGATACTTTAAGAAAAGAATAATATTGATGATCGTTACAAAAGTTTTCTGTATTTTACCTGCATTATTCGCATCTTACTTTAATATTAAGATGATAATATATGTATTGTGATGTGACAGTGTAAGTTGATAATAGTAACATAGACTATGACAAAACACACGAGCTACGAAATAAGTCTTGTGAACCCAAATATGATTTATTTCTTTATTTGTTAAATGGTTCCGTTTTTTTTTGACTGCAGCACCAGGTTAAGATTTCATCGTTATACTTTCGAAATTTGGTATTGATTTGCAACACGAAAAAGGTGAGGCGAAACTTCTCATATCATAACCATTATGAAATTCCATATACCCACAGGGTGCTGATTACCCTGAATGCATAACTAAATCGAAGTCATTGAATAGACATAGGCATCGGTTCTACTTTAACAATGAAAAAGTGACAAATAATGACTTTTATTGAAAATTTAATACCCTATTAGTTTTATAAAATATTATTGTTACAGGAAATCTAAAACTAAATACGTACTGTAGGTAAAATCACTCCAGTAAAATCTAGTTGATATTTAAGAAAAACCCATAAAAAGCAAGTAAACACCGGACTTCAGTAAATAAAAGAAGCTAACGTAGCGACACTGTATTTTGACGGAAACCAGCCCACCTCCCCGCCTGGACTACGGAATATCCTCGCAGGAAAAATTATAACCAGGTAGAAGTGAAGGCGAAGAGGGGTGTTCGTGTAGCGTGCGGCGCGGAGGGGGCGAGGACATAAACGGCCGGGGGGATGTCCGCTCGGCGCCCGAACACACGATAACTCAGCGTCCATCCGGGATACATTTGCGTCGTCGTAGGTATCTGCCGCGGAGCGCGGGCGTCGCGAAATGAGAACTCAAACGGGCAACAAATCTTGCCGCGACTCAAACAGTTTTGAAACTGGCGGGCTATATATCGCGGGCGGAAACACCCTCCAGAGACGTTCCCCCGAAAACAAAGAATCAAATGCCCACCCCCTGTGCGGAAAGAAAATAAAATAAATTTATTCGGTCGGCCGTTACGGAGGCGAGTTTGAAACGGTTTAATTCCTGCCTCCCTCGCGCCGGGGCCGGTGGCAATAATTTTCCGCGTGAGTCTGGCGATCAGCGAGAGGAAGTGACAGCCGTAAGATGGACGGCCCCCCCGCCCCCGCCCCGGCCCGCGCCGCGGCCGCTTCATAAACATTGATTACGGCGTGCGTGTGCGTGCTGGGCCTCTCCCTTCCCGCACGTCAAACTTGGAATTAACGCGAATAGGGCTGCTGAGTTTTGTTATCGGTCGGACCGGGTTACGGACGGTCTTTGGGCCGGTGTCGGTTAATTGGTGCAACTGCGATTACGAATGACTGTTGTGGCGTTAAGAGGCCATAAGTTTGATTTCTAGCTGACAAAATTTTGAATTATGTACTTTTGTTGTCCCCGAGCGTGGACATTTGTGATTAACTCCCGTATATAGTTATATATATGGGATATGCATACATGCACATACATGCATATAAATAAGGCCATTATGTCAGTTTTTAATCACCCCATTACTGAGGCATACTCTCCCACAATCCTTCTATTTTAGATTGAGGGGCGTGGATTTAAGCCTTTCACGCTGGCCCAGTGCGGGTTTCGGGTGACTAACGACCGTCGACACGCCTACAATGACAGCGTCTAGAACCTACGACTTAATAATTTCTACTAGGTACATAATAAGTGGTTTGGTTTGGCCTCAATTTAAAAATTCATTGACAATTTTTCCTTGATCGGAATCTTCAAGACAGCACTCTTAACTCCTAGGTCACCACCACCGTTCGTGTCTTGAGCAGTGACCTAAGATTGGTGATACAAGTGCAGTGGCGCTCGAGTTACTAAGGCAACAGCACGAATCTTACTATTGATGCGGTACTAATATCTGCGACCAGTAACCTTTACATGTCTTTTACAGGTTCGTTACACCTTACACGTTCATTGTGGCAAGAAGCAAGTGGTTTTATGATATTTGAGTTAAAACTCATTATTCGATTTGGACCATGATCAGGATTCGAATCAATATGCTGACCACTCGGCCACCAGGGCTCTTATCTGTTGAAGACTACAAATGGAGTTTACAAGGATTTAGTTTAATGCTATTATATACGAAGAGGTTCATTTCAGACGAACAATCCTGGGCCAATTGTTACCAACAGTGGCTTGGGAGGGTGACTACATCCTCGGTCCGCTAGTGGGAGGCCGTCCTACTCTGTGACCTCCAATTCGTGATCGCCACTCGAGAAACTCTTCCCCAACGATTATCAGTTCAACCAGCGATGTGCCCTGCTCATTGCTACTTCAATGTACTGGTTCTGTGAGCTGTATCGGTCACTCTAGTTCTTCTGCGAGTTTCTCTTTCAATAGCGTTTAGTTACTGGACTTGTTTATGAATAGTACGGGAGCAAATTTGTCATCCTTATGTTGTCAATGGCAGCATATATATTTACAAAAAATAATTGTATCAAGTATCGGGTACAAGCCTCGTTGCTTGGTTTGGGGCCAGATGGTGATGTATAATATTTATATCCGAAGACAATATTATTATTGATGTATTAGAAGTAATACAATATAATAATATTAAGTCACAATTTTAATATTTGCCAATATGCAAAGATTTCATAATGAAGATTATGAAATCTTTGCATATATTTGCAAATATTAAAATTGTGACTAAAATTAACTACAACTATTTGTATTTTAATACATGAAAATGAGATTTGGCACTACAAGAGGAATCGGTGGCTTAATCGTAGAAGAGTGATTTTGGGAATACACTTTCATTTTGAAATTAATTTAGACGAATAAAACTGATACGCCAAATGAAAGACTATAAGATTGTAAGTTTAACATCCGTATTCTACTAACAACGTTATATAATTTTCTCTATTTATCTTTTTTGGAACTAAGTTTTATATCGCACCTTATGCTCAAGGCTCTTTGGGAACAAGAGCTAGGCCTAAAAAAGTGTCCGACACAATACTGTAAATGTAGTTAGCATCGCAAAAGTTCCTCACAGTCTTGCCTTTTATGTCGTCAACCGTATCACGTCGAATACAGCGGTCGTGGTCCAGTCGCCGAAGTTAACAGCGTCGGCCGCGTCTGTACTCGGGGACGGGTGATACCACGGGAACGCCATCATCTCAAATTTATTACCATTCCTTCTCCTTATTTTCTATAATTCATTCAATCACTCTCAAACATTGTTAATTTATTTAATTAAATATTACAAAGAATCTTCAGGCCAACCGGCTGTGCCACAATACTTCACGTTTTTTTTTAACAATGTTAAACATGGTGGTAGCTGAGCATTGCCATAAAACCGGAAGGTTTTACTGAATGATATCTATTGGCCCGTTGTCAAATCTTGACTATGAGAACATAGATCATTTAATTTTTAACTTTGCTGAAATTAAATCAGTTATTCTGTGCTTTTGATATCACACTAAGCCTTCGATTTCGGACATATCAACGCATCAGTGATAACGGCTGTCGTCAGGAGTCGGCAAATCTTAGTGAGTCAGCATGGGGTCTAAAAGTTCAAGCCCCTCGATTTCAAGTAAAATAATATTTTATTTGAAATTGGTTGATATAAAAGGTTGATAACAATCTGACACAAAGGACATTATAACACAAAGCAAGGAAATTAGAATTATCACTTGCAACTCTGAATTTACTTGCACACTGTTCACGACTGGATGAATTGCTGTCGGCATGAATCATAAGTGACGTCATTCGTGCAAAGTTATACACATGTTTGTATTATTTTTTGTATCGGTAGATTACACATGTGTGGACAATACAGAAAATTTCTGGATTCTCATTAATAAAACCACTTATTTTGTGTGTGATATTTTATTGTTTTTCGAAGTATATTCCCTGACTATTTGCTCACTTTTAAATCTATTGAACTATTTTGAAGAAGCAGATGGCTCAGTCTTCCTGAAGTACATCTTCAATGTCCTCTTGGAATCATGTGTTATCTTTCGAACCTTCAGATGTAGAATCTTTTGCACATGGCTCATATCAATACTTACTTAACCAATTTGTTGACAATTATTTTTTTATTAGTTTTGATTAATTGTCCTACAACATCAACATTAGTTACGGCAACAACAATCCTGGCCGACTTTCATGTAAACCGTAAAATAGGCGATCACGTCCACGTCTGAATTCACTGAAGCAGTGCACGCAGAGCTACGAGATGGGGGTTTGAAGTTTGTCTGTTTCTACAAAGATAATTGAATGCTAATTAAAGTCTCTGGTGATTTTATTGTTGGTTTAAGCCCTAGTGAAAATCGTTAAAGAATATTTGCTCAAAAATATTCTCGCGACTTAAATTCATTGTAATGCTTATATATAATTTTTAAACAAAAACCATAATGGTTTTTTTATTATTTTTATTACACATGGCCAGTTCCAGAAATTTTCAGTGTGACCTACGCACAAACGAATATAATTTCTAATCTCCTTTGAACATTTATTTGTATTTAGAAAGTTCGAAAACAAAATTTATTCAAAATTGTTGTACTGAATCGACCTACAATTTACACTTCTCCTGTAATTTTTTTTATATCTGGAGACTATAAAGTGGGAAAATTTCGACAATTTGTTTTTTTATGTTCAATAACAGGAAAAATAATTTAAAAATTATACGACTGACGATTTTGAAGTCATTTGATTCTTTTATTTTTCATTTGATACTCGACTCAATATTAATTTTATTCGTTTACCATTTTACCCCCTAGATTACCCACGGATGTGTAAATTAACCACATCGTCGTGATAAGATGACAACCCTTTTACACAATTTGTTATTGCTATTAACTATACGTGTATACTAGCTAACTGATGGTTCATGTTTTCCTATACGTATTTATATAATATACTTTGAACGCACAACGCATGTAAACGCATATACATATGCCGGGCGAAACTTAGAATCGTCTTGCCTAATCTTTGGAGACTTGTTAATAAAAAGCATTACAACATTTACAACATTGCGTTTTCGCATCGCCTATGATGCCGCAGATGTCCTAAAAGCGGCGGCTTTAAGTTCCAGGTAAACATAGATACGCCCAGTGAGCGGCGGGAGATCAAATACTTTTTGTATAGAGCACACCGCTCGGTGATTACAGAGATTCGCCTACTTTTTAAATTTCATAATAGCACTTCATAGCCTTATTTATGGGAATGCAGGTCACTTGAAGCAGGTTGAGTAACGTTCAATGATATTGTAGTCCAGGGTCTCACATCACAAAAATACACTGTTATCTGTTAATAGAGCGAAATAATTTTAAAAGGAAAATTCGTATATATTATAAAATTGATTAAAGCAATCATGCAGTAATAATACGAGTAGATTATAAAACAACAGTCGTCCAACTAAGCTCAGTCTTGTTACCACCTGCTCGCTGTTCATTGCGTATTGTCTTATTGGCATCACCGGCCCGTTGTTGTACATCGATGGATATTGAGGCTTTTACCATAGTTTTGAAGCATCTCATTCGCCCTACTTCACATAGTTGTATACTACCCTGCTAAGAAGGATAATAGTGGAATCTATGTTCGTATACGATCGGCTTAAATTCTAGAACACATTATATAAATTAGCAATAGTTTATTGCTAATTTATATAAGACTATAAAAATATAGGCGAATTTCAATAAATTCATTTTTTCAGGATTATTAGAAAGTAGAGCTTAAATTATAATATAGTGTAATAGATTACAATAAATACATATAGTAGTAGTAAATAGAAGAAATATACTCTGTGAATATAATTTGCATATTTCACATAGTGTAGTTTTATATTTAAAACATTTAGAATGTCTCGTACGCCAGTAACACTCTAGCACGTACCGACGCGGGGTGCGCGCGCGTCGCATTCGTCACGATTTTGATTTACAGCCCGCGACATCTGCTGCTCGTATCTGCCGCGGCTCCTGTCCGTCATTTATCACGACGCTAATTAATACAGTTTTAGTGCTGCCCCCGCGCGGGACTCGCGCATGCGAATAAACATTTGGAACATTTTGTAACGGACATTAAAATAAAACGTCGTGAATTTTATATATTTGAAATTTATTCAAGTTCTTTGGCAATTTCTAATCGAATAAGTTCAAGATTTTATAATGAAGATTATAGATGTCGCTCGACTTAGTTGTCCATGAAAATGCTGATGGTACCGGCTTCGATCACGGTCGGGATTACGGACTACGATTTTAATAAAACTGCACTTAGTAATTGCGAATACAAATTGAAATAATTTGCATTATGTTAACTTTAGTATAATCAATAGTTGTTTTTTTCTTTCTATAAAACGCAGAATGTGCAAATAGTCAGGTACAATATCCAATAAATGCTTAGTGTCATTGTAGGTAATTAATTATACATAAATAATTAACGTAATGCTGGGTCAATACTTATAAAATGTCAGGTTTTATAGAATAGTCAAAGGCACATCTCTTAGAATTACGGCGGTTTGGGTTATAATCAAATTTTGTATTGTAGTAGACGATCTGCAGGAACACGAAATACGGAACCTTTTACTCGAAGAAAAAAAAACTGTATGAACACCGGTAAATTAGTAACAATGACCAAGGGAAGACTAAGAATCAGAACCCGTATTGGAATGGATTGAGATTGTAAAGTGGTCAATTTGAATCTACACACATGTAATTGAGCGGGAACGGTTATCTAAAATAAATTCTTCAGTATTGAATAATAGAAAAAGCATTATTTCTTCACGTTCGTTAGCTCCTTGACCGCTGTCGGGATTAAATTCAAAGAGAAAGTCAGCAAAAAACAACGAGCATGTGAAATTTTGAAGCAGATGTGTTCTAAGTCTTAGAAATATTATGAATACGAAAGCGTGTTTGTCGGTTTAATTATTTGCTTGTTCCACTTTCAGGCAGCAACGGAGCGACAGATCAACGTGATTTTTTGTATCGGTGTAGTATAAGGGAGTGTCATCTAGTAGGCGACAATTATATTAGGTCGGAGAAAAAGTTTCTTCGTATTCTATAAGTAAAAAGTTGCAGTAAAATCTCTTTGGTTGTGCTGTTTGCGTCTGGCTAGTTTTAATAACAATTAATAGAGGACATTTTAAAAAAATGAAAACGGTTTTTCACCATTTTTTTATTGTTTTTTATGTCTAATAAAATGAGTGACTCTAACATAGAAATTCGATAGATTTTCTAATTTTATTACAAAGAAAAGAAAAATGCGAGACAAGCCGTGAAAATACATAATTTGTGACGATTATGAACGTAATGCACTGTGGGTAAGAGTAGCATAAAACTGATTAAAAAATTTTCAATCCGTTCATTTTCCTATCAAAGATGAACTTCATTTTGGTAGACCTGTTACAGATAAAGTCGATGCCATATTGGAAAAAGTAGAGCAGAGATCGGCGTAGTTCTTACGACATAGCTGAACAGTTGGGGATGACTACAAACCAGTTTTGATGCATTTGAAAAAAGTTGGATGTATAAAAAAGCTCGACACCTAGATGCCACACGAGCTCATTCAAAGAAATCTAACTCATCGTGTACTCATTTGCGATTTATTAGGAAGGTCATTATATATTATGAGTTTTTACCGCCGGGCAAAATTATCAATTCCGGTCTCTACTGCCGACAGTTGATGAGACTCAAGCAAGTAGAAAAAAAAAAAAACGGCCGGAATTAACGAATATAAAAGGTATAGTTTTTCACCGTAATGCATCCACCATATGCCCTGACCTTGCATCGTCAGATTTTCACGTGTTTCGATTTCTTCAGAATTATTTAGATAGTGTTAGGTTAATACCAAAAAGAGGACTGTTTGAACTACTAGTCACATTCTTTTGATCACATTTCCCAAAAGTTCTACAGCAATAGGATTATGTCACTACCTACAGAATGGAAAATATGCATATTATATATATATATATGCATATTATAATTAAATGTAAAAAAATATGATGAAAGATTGTCTTCTCTACTTTCTAACCACTGAAGACACATCACGTAACCTATGCGACTTAGGTTATAAAGTAATTTAGTAATGAAAGAAAAACCAAGAAAAATTATTTTGTACATTTTGTCATAATAAATACTGTTTTATAACTTTGTGAACTGCATATAGAAAACAATGTTTAGAAATCCAAAACCTCTAAATGAGTTTAGAATCAGCATCACTTACGTTTTATTATACACACCTAATTCTAGCTATGCATGTAAGTGATTTCTTAGAAAAATAAATAATACAGATGTCTTTCACCAAGGTGATAAGCATAATATTATATTATCACTTTAACGACTGCAGATCTGATAGCTCTGTTTTAATATCTCTTTAAATCTTACTAAAAATGTTAACTGAACAAAATGTTAGAACTAATCAATTTGTAGCCACGACGTATCAAGGACTTACAAATTTTTACTCTAGCACCGGCGAGAGAAGAACACAAGATCCGTTTTTCTTGTACATATGCGAATGTTTACGTTATGTAAAAAAAAATGGGGTCGACTGTCTTTGACACAGCCCCTCGTGCTGAGCTCGACGCCGTCTCGGACGAGAGAAATAAAAATCATTTTACAATGGTCACCGTTTATTTGATATATTCATTTGTTAGAACTTCAATACGATACCTACATTAAATTATTTGTGCGAAAATCGTATGCTATCGCAGATCTTGTATCGTCTTTTTATAAATACCACACTAAATGAATGTTGCGTCAAAAGCCGGACCGGAAAAAATATTTATAGACTTCATACGCCAATGAATAATTATAGTATATAAAGGTCTATCCATGGTTCCGTCTGCGTGTATAATGTTGACTAAGAAGTGTGATATTTATCAAAACCTCTATCGTAAACCCGCTCCTGGTCATACTACCGAATTCGTTCTCGATCGTATTGTTGATTTTAATGCCTCTTTTAGTATCGCTCTCGCGTTCTCTCGCTCTCGCTTTTTCACTCTTTCAACCTCTCGCTTAGTACCTCATACTCTATACTCTGTGCCGTCTTCCCAATTCCCTCTCATTCTTCTCCGCCATCCCCACCACCACCGTCTTCGCTAAGCAAAGCGAATAGATCAATAGGCTTCCCATCTTTAAACCTGCCTCTGGAGAATTTACTTCATAAAAGAAATTGAAACACTGAGCGGCCTGTCAACGTCAAATTATAACTTTCAACACTCTAAACTGTGTTTACGCTAAATACATCAAACTACATCTATTTTCATTATTATTATTTTACTATATTTCGTTTTTAAGGTTTTTGCCTAAAGAACGGGACCCTATTACTGAGCCTCCGATGTACTTCTATATGTCCGTCTGTGTGTCAGCGGGCTGTATTTCAGGAACCGTAATATGTGAACAGTTGAAATTTTCACATAGTGTGTATTTCTATTACCGCTGTAACAACAAATAATAAAAATAAAATAAAATTTATAAGTAAAGAGCCCCCATACAAGTAATGATTTTTGCATGTTTTGGTCGATTTTATAATGATCATAGAAAGACGCCTTAAATATTCACACTGTATGTGTTTTATAGTCGCTAGAAAAAAATAAAAGTAAAGTGAATTAAAAATTAAAAGGGAAACCTCCATATAAGACATGTGTTTTTATGGTGCTATTACTCGATTTTAATAATGGCAACAGTTACATTTTTGAAATGTTCACACAGTATGTATCACTATAGTCGCTATAAAAAATAATAAAATGAAAATAAAGTTAAAAATGAAAGGGGTCCATATACAAGAATTATGGTTTTATCAGCGTTTTTTGTTTAATCTTAATATTCGTTCTTGTTTTTTATGAACTACTTTTAAAAAGTATGTAGTATTCAATATTGTACGGTGGTACGGAAACCTTCGTTTACGAGTTCGAGTCGCACTTACCCGGTTTAATTCAATATGGATATTAGTGACAACTTTGTCAAAGTTGTTTGAAAGTCAGTAGGAAAAGAATTTTTATCTAATATAACGTGTTATCTTTTATTGAAATTAGAATGATTTCACAAAAGTTGTAAAGTCATCTCATCAATTAAACAGTCGCTATTTCCGTTTGCGAGGTTTTGAAATCAGACAAAGCTGACCTGATGCATCATGGGAAATGAAAGGAGAAGTTATTGTCATTTTCTTCCAAAATAAGAGAAAAAGAGCAACTTTATTTTGTTGAAATGGGTCATCTATTTGGATATTTTATGAATACTGAACAATCCTTTATAAAATTATATACGGTGCCCTTTAGTACAAATGTGCTACATTTGTGGAGTAAGTGATTATTATTGTTATTGTTTAGTACATAAAACATACTGAACCATCTGTGATATCATTTTTATATGTCGCATCCCGCCATCTATTGGCGTAGGATAGAACATTGACGGTGCAACTGCATATATATGACGTGCAATTTTATAAAGTAATATGAAGAAATAAAAAAATTGTACACGAAAATTGATGTAATAAATGTATAAATATAAACAAAGGTTACGTTATACACTTTGACGAGTAATAATTATATTTTAGTGTTTTCCATCGAACATTTTCGTATTGAATGGAAATAAATTTATCTTTTATTTTCAAATACGTAGTTTATTTTGTCAAAGTAAACAATTAGTCGTTTGTTCACTGTATCAAAAGCCAAATAATTTTACTATAGTCATCAGAATTTTTTTATTTGCATTAAGAGCAAAGTACAGGCAGCCTTATTTTCATTTTACTCAATACAGCATCCGTCCAGTCTCCGTCATCATCAAGCCGTGTAGCCCGGACGGGGCGAGCAGAGCACGTCTCCGGATCGGGGGCCGCGAAACAGCCGACTTGAACTGTTGGCGTCACATTATTCATCGCTAATCCAGCGGAGAGGAAGTCATAAATAAGGTCATTAAGTCAAAAAAGCGACGCTCGCGCCCTCCCGCCGCACTTCGACACATGTCGCGTCGGCGACGGCTCCGAGAAAGTCGGGGCGATCCGACACTTCGTTAAGTCGACTGTTAGGTATAATTTAACGTCGTTACATTATATTGATTTTTATTTTATTGATATGCCGGCATTAAAAAGAATCATGGTGTCACGTAACCCAACGTACTTACGACGTTTTGTAATCACGATTAAGCCGACAAACCATTAGTTCAACATTTCGCATGCCGTGTGTATTATAATTATCTGTCACGCACATGAACACAGCGTTACCTGTGTAGAATCATTACGTTTCATTACAAAAAGGGTAAAGAACTGATCACGCATATGTAAAAAATCCCATATTTATGAGCTCTTTATAACGACGGGAACGGTTATCGACATCCGGTAGGCGGTTATTTTAATGGGCATCTTTACAATATATTGTCTTATAATAAATTTATTTAAATTTGTCAAAAGCGTATCGTCTAAGGAAGTCATATAGGTTTATTATATTATATATTGTATACAAATAACTAAAAAACTATATTTATTCTCATGGTTTGAAACAAAAATTTGATGTATCACTATTTAAGAAAAACATTATTGAAAGTAAAATAGAGAATAAAAGTTTTAAAAAGTAATAAGTACCATGCACTTTTATTTCTAAACACTATTTGCATGAATTTATCAACCAATTACTTTAATTATTACTACAAAAATGAAGAAGTTTCATCATAAAAACTTTCATCTCTTATTTCAATCCCTTAAAGAATGGCTTTCCGAAAATTTCTTCTTGATGTAGACTTGCGTCATTTAAAAAACTTTGTGCAAAATTTAATTCTAGACCAAGGGAATTGATTTCTTCAATATTTTTTCAACGGCGTTGTACTGTTTTACCTCATTTTTGAATCTCGCAAGCGACTGTTACACACGACTTAGACAGGCTAATCAATGCGGTGTACACAAATGTGGTTAGTTCCTGTCTTTGCTTTCTTTGCGGTTCGTTGTCGATTAATTGGTTTGATTTAATTCGTTGTTGGATTGTTTGAAATATTGTTGCTGACAAATTTATTTGATTCGGATTACAAAAAAGTTGTTGGCAAAAGTTTTATTTCTTTTGGATTTGTTTCATTCGAGTTAAAAAACAGTTAATAAACGTCTTTTACGTTAAATTTAAAGAAAATACATATCAGTTAATCCGTTGAATTCCGTTGTAGTTCATAAAATAAAATAAACTTTAATTCTAAGGTTATCTTATTAATACGTAGGTATTAAAAGTACACCTTAGGAAGGGAAAGGTATTTCTATTATTTCCAAAACCGAATTTCGAAACCGAAAATGATTCCAAGGTCAGTCTGAATTCAGAATCAGAATCAAGAGAGTCACCTGAATCTGATTGAGAAACGGCACTGAGATGAACATCTTAAGCAGGAGCGGTATCGAAACGAGACCGAGGTCGAAATCGAGAACGGGATAGCGATCGGAATCTAGATTATGTAGTGGGGCGATATACAAGGTAGAGAAATTTGTTTTATGTCTACGCGGGCGGAGCCGCAGGCAAAAGCTAGTATAATATACACATATATGAATGTACAAATTGGAAGTTTTGCCGTTTTTAGAAATACATATGTGTCATGTCACATATGAACACCTCAAATGCTACTTGTTATGTAAAGAAAAAACTTTTTTTTAACAGCTTAAATTTATTATATTGTTTTTTTTTTTATAAAAAACATATTTAAAATTCAACGAAATACCAAATAAATTTCCTATAAATACATCTCTGACGATTTGGCCAAATGTAATGTATCCAATGATTTATTTCTATAACAAATTTTCGTCCAATAAAAAATATTCAATTTCGTTTATCATCGCAAGCAATGCTAGAGTGCAACAAAAAAAAAGGCAATGCATAATGCACGTTGCACGTTTCTATACGAGCTTGCATTGAGTTGACTGATTTATTGCAAGTCGGACAATAGGGTATCCCAGCGCTACAATCGCGCTGTGTGATTCCGAAAAACACGATGGTGACCATAAATTAGTCAATCGTCCGGATTGAAGGACGTACTTCTGTGTCACGTACGGAAATGATTTATCGAACGAGCGTCGGTCGAGTCATGAATAAGTTACAGTATTCAATTGATGCGTTATTGTATATCACTACCCTAAGAGATTTTATTAAAAGCGAAACGTCAAACTGATGAGAAAATTGAAAATACTTTTAAATACCTTATATGTACATACTACATATAAGGTCAGGGATAAAGTTTTTTCGTATTTTATGTACAAATTCATGATAATTATTCATCATATTTTATTTACATTTAATTTTAATGTACATATCTCATTTAGTTTAACAACTTGTTCCTATTTTGTAGGTAATGATATAATTTTATTACTGAAGAAATTTTGGGAGTAGTGATCAAAAAACTGTGGCAAGTAGTTTTGACAGCCTTTTCTTGATGTTAACCTACCACTATCTAAAAAATTCTCAAGAGGCCAAAACGGGTGCAAGGTCCGGACTATGTGGTGGACGCACATCACACTACCCAACCAATCTCAATATTTGCTGAGTGTCTAAAGATGTGTGTTTTTTGGCGTTATCGTATTGAAAAATCACACCTTTTCTGTTGTTCAATTCCGTCTGTTTTTCCTCTACTTCTTGTTTGAGTTTCATCAGCTGTTGGTAGTAGAGATCCGTACTTATGATATTGCCCGGCGGTAAAAGCTCATAATGAATAACGTCCTTCCAATCCCATCGCACACATTGCACCGAGCACATTCTTGTCGTATTTAATCCAATATTCATCACCAGTGATCAGTCTTTTCAAAAACGGTTCAGTTTCATTAAGTTTCAATAAAGAATCGCAAATGAGTACAAGATTCATTAGATCTCTTTCAGTGAGCTCATGTGGAACTCAAGTATCAAGCTTTTTCGAATATCTAACTTTTTTCGAATGGGTCAAAACTATTTTGTGGTCGATCCCCAGCCCTTCAGCTATGTTGTAAGAACTAATATCCCGATCATGCTCTACTTTTTACAAAACCGCATCCACTTTATCCGTAACAGGTCGATCGGAGCGAGGTTCGTCTTTCACATCAAAATTACTGGACTAAAAATACTTGAACCAGTTTTGTGCTACGCTTACCGACACTACATTAGGTACATAAAGCTCGCAATTTTTTTTGAGACTCGTGTCGCATTTTTCCCTTTTTTGTAATACAATTTTTCCCTTATTTAAACGGAACCCTCGTGATTCCGTATGTCACAGGCATATTACTCAAAAACTACAAAACGTATATTGATAAAATTTGTGGTGTAGGTGTCCCGTATAAGCTGCTACTTAGTTTAGCAGTTAAACAATTAATATAAATATTACTTGGGAGGGCACCCCCTTAATTTAACAGAAGCTCAAATATTTTTTTATCAGAAACATCAACATGTGGTATATATTTCGATAGTCTATATTTTAAGGTTTTACGCAATTTTTCTGATTACGTGAATAACTTTGGAAATATTTTTTGCTCCGAAACCACACACATTTAGCAGAAAATGTGTTTCCCCCCTTTACTTTCTAAACTGTATGTACAAAAAATTGATAAAAATAACGAAGACAGCGCTTAATAAATTCTTTAAACAAAAATGATTTTGACATGATCGGATACATTGTTTTTGAGTTATTACCGAAAATCTGTGCTTCTCAATAAAAGGACATAAATGTCATGAAAATACGCTGTTTAGCTGATGCACTTTCGTTTAAACTAGTTTCATAGTAATAGTCGACACACCTACTTGTTTTTCTAGTTATAGGCGACTAAAGTGCTTATAACTATTCTGTGCGGGGAATATGGAAAAAGTGTAAGAACGTAGTTTTTTCATCTGTAGTGCATTTCTTTGTAAAGATGGCTTCGGAACCCTATAATGAGCATGATCCGATATGTTCTTGGCCAGCTTTTTTGTAATAAAACTTCAAAATGTAAATTTCGAATTTCTACGTCAAATTCACTCATATTGGTGGACCGAAAAACGGTTAGATAGTTTTTAATTTTTATTTCTCGTTTTTGAAAATGTCGTCTATTCAATGGTATCAAAATTAGCCTAATACAGTGCAACTTTTTATTTATAGAATACAAAAAAACTTTTTCCCCGAACTAATGTAACACCTAAATCGGTAATGTTTGCTAATTGTTGCAATAGGCTTATGAAGGTGACCCTCGGTGTATTTATCTTTTGCAAAAGTTTCTTATTATAGTTGTTTCATACTAAATGACATCCAAATTTAGCAACTGTCAGTTTTATACAATTTTGTTAATTTTGGATTTTATAATGTAAGTTTACGTTATAAAAGTCTACTCAAATCATTACTTAAAATTAAAATTTAACAAAACGTCTCCACAAAAAATACGTTTTGATTGACAGGCAGATATTATAATAAGAATTTAATGTTTTTTTTTCATTAATGTTTACTATTTTTTTTATTATTGAGCAACAAAAAAAACAATTTCAAGTAGAAAAACGAGACACATTAATACTAATTCAACAACAAATTCTCCTTAGATAAGACTACTTAGCGGCGAATCTTTGTCGTGCTCAAACACTGGGTTTTGTCAAAAAGCTCATTGTGAGGTTAGCGGCGGTAGACCAACATTTGCGCTGGCGGAGCCATCGAGAGCCGGATAGCCGATTCTTAAACACACTGCGATAACACTGTCGGCACCTGTTGTGATAACGGCCGGTACTGGGGGGTGCGAAAGGTTTAACGACTGCATTGTGCTGGAACTCGATTTAGAAGCACAAACAGTAGATTTAAATATACACAAGGATATAAAAATCGGCCAAGTACGTATTGAGTCAGTGTAGGGCCCCGCAGTCGTTCGTCACAATATGCGGACTTGAAAGAAGGTTTTTTTGTTTGACACTTGTATTTACGGTTTGATAGTGGAGTTAAAACGGTTTAATGGATAATAAATTGTAAAAATGGGCCCAAATAGAATGAATGTTAATGATTGATGACGTGGTTTTATATTTCTATATTTTCAAATTCTTTCATAAACTTACATTAAATATTAATTACCATTTTTCACAACCAACAACTTCTGATAATTTTCATAGGAAATTGTACGAAATATTGCTTTTTACCTCTTTACCTCTTTTACTCTCCATATATATTTTATAAGCTGGTCAACTATTACTCGTTAACATGTAAAGCCTGCGCAGCTGTGATAGTAATCCTTTTACTTTCGTTATATATATATTGTTGCAGTGAATTTTTTTACATATTCAAAAATTTAACTGGCAGGGGGTGAAGGACACTTAACTCTAACAAAAATGAGCAATCTAAAGCTTAATATTTAGTAAATAGATATCTTAATCTATAAATGGTTTTCACAGATACGTAATGTTTTTGAATGAGCTATCCAGCTATATCCTATACTATGGAATAGACGACAAAAAAAATCATCTCTACTTTATACATAGAGAAGATAACTTACATTTTATTGCACTACTTCAAATTAATATGTATATCTTTGCCAAATCACAGCTTCATTTGTAATAAATGATGATGATTTACTTAGATTTTATAAGTCGTAGTCGTCACTATTATTTGATCAGGAAACAAACTATAGGGTCTCAATCACGTTTTTATATAGATACAATCGAGTCAGAAAAAGACCTTTGTTGGATCATGCTTAAAGTAGGGTTCCAAAGCTGTTACTACAAAAAAATGCACTACAGATGAAAAAACTATGTTGTTATATTTTTTACATATTTTCCGCACGTAATAAGTATAAGCACTTTAATCACCTATAACTACCTAATTTTTTTCAGATTTCAGTACTAATGTGAATTCAGTCATAAATAAAAAGATGTAAGTATCAAAATAAGCTTAAGTTGTTTATTTTGTTTGATTTGATTTATTTTATATTTTTCAATACCTAATTTCTGCATTTTATTAACGATCTGAAATAAATTGAAGGAGAAATTCACTTACTGCATGTTATAGAACCATACTGAAAATAAACATTTGAAGAAGCCTTCATTTCGAACTAATTAATGATCTTGATCCCAATACTGGTTAGTTTTCTCTTTCTGTTCTCTTTTCTTTTTATACCTTAAGATTATATGAATCGGTCGGCAGCTTTTTAAGGAAGTTAGTGCCACAGCTTTTAAGCATTCATGGAACGGTCGGTTTAAAAAACCTTTGACGCAAAAAATATCTATCTATAAGAAGTAAAAAATAAAACATAGTGGCCCTTTTAAGCATAGTATAAATAGTAAGTTATTTTCGATTAAAATTTTGTATTCATATAATTAACTATAAATAAATAGGATCAGTATTTCGCATAAGATTTGTAAAAAAATCCAAGATGGAGAACATACATTTAAAACAAACGTTCATTTAGTAATCGTCATAATTAATTGGTTTGTATGCTTCGTATAGACTTCCTTTTATTTCCAAAAGGTTTCTTGATCCTTGATCCCAAAAGTCCTTGAAATTGTAGGGATTTCTAGATCACACATATTGCCATTTCCTTTCTAGAAATCAATATATACAATACCAAATACGCGATTAAAATACGTAAAGTTAATAATGATAAAAAATTAAATACCTTAAAAAACATAAATACAACTATAACGTGTACTACCATAGTTTTTAAATAATAGTTTTTCTTAAAAATAACACTTTCGCTCCTAACAGTACATGAGCGTGCGCCGCGCGGGCGGCACGGGCGCGATACGTATATTTGGCTTTGATATCTCAAATTAAGTCAATAGTGGTGCGTCGTTGTGCGCAGAACTTGCTTATCGCAGCTTGAAAGTTGCATATGTTATTTGCCGTTTTTATATTGCGCGGATAATCGCATTGCGTGAATACATCGGCGTGACAGAATTTTTTTGGATACTGTGGTCCAGAAGTATACGTATTGAATGCATATACAACATACGTACAAACACACGCGAACACACACTTCAGACACACGCGCGTATGTGTATAATATAACACACATATACATACGCTTTTTGTATATACAATTCTGCGTCGAATGGCTATAATCCCCTAGCGATACGTTCAATATTTTAACTAAGTTCATAGAAAAAATTTTTAATTTTGCATATATATAAGTACATAAAACATAGATATAAAGTCACAATAAAAAATGTAATTTCAAAATATTGATCATATGACCAGAACAAATTCTAAAGGGCTGAGCGTCGGCGGACATAGAACTTACAAAAGGCAAAATTATAAATGATGTTCTCAAAAAGCAATAGTATTTGTCGGTTTGCTATCACAGTAAAACTGCAATAGTTCGTCGATCTTGTGGTGCATGACGCTAAATTTGGACCTTAGAGGTTCAACGTTTGTTTCGGTCGCGCCAGCGTCTGTAGAAAAGGAACGACTCGAAAATAATGCGTTCAGTAACAATAAATAAAAATGTGATGAATAGTTTGCTAGCTTCCTTTTCGTGCAGTCACATCTTTTAAATGCCGATCCGTCCGCTTAAATATTCTAAAACGACGTGCAGTATTAAACAAAGTGACTCAAACTGTCCACGAAAAGGCCGAAACTTATTTTAGGTCAGCGAAGGTGATTAGAAAACCTGCACTATATTAACGTCCGTCTGTCCGTCACATTAAATATGTAACAGGCGAAGGTCTGGGCTGAGTGCTTTAGCGTGTATAAAATCGGGAATAAAGACGAAACTAGTTAATCACTACCCAGGCATCAAATGTCGGATGACTTTTAATGTTTATTTTTTTATTCGTTCTTTTTTATAATGCAAGCGCAGATTGAAATATGATAAAAATGATTGAAATATGTAGTTTCTGACACGCTTGATCTTTCCCTTCTTTTCATTTTAGGATCCTTACCTTATACATACCATTATTTTTAAGGAGATTTGTATTGACCTAACATGCGTCAAACAATCGCAAAAGATAGTAGTACTGTTTTGTATTGTACCTATTATTTTGAAGTTCATCATTTTTAGGGCATGGTAGTAGGATTTATTTATTTTAGTTAGAGTGCTACAATTTAATAGGTACGGTGCTTTGGGAAATTGTATAAAATATAAATATATTGTTTCTAAGTATTTATATAAAAAAACGACCGTTTATAGAATCATTTACAAACAGTAAATGATAAAATGTATATTAACAAGTCGATTACGCTAGTACTGTGAGTTTTACACAACTTGATCACCGTACCTAAAGTCGGTGACGCCGATTATTATCGGTGGAAATTAGTATATTAAAATAATAAATTTATGGATTTTTTTTTATTTTTGAGTAATGGCTATTACATCATTGATTTATTATTTTTGTATCACTAATTTTCAAACAAAAGATGCATGGAACACAAAGTAGATAACAAGGCTGTATCTTGTTTCCAGGCTTCAGTATTACGATGCAAGTATTCCTTTCTGTTATAAAACAACATGAAAAATTATAAACTGACCAGTAAGCTGTTCTCCAAAATTTAAATATGGAGTGACTTAGTAAAATGATTTATTTAGAATATACTCCATATAGTAATAATGAGTGATTCCTTGAATTGGTTGTTAAACAAAATTTTCATACCAGAGAAAATCAAATGGACTGAATACGTTGATTTATTTTATTTTAACTTCACCATTGATTGTAAGTAGATGATAGTAAAACTGTTTTTATTTGAAACTATTTTTTTTACCGATATCTCCTATCCTATCCATTTTTAGCATAAAATAAAAGGAATAAATAGTAAATAGAACCCATTGAAATTTCGTTTTCTACCCATGGATATTGATATATGCACCAGTCTTTTTTTTATTATTGAAACATTAAATATAATAAACAAACTAAACAATTTATAAAAAAATTACAGGAGAAAACAGTCTAATTACAGTTAAAGACAATTCTCTTCATAATTTTGAAGTTAACACCGGCACGAGCTTGAAAAATCTATTTACTTGCATAAGTATTGAAGTTTTCTTTTCTTTGATTCATTTGGCATAACTTTATATTTACTGTAATTATCTACATTAATATATTTTATATGAAAGATTTTAAAAATATTCCACGCGCATCTCTGATAGGAATTTCCATTTAAAATGTATTGGTCAATCTGTAATAAAAAAGAAGTGCCCTGGTTGATGCACGAAGTTGAAGTTCCAATTTGTTGAATAACTGCCGCATTCCGATTAATGCGCGCTCAAGTGACTCGCTGCCCGAATTTTTGGCTTATTGAGTTTTTATATAACGCACGTCATCCGCGCAGCGTCACCTAAAACGACTGGATGCGATTTGTTATAATGCAGTCGATTGGTATTTTATACTGAAATTACAATTTTGATACACGTAAATAAAGGTATAGCAAGGTATAGCTACCACAAAGCGGCTTTGAAGTTTAAAATCGTTGAGTGATTATACGACACCGGTATAACACGGTATCAAGTTAGGGCCCGTCTCATCATACTTTCTTGCCTTACATTACCTTAATTTATTTTTAAAATAAAAAAATAAATTAGGGACTCAGAATTTTGTATGAACTTTTTGTTTCGTTATGTACACTATTGTTTATTTCGTTGGTCCGCTCATTTTCAGCCATTGGGAGTTCTTTGCATGACAGGGACCTTCCCCGTTATTTTTAGGGTTCCGAGCCAAAATGGCACAATAGTCACAGGCATATTATTCAAAAACTACAAAATGTATATTAATGAAATTTATAGTGCAGGTATCTTATATAAGCCGCTACTTAGTTTAGTAGTTAAATAACAAAAATAAATATTTTTAGGTGGTGCACATCATACACGTAACCGAAGCTTATAAATTTTTTTTCAGCAAACATCAACGTGTGGTACAAATTTTGACAGTTCTTTTAAAAACATTTTAAGTTTTTTAAGCAAATTTTTTAGTTTCGTGAATAATTTCGGAAATAATTGCTCCGAATGTAGCAGAAATTGTATCCCCCCTCTATTCTCTAAATCGTATGTCCAAAAATATATATAAAAAAATAGCTTAAGGTAAGGCTTAACAAATGCTTTTAACAAAAACTCTTTTGAATATGATCGAATGTACTGTTTTTGACTAATTGCCGAAAAACTGCGCTTCTCAACAAAGAGCCGTAAGCGCCATGAAGATACGCTCTTTTGTTGATGCACTTTAGTTTACACGAGTTTCATATTAATACTCGACACACCTACTTGGTTTTTTAGTTATAGACGACTGAACTACTTAAAACTAAT
This sequence comes from Eumeta japonica, assembly GCA_005406025.1. Taxonomy (NCBI): domain Eukaryota; kingdom Metazoa; phylum Arthropoda; class Insecta; order Lepidoptera; family Psychidae; genus Eumeta; species Eumeta japonica. The sequence goes on along the minus strand of BGZK01000453.1, from coordinate 125,390 downwards.
AATGGCTTCGGAACCCCATGATGAGCATGGTCCGACATGCTCTTAGCCAATTTTTTCTGTTTGCGATTTCCACGTGCGGTTGTGATTTTTCAAAAGGATAAATGATAGTTGTATCTAAATATTTTATTTAATGGTGCCCAGTACATATTGAGCCAAACGTGTTTCACGAATAAACTGACCTAAAAATAAATGACACTACATTTTAGTTCATTGCTCACTCTTCATGGCTAACTGATTAAGTGATTGTAATGAATGTAGAAACTATCGAAGTTGCGGAAATGTATTTGTGCAGCACGATAAATTTTTTCTTAATAATTTTATATAATTATATTTTTTATGGAGTATCATAGTGTAACAACAATTCTAGTTTCGAGTCGTTCACCTTAAACGCTCCCTTAAAAATAAATATTGATAGGCAAATAGGCACACACACGTGTTCTATCAAATTGCACGTCAAGAATGATGATATTGTACTATTTTATATGCCAAACAAAGGTTAAAGGAAAACGTATTGTGATTTGAAATTAAAGAAAATATGTAATTTGTTTAAGATGCAGGGGCTGAATTTGCTGCAAATAGACGTCTAGCAGTAGCAAAACACGGAAATAAAACTTAAATCCTTTTAAGAATATAAGTCGTCGAAGATCCTTTGGTATCATCACCTTTCGCTAAAAGGTCATATCAAAGATAAGTTTACGTATATTTTAAGACTATACTGAAGTTATATTGCTAAAAGTAATCAGTCGTCGTTGACGATGAAGTCGTCAACGTCGCTCTTGAAATAATTAGACTGGTATATTGATATTTTTGTGGTTATTTAAAAAATAATATTGGTAATATAATATCCTCAAGCATACACGTGCTATGAATATGAACTAAATTAGTTAGATATTTATTGCTATGTATAAAAATCCTTAATGGTCCAACATTGCGAAAAGGCCATTCTTAAATACGTCTCCAAAATAGCAATCGTTTCTACCGATATTACTTGGTTTGGTCCAAAACAAAAAATCATTATTCAAACCTAATTGGACCAAAAAGGGTGTCCAGCAGCCGGAGGGAGCCCCGGGACTTATTCATTACGCGACAATGCAGCGCGTCTAATCATTAGTTACGGCCTTGTTCAGGCTACGTTAGGGTCATTTTACAACCTAAGTTGTTCTCGGCGGGATAGCTTAATTTTGATTGATGGCTTCTGGTGTATTTTAAAGGGCTCTCTGCTCGATATCGTCAACCGGGCCGCGTTGTGATGGCTAATAAACCTGTTAATTATGTTAAAGGTGATATATTTTGATGAATGACCCGGGTAATGGAAAACCTTAAGTCCTATTAATTATTTGTATTAGAATTAAAAGGTAGCACGAACCCTGAATGAGCAAATGCGATAAAAATTGCTCATCTCTTGAATATTTTACAAATTAAAACATTACTTTTATACTACGAGTCATAATTTTTGTACCTATATAAGTGTGTAAATGATATAGAAAGATGAAAGTTACTTTATTAAATAAATTACTCGATCTTGTCAGCTCCTCCATGGTGCTGGAGGGCCTTCCCTCGATGCTCATTATCACACCCAGTTCTTGGATGTGATAATAGATTTTAGAGTGTCAAGTCGATTGGGCTGCAGAGACGAAACTTTACTTCCTGTTATGAAAGCAGTCTTTACAATCATGAAGTAAATATGGGTTACTTACTGTCCGTAACGGGGTCCTAATCACTACACTTACGTATGGTAGTGAAAGCAGAGCAGGAGATGGCAGAAGAAAAATGAGAGTAGGAGTGGAGATGCGATCGTTGCATGTATGGAGTATCTCGGAAAGATAGAAGTAGAAACAGTGAGGTTAGAGAGCGGTATGGTTTGAAGGAAGACGTAGGGACTAGGGTAAAAAGAGATGTGTTGTGGTGGTTTGGCCATCTGGTAAGGATTAAAAGTAGACTGACAAAACAAATCTATAGAGTGAAAGTGTGTTATGGAAAGGTCGGCAAGGGTCGCCCTAGAAAATCCTATGCAGACCATATTGGTGGCATATTAGAAAGGGGCCAAATTTTAAGCACCCGAAACCGACGAGCTTGCATGAAAAGATTGATAGATGTCAGTCAGGCAAGATAGGTAGGCAAAGTTCGTAATATGTGGAAATCTATAGTCTCTACCTACCCTTTTGGAAAATAGGCGTGTGTTTATGTTATTAAATTATAATTCTTACTGTCATGTACTGCGCCTACATGCACTACGTGGCACTGCCATTTAACTGCGTCAACTATCTTTTTATTTTATTTGACGATTCATATCAATATCCGGGCACAGGGGAGTTTCTTACTAACACAAGGTTAGAGTGACAGTGTAAGCATGATCGCTGCTGCTCGCTCACTCATACACCAGTAGAGTATTTGATTTTCCCGACGAGTTCAGTTATATTTGAACATGAGTCATTAATCTTCTTGTTATAAGATCTGCATATTAACGATAAAAAGGACGTCAATCGCGACGTGTATACCTCGATACTTCCATAAGTTGAATATGATTACGTAAACTTAGCGGGCGGCGGCGCGCGGCCGGGCGCGCACAATGGGCCGATGACTGTAAAAACAATCCGCAGAGCATAATAATGGGTCCTAGATTTTGATCATTCAATTAAACTTCCAAAGAAAAGAGGTTTATGGTCTTAGAGTGTTATAAATCAAGGCGGCTCGCTGTAATTACCTCGCGGGTTATTATCCGCGCTCATTTTTGACGCGCCCTCTATCGCCCGCTTCGGTTTTGAATCGATTCCGACGCGAAAACTCCATTGTGCGGCCGGAGTGGAAATTGGTTTTGGGGTAAGAAGAAGGGGGATAAGGTAATGCAACTCAAAGTACTATTACGAAAATGAGAGATGACTATGCAGTGTTCTTTTCTAAAATCTGTTGTTTTTTTGGATTTGCTTGTATGTTTTTGAAAATGTCAACAATGAAAAATTTGCATAATTTCACGATCAAATTAAAAATTAATCCTTCGTCTACCGTTAAAAGAAAAGAAATAATTGCATATACGTCACATTTTATAAAAAAATGGAATTTTAGTGACTACACAAAAACGCGTAAGGGTTGTTGTTCCGAAAAATAAAAATAAATTTTGGAAAAAGTTGATTTTTGACGTCAATTTTCTGGTACTTTTTTGGAGTTATTGACATTGGATTTGATACTCAATAGTTTTTAATAATGGTGAATAAAGACGCTTGTTTGGTTGAGTTCAAGGACAGGGGCAAGTAAAGGGGTGGTCGGAGTATCCTTTGAGACAAATGGTGTTTGATTGACCTGTAAAACAATAGCGTCGCACGTTGCGTAATACCGTGTATTCATTTGTTTTGTATCATCAGAAAAATGGATCGAACTCGAAATAGTCGGAAGTGTCCCTTGTCTGATGATTTATGTGATTTGAAAAACAGCATTTTGCTAACCTATGGAGATGTGATGGAATTTTATAATTGGACTTGATACAAGTGAAAGTGTGAGAGGGAAACTAAAAAGGAGCCAACGTATTGAGAAATCGAGGCGATTCCTGTACGGTACAAACAAAATAAATGAAGGTAATGTTACAAACATCCTATTTAAAGTGCAAAAACTTACTTAAGTCTCACTCAAAAATATATGAAAACAATTTGAAGAGTTTCGTCTTGGAAATAAAGTTTTATTTGATATTTCGTCTTGCAAGTATTGAGATTTACTCAAATGTGTTGGTCCTGAAAACAAAAAAAAACAATATTTGCGAGAAAATACAATTTCATAACTGACCAACGAATAGGTAGGGAAATGATGTTGGGTGGCGTCGACGTTCGCACAACTAAGCATATTACAAGAGCATTGACAAGAAAGCTTTTACGAAAAACGTCTGCGTGCAAACATCAAAAAGTAGCAAAAATATGTACGGAAAAGTGGAGTACTTCAATTGAAACCTAAAGCGCCCAGTCGGATTGTCAAGAACCGACCCACATTGAATTGCGGACTTCAAGTATTGAATAGGAGTTTATTACAACTGCAGTTTATTATGCTTTACTGTCAAAGACATACTATAGATTTGGAATGTCAGACAGGGCAGGAGCAGCTATTGCATCAGCAGCTCTGTATGGGTCGAGTTCACAAGTAATAAACAATATTATAATGATTGCATCGGTTTCAGTTATTAGAGGTAAAAGTTAATACATAAATGTGTTATGGATTACCTTTTGTATTGGCAAGAAAGCATTACTGAGCCACTGATTTTAAAATCTGTAACCGAAGAAAATCTCAGATTAGTTTTTGAACAAAAAGGAGAGTTAAATTTATTACACGTCCCTTGTTACACACAAGCAGCAGGAAGAGTAGTCAAAGCAGTGACTGAAGCTTCTGCTAGCTTATGTAATAAAACAGCAAGAGAAGGATTCATCAAAACCCAGATAGATGCGAGAAAATCAATGCCAAAATTTGGATTTTGCTACTAATTAAGCTTGATTATTTGCGATGTTAGCTTTGTCTTTAATAAACACAATTATTATTCATTTAAGACTTTTATTCAAAAATAACTTTGATCAGAGTAACTTTTTCTGTCATACTGTTAAGACCTTTCTGACCACATTTTTTGAAAATTTTCACATGAAATCGGAAGCAAAAAATTAATTCTGATCACTACAAAACTTTACAGTCATTTACATTTTGACGCCATTTCATCACTGCGCCCGAAAGAAAATTGACATTTTTTTCTCCATATTTAAGTGACCCAAACATACCATCGAAGCATGAAGCGTACAATTCCGATTAGGCTTTTTTGTTTCAGTGCAGCATTTTTTTTTTCAAATATGTTTCATTATGGTATTATGTTGGTTAGGTTAAGCAGATTTTTCTCAGACAAACAATTTGCAAGCCGTATTGGTATCGACGATATGTTGTCGACTTATACAGAAATTGTTGAATGAGAAATCTCTTTTCATTTTTTACTCGCTTGGCGCACCTGAATTTTCGACCTGAAAATTTTCGAAAAATTACGGATGTCGACGTTTAGAGGTCCTCGAAACTTTTCTGACCATTATTAGAGGCATATCAGATGTGTGGTTGGATATGTGTAAATATCTTTTATGGGAATGGATCTGTTGATGTCGGGCCTGTGGTATGCGACATCAACTCATTAAGCATATTTTGAGAAATCTCAAAAAGAATCGTGATTTAATGTTTACTTTTTTTAATAATGTCTAAACTATTGAACTGATACATTACAAAATCTAATAACCTCTATTTCTATTAAATCTGCATTGGATGCTGTAAACTTATCACAATCGGTTGACTTCTTTGAAAGATATTAACAAATTTGTGAATTTGCAAAAAATATTTCTAGCTTTCGCTCGCGACTTGGCCCATGTGGAATACAATGAATTCTTTCGTCTTCCGTATCCACCGACCACGCCCCCTTGGCCTCAGTAGATTTCGTTTCTGGATCCACCCTTGATTCCGGTCCCGCTACCGATTCTGACCCCGGTTCAAATATAGTAAATTTTTAACGAAATGCTGATCGCACTTGTTTACCATGCGATAACAACTATTCGTCTCTTGCCGGCAAATGGAAGTGTTACCGATTTTGTCTGAATTCTTATTCAATCAATTTCAATGACTCCACTAAAATGATACGATCAAAGATTAATAATGTTTGAAGATGAGTTTTAAGCGTGTCTCCTGATATATTCTTCGATATATTGACGAGATAGACTATACTCGCGTTAATAATTAATATTCGTTGTCTAATTAATATTATTAAGCTTACGTTATTTCATCAACATCATTTTTTTGTTTTCGTTCAAGGAGGCCGATGCGGAAGACTTTCAACGATTAAACTCATCCCCTAATCCGGATCATGAAAAACATCCCTTAAACAACTTCACTATCCTTTTACATAGTTTTAAGCAATAAGCCTTTAATTACCGATAATGACTTTGGCCGTCGGGGGTGGAGCGGGCGGTCGAGGGGCGGGGTGCGCGCGGGCGGGGACGCCGTTGGCAATTTTATCGGGGTATAAATTTGAATTTGTATAATGTCGAGGCATTAACGCATGATTTATAAGCCTTGACTCCGGCAACATCTCACAGATGAAAAACAATAAATTTCCTCTAGTAACTATTGAGTCGGGTAAATGGGCGGACTTAACAAAGACGTTTGCAGAAGAATTTATTCGTTTAATTTATCGCTCCCCTTCCCCCCCGCCGGCAACGGCTTATGGCTAAAAGGTCCGATTGTTTTTGGGAATTATATTCCTCCGCTTAGGTATATGGATGTGCGTTCATCGGTTTTGCAGTTTTTAATTCATCGCACGTAAAAGCATGCAGCTGCATAACTTAGTTTTTACCCATAAAGTTATTAACTTCAATGGCCATGAAACCTATGAAAAGTTCGTGTTTAATATAATTTTAAATCAATTTAAAAAAGCTTTGATCTTGAACTTGGAAATATTGCACCGAAAGAAAATTGGGCTGTTGATCCGTTCTCGTAATAGGAATCTCATCATTAACTTTTTTATTACTAGGGATGTAGCAGCTGTCACGATAGTTATCACTATTGGGCCTATAACTTGTCTCAGGTCAGACCTGGTAATTATTCAGATTAATGATGAGTGAAAGTACAACTCGTACACGCATACTAAAGTTCTAATACAGTGCTCGCTGATTAACCTAATTGCTATTAGGGCACTTCCTGCTAGGACTAGCTTTCGTCAAACGACTGGATTACTATTAGCCAATGACAATGTCGTTTAATAGAAAATGTACGAATATAGAAATATCCATGTAATGTTATTTGTGACCACACAATTCCTTTTGATTCGGTCATTTGATTCTAATTCTCCCAAAATAAATAAATTAATTTACATATTTATTCATATACTACATCACAAACATGGAGGAACGCCATCAACATTTATCCAGTCGCATCAGAATGTCGCACCACAGACACCTGTTTCTAATAGGCGCGCGTGGGTATGCGCCGCGTCCAGATATGACGCGGACGACTGCGTGTCATCGCCGGTTTATTATCCCCACCCTAAATGTGTCACGAGTTCCCTCAATAACCGAATACCCCGCGGCCGCGCCGTAAACACGTCGTCACCTCAAAATGGCCGGCGCGGACGCGGTCCCGGAGCGAAAACACACGTTCGGATAATTAAAGATGAATATTATTATTGCGGCGCCGGCGCGCGATGTCCGGCCGCTGCGGACCGGCGTCTGCGCGCGATCGTCCGCCTGTGCCGGGTAAGCCGTTGGCGACGGATTTGACAAACAGCTTAATTTTTTTATGGTTTCCTCCAAATAGATCAGACGAGAGCAAGATTCTTATTAGAAATATGTAAAGAAGAAATTAAGCAATTATAGATATATGGATTTATGTTACCTAAAAACGAAACTAGTGCTAATTTATAACAACTACAAATCGATTCAATACCTCCTTTGGCATTGGTGATGTTATTTTATGAAAAATTCTATGTTAGCTTCAATTATCATTCTCTTTTGTCATTAAAAAAAAAAACATTTGTCATAAAAACAATCAGAGATATCGTTCTTGGGAATCCTTTTAAAGTTGACTCACAGATACAAAATATTACTTGTGAACTAAGTATGTATCACATTGAGTTTACATTGTTGTCGTGAGTATAAATCGAATGTTTTATTTCTGTGACCTTTACTTTAATCCACTCTACATGAGCGTCCTCAACTACCTACCATAATTTTATTAACACTAAATTATGACGTCATCTGACAGAAGTCACGTCGGTGTAGACTCAGACACGTCAATTTTTTTTATATCGTGGTAAGTGATATGTTCAATAAAATGCCCTTTTGCATTGCGTCTTAAAAAAGACATTTTATTTGTAAGTACGTCCATATATTTGTCGAAAGAGTGAAAAAAATAGTTTATCTCAAATTATTTTTTTTTTTTATAGCTAACTCGCTTTTGCCCGCGGCTCCTCCCACGTAGATATTACTTGATCCCTCATTTTCTATTTCGAACGATCTTATTGATACTAATGAATGAATCGGTGCATATTCGATAATGATTCTATTTTCGATTTAAGCTTCGGTTTTCTAGTTAGTTCCGATAAATCGTGTTCTTTATTGAAATCGTGCTATTGCTCTATTGCGATATATCGTTTTCAATTGCGATATCGAAGCCGGGACCGATATTCCAATTACGATACTGATTTCTATTTCGATATCGATTACGGATTATTCTTAATTATTGAATAGAAACGCATTAATGGAAGGCACTAAGTGTAATCTTAGCGTCCAATTCAGAAAATATTCCGTGTCCTAAATTTCATCTGAATTCGTCCAGTTAAATTAAGTTACACACAACCAAACATCCTCATAAACTATGACATTTGTAATATTAAAATAATACGATTTAGCACTGACAGATGACGTATTATTAACACCCTATAGTTTGTTTTAATTTGATATGTGTCTTATTATTAAACCATTATTATTAATCATATAGTCACAATCTGATTGTTAACACTCTTTTTTACTTTCTCTCTAGTTCTACTTCTCCCTCTATTCCTCTCCTCCCTGACAATCCTCGTAGATCACTTTGACCCCGCTTCTTAATTAAACAAAGCACTCAATACGCATGGCCAAAAAATTAAATTAAATACATACATTTTAAATGTTCTCATTATACGGAGTTATACAAATAATATATATATATATATATATATATATATATATATATATATATATATATAACTAGTATTTTATGTGACAGTATTTTATTATGTATCATTATTTAAATTACATAAAAAATGGTTAAGTTATTTTAGAGTTATAAGTAGACGTGCAGAAAAACAGACAGAAAAATAAAGAAGAGTAGTTTACATATTAAAAAATGAAGTGCGCTATTAGCAAAATAATTTTAACTATTGTTGAGCTACATTAAAACAAAGACAGGAACAAACACATAAACAAACAAAAGGTAGCCCACGCCCGTTTTCTGTCGGTAAACCATCTCCATCCAAATTTCATTAAAATCAGTAATGCGGTATAGGTGTGAAAACGTTACAGACAAAGATACTTAGCATTTATAATATCGGTATATGTTATATATTTTTTTTATATTCGTTAATTACTTTTTATTCATAACAGCTAGTGTGAATTATCATGTATTACCGTCTATCTCGTTTAGAGAATTGGTTTGTGTAAAATAAAAATTACTATACAATATTAGTAAAAGCGAACAAGACTGTAGATAAAGGTGGTGAAAATTCACGTTCGACCTTTACAGATTCTGGTATTCACATCTATTTCCAATCGGTTCTGTTTCGTGCTTCAATTTTGTGTACGGACTGACGTGTTGCTAATGCTGCTTAAACATCTTGCTTCGATATAAACCAGTGCCAATTCAAATTCAATTGGTGTCACTGAGGAGAATGCAGCACCGTCCAGGAGCAACATCCACGAAAACCGATAGATAAAAAGGTGCATGAACAATTTCTATGTAAATTTTCTACTAGAAATAAATAATCTGCAAAAGCTATATTCTCGAAAGCTTTAGACAAATATTTCGCGCACTTTTGTTTATCTATGAAATCCCTGGAAACACTATGTAAAATGCTGCTAACTTCACGCGTGATTTAATATTACTTCCCAGTATATTTATCACACATAGTTGAAAAATTGTATTTGATCTGTAACATCATGTGCTTTTGGACGCAATATCTTAATAATGTATTTAAATTTGATACATTAACTTTGGCCGTTAGAATAACGAAGTCTTGCTCCAGGACATATCCATTATCAGGAGGCGTCCTGCTTCGGAACATTGATCGAGGCTCGCTCAAAGCCTGTGACTGTTTGGCTTAATACTGGGATTTAAACAAAAAGGGCTGTGGTTACTTTCCAGTTAATAAGTATTTTAAACTATGAATACTTTACAAATATAGATGGATGATTTAAGATAGCGACTAATTCAGATATTGCTTTAAAAATTTTGGAGCTAATCGCGTCGAAACACCTTTTCACACAAGAAAATATTTTTGACACATAAAATAACGTGTGCGAAATCATAATTTCTACCTCATTTTTCTGTTCATTGCACGATTATTACTTTTTAATGGAAATTGAACGCGCACAATTTTAATGAACATAATTTTTAGAAAATGTGCGAAATGATTTGAAATTTTGTATACTTTTTTGTCTACTGCTTTCGAGAATAATGCTCCAGGTCTCAGCTCCACGTTGGCCCGGTGTGGATTGAGCACCTCTAACGACTGTTATTACGGTGCCAAATCCAAGTGAGACGGTTTAATGTGATCAAAGACACAAGGCCAATAGTCTGATTTGATAAAAATTAAGAAGTCATTGGTCAATTCCTCCTTAATGAAGATTCGTATCCGGTAGTTCTATCTAATGAATATTGTGCCGAGGAACGTGGCGCTGCTGTCGTCTATGATCGTGCTGCGAAATTTAGCAAGATACATGCTACTATGTCACATTGAAATTATCAATTGTCATCAATCAATCGGCAGGCTTTATCGTTTGCGAAGAGTTTTCTGACAGAGTCGCGAGTTCACAGGAGGTGTGGATCAGGGCCGTTACTTAGGGAAACTTAGGATGACGGAATGTCCATATAAGTGTAACTAAGAACTGAAACAAACGAATGACACGTTTTGTACTCACAGTCCAGAGCCTTCGGCTCTGGACTCACACTTGGCCGGTTTTTCAACAACGCTTTAAACACTACAAAACCCTTAAATATCTTTTTATTCAAACTTAGAATGATAGACAGTATTTAGTAATTGCCAACAGTGGTTAAGTATTTATCATTTTAGAGCTTAATTTTGAACTTTAAGAGCTTTCACCTTACCGTCAAATAAACTTCAAACACCAAGCAGTTCCATATATTTTCTTGTATACGAAATGTTCTAAAAATATTCTCCCATCCTCCCACTCTTGTAGGTATTTATATAAAGAGCGGAATATAGCGCACTTCCAATATGGGAGCGCGGAAGTATCAGAACCTATCGACGCAATCCCACTTCTGCTCCCCGATATTAGTTCGTCGCGTCGACGCCTGCACGAGATTGTCTTTCTTTTCACAAATTACTCTAATAGAATAACATCTCTTTTTTTTCCTTTCTTATTTGATAACTATATCGGCGACTAAATTTGTCTTTTATTTGTAGATTGTGTGATATTCATCCCAGTGGTGAATTTCTGTTTGTTATTTGATAGGTTTCTTCTATATTGGATTTCGGTGTCGTAAATAAGTCATATTATTTAACTAAAATTGAATCTTAATTGATAAAAAGTCTATGCGGTTTTGAAACGTCGTTCGACTTATTGTTACATTTAAAATATATTATCATTGAACATTTAAAAAATAATGTCTTTACGTTGGATTTTAGTAAGATAAATAATTTTATTTATTGCCTAGAGGAATCGAAAATAGCGTTAAATTATGGGAACGTCATAAAACCAGGGATATACCCTATCGTACATAAAGTTAAGGAAAAATAAAGTTAAAGTATTTTTATACATAGGCGATATTAAAATTCGAAAAGAAAATAAAAACTCTATTTTATAGCGTTGCTCATTGACACAACAGTCTGAATTGCTACGCTGAGTTGAAGTTTAAAGTTGCTGCACCAAACAGCTCGCACCTGTGACACAGATGGCCTTAGATTGGGCCATATCTTTTGAGATCGCGTATTGTTGTGATTATTTAGACAATTTTCGTAGATTTCGAGATCGGTAATTGATTCCGTAGTCACGTTTTAGGGCAGACATCCGAAACGGAAGCCCGATCGGTATTCAGAAAACCACAGAAAATATTGCATACGTCTTATTACTTTTACTGAGCGGTTTCGGCTCAGTGGTTAAGTGCTTTGCCTTCGAACCGAGACGCATGCTAGGTTCGATCTAGAGCTTGGGCGAATCGACAGACGAGTTTTTATACCACTTAAATTGCATCACACGCTCCGTGTCGCGGAGTGCACGCTAAGCTACCTGTCCCTACGTTATCATCGCAACGATGAAAACGGTAGTTATCAGGCCACGAAGCCAACGTGGACGGCTTAGTATCCGATCATTTTAATCTGCCATCAAGGGAGTTCGCGATCGAGTCTTATTATGCAGCCAATCATATTATGCGCGCTGCAATCGTACAATGTGGTACGATTGTACGTGAGATCAACTCAAACGAGTTGATCCTTGATCCTACGAACAAGCAAACACAAAGCGAGACCTGTTCAATCCATTCGCGTGCGGCTCCGGTAAAGTGACGGAATCACACAGTCGGTGCATGCAACACAAACCTTTTGGCATATTTATTGACGGCCTTTATCGCCATCGCGCCCACACTTTGTGCACGATAAACATTACTATTTAGTACTTTTATGAAGTTTTATAAGATGCTAATATATTGTGGAACGGGCTATTGTCGGCGCATGAAATTACGACAAGTCATAAATACGTCAGAGTTAACTAACTTTTGAAGATTATAGAGAAAATATTGATATGTAACTATTGTCGAGGATTTTTATGTACGTAATGTTATTACTTAAATACTATGTGTTGTCGCGTATTTTGAATCTTTTTAAGGTAATCTAAGAACATAGAATACATTTTATACTTCATTTCTTTATTTTAATATATTTGGAGTTTTATTATTATTTTATTACACTTTATTAAAAATATAAATGAACTTTAATAAAATAAGAGATTTTTAATAGTAAGATATTTTAACATATTTAGTAAAATACGCTTTCTCAATTAAAATAAACCTACGAATAAAGCATAAACAAGTGTTCTCAGTTTTTTTCGAGTAATTTTGTAAAAATCTATGTTTTCATTACAGTCGCGGATAAATACTCTTATATTTTAATTCTACAATTGACTTCGGTGTGATGAAATTTTATAGGATGATAGTTTTCTTACGTGATACCGTTAGTTCGGACAATAAAAAAGATAAATAATTCAGTAACTGCGTGTATTAGAGTGAGATAGATAGACGAGATTTACATGCTACAGACCTGTTCGGCTCAGACATCGAATAAATTCTCAAAATTTTAATTTATAAATTGTAGTGATGTAGTAGTTTGCTGTTCAGTGGATGTAATTAATATGGTCACGTGTACAGCGTCTAGATGTACATATAATAAAGTAAACTCACAGAACTGTACATCTAACATTTGACTACCACAGACGTGTTATGTTGTGTAAATATAATGGTTTAGAATAAACACAAAAGTTTCGTACCTAAATCGGTGGGTAACGCCACATTCATGATTTGAATACGGGGTTAAATTTATGATTACAGCATATGAGTGAATTTCTCCCTCACTTATAATCCCGGTTTTGAAACTATCTGCAGTGCACCTACACTTTAATGCATTTCGTTTTTCGTCTGATTTTAATTAAGGCATAGGTCTTATACAAGTACAAACTATGGCAATCTCTTTTACAGTCGTGGGAATAACAAGGAACCGATTGAAGCTAATACAAATCAATTCTCATCAATCTCGGTGTATTTGAAAAGTTGGAAAGAATGACTATTCCATAATTATGATCGATGCCCTGTCGCCGCCGGCTCCATACTCGACCATCGCCTCATCCGCATCCACGTTAAGGATTACTTATATCCTGAATAAGTAATCAGGCGCCCGTAACTCTCATCTCGTATTTTACGCTCCGAGTTATTTACTAAAGCGGTTTATGCGGCCCGATACCGGCGCGACTCGGCCGGGCGCGGGCGTCCGGCAAAAATTATTCGACGGGCCCGTATCATAATACGTTTGATTTAGACGACGGCGCGCGGCCTCCCGAGGAACCTGCGAGAGCGATACATATAATTTTAGTAGGAATTTTTGTTTGGCGTAGATGGATTTACGAGCTACTTAGGGAATCTGGCTTAAAAACCAATAATATCTCGAAAAAGAAATTATACTTTTCGAGATTTTATTCCAATTTTCTCCCCCCAGTGCTGCTTACTTAAGTGTGGTTACCTTTTGAGGAGAGATTGAAACCGCTTCGTTAGTTCCGCCTCAGTTTGCTGCAAGAGAAAGAAAGCTAAGACGTGCCATTTGTAACTAGGAGAATTCGCTTAGACACCAAACGAGTAACTATTAGAGGATATTGGCAGTGGAGCACGTGGGCACTAAGCTTATAAGAAAGGACGAGGCTGTCGATGATTCGTGTCTACTTCTAAAAACTAACACTAAAAGCTCTACCCCAATTGAAGAAAACTGGCCATCACTACAACAAGAAGAAATTAAAATAAATGATATACGTATCCTATTATGTTTATTCACGTATTATAATATCTATACCTACTCGGTCACCATTTATGCTTAAAGGTTGTAGAAAAACCGGCCAGTCCCCGCTCCCAAACCCCTCATATATTTATGTTTGCGTCCATACAAAATCTATATCCATACGAAAATCAATGCAAAATTATTAAATTGATTTAATAGATGTTTCAGCAAAGCCACGGCCGTGTAATATTGGTGGAGACCGAGATATTTGGGTATTATGGGAGCTGAATGTCCTGATAATCGTATCCCTTGATGAGAATATACACAAAACAGGTGATTAATACAGTGAAGTTTAGCGGTCCGTTTAGATATCGTTACAAGCAGATACAATTATATATTCAAGATGCTGAATTTCAAATGAAAGAACTGGACCGGATTGCTCTTTTTACTGAATACATTTAAGTAAAAGATAACTTGTATATAGCTTGTGCGGTGAAAAAATTATGCATAACGTGTTCATGCAATAAAAAGCGAAATAATATGTAAGACCTTGAGCAAGCAAAAAATGATGGTAGTGGATTAAAAGCAGCCTTCGAGCTAGAAGGTACCAGATACGATCTTGATTTGACGGATGAATTGACGATTGATTTTTTTACTTCAGTCGTATTAAGCCACTTCTCTCGTTTCTTGAGAAATACTTTATACCGTTGATCCTGGATCACCATAATAATTGAAACGTTTTTAGGAGACGCTTGCCTGCAATATGTGTTAACATGCAACATGCAACGCACCGCTGACACGTTCTTCTATAACGAATCTAGGTTTCTTAGAAGACAAGACTTGTACTAATCGGTCAGCATGGGGGGCTTAAGGTCTCAGTGCATTAATCTGAACTAAGTAAAAAGATTTAAGAGTGTATGCCTCAATAGTGCGACAGTTAAAATATACAAAATAACAACAAAAGAAAAAGTTTGGGTGAAGTGTGTCACTACCTCATTAACTGTTGTTCCGTAATGGAAACAATTTGTATTATTTAAAGAAAAGAAAGAGCAAACACTTGAAAAGCTGTTAGAGATAACCTATAATGTTCTACGAACTAAAAAAAAATGATGTGAGAAATATGTAAGTAATATGATCCTTGCGTGTCTTTGTCAATATTGTAACATACAGGTTAGGTTCACAACCAGCAACCATCAGTGAGGGCTCAGAACATCCTTAGCGATGGCGGTGGAAGTTAAATCCTATTAGGTACTTGTCTGTATATAAAGTATTATGAGACATTCATATATACATAGGAAACAAATCGGAATACGCATGCTCGTATGTGTCCATTATTAGTGTTCATAGTGTACGAACTTATATATATATATATATATATATATATATATATATATATATTACTGCAATATGCAGTTACACGAGGGCTGTTATTTTGTATCAAGAACTGGCCACATACACAACAATATTTTAAAAGTAATTACAACATTTAATAATAAAACTCCTTGGCTATAGAATACAGTTTGTTTCATGTAACTGTCAATTCTTTTACCATTGTGCCGTCATTTCGAAAATATATTTATCACCATGGATTTAACTCGTGAAAATTTTTATGCGATAATTAATACGATTTTCGGCGTCGACTAACTTAAAAACAGTGCATCGATCAAATCACTTCGACCTTTGGGGATGAAGTACCATCAAAACAACTGTGTATCATTAGTTTAATGAGTTTAATTGTGGGCGGTCTATGCTCAAGGAAGAATTTAAAGAAGGTCGCCCTAAATCGGTTGTTGTATCACAATATATTGATGTTGTGCGAGAACTAATAATGCAAGATCGTAATGTTACATATCGCGAAATAAAGGCATCTCTGAGCATAAAATCATAAACGATCATACAAAAGATATTACATGAAATTATAGCTGTAAAAAAAATTTGTTCGCATTAGATTCCTTACAACTAGAACATTGATCAAGAACAGGTTGGTGTCGATTGATGCAAAAAAATTATAAAAAAATACAATCATAGTGCATCAAAAATTGTTTATAATATTTACACAGGTGATGAATCTTGAATTTATGGGTAGGACTCCACAACTGAACAAAAATCAACAGTGTGGGTGTTCCAAGATGAGCCGAAACCAACAAAAGTGATTCGTGCCAAAAGCACTTTGAAGCGAATGGTTGCCAGTTTTTTTGGTGTAAATGGACATGTAGTTACAGTGCCACAAAAGAATTATAAAACGGTTAATTCGGAATGGTACACAACTATTTGTTTGGCACAAGTCTTTGAGGAAATAAGAGAGAACAATTGACAACGTAGAATAATTCTTCATCACACCAATTCTAGCTATCACACGTCGGCCGAAACAAATTGGTTTTTGGAAGGCCAAAAGACCGAATTGACGTGTCATCCGACGTGCAGTCCCGATTTGGCACCCAAAAATTTCTATATATTCCCAAGCGCGAAAAATAATTTACATGGTCCACGTTTTCGAGCTGCGAAGAGGCCGTTTATGAGTTCAAAATGCATGTTACGGAAATACCTCAAACACAATGAAAAAAGTGTTATAAGAATTGGTTTCAGCATATGCAAAAGTGCATGGCGAATATTTTGAAAAGTAACGAAAGCAATAAATGTTTGCTACTTTTTGATATTCCGGACACATAAATAGCAGACCTCATATGTATACATGTACTCAGTAACTAACTTGTTGTACCCAATTGTAGCTATAGATGGTGCACATTCCCATTCCGCTGTGATTTAAACCCAAAGTAACAAATTAAACTACATACAAAATAGTTTCGATATGCCTTCACGATTAACTTATATTGTTCTTGAATAAACAAATGTACTTAGTATTTTACAAAAGTTCAATAGGGCATTTGGTCTATGCTCGGCATCCAATCCATGATCTTCGGGGTAGAGAATTAACAATCTTGTCACTGATATGCCATTATTAATTATTTTATATGTAATGTAATATTTTACACTTATTACTATAAGTCAAATATGAAATACACGCACATATTACAAAATTTATGATTTCGTTTAAACATTTTACATTATTGACTTCGTTTCACTTATTTTAAGGTAACAGCTAGGCGTAATGTGATTTATAATCACGTCACGACTGTCGCCGAAGTGGTAATCACGCGTGACGTCTCAGCCTCCTCCGCGTCGCGGCACGACGGTTGTATGTAACGAATGCGACGTGACGTGACAGTGATCGCGCGAGTGACAAGTGACGCGCGGCGCGAGTGTGACGCGACGCGACGTCTACGAGCAACGGAAGTATGCTAATGCGGGGTGCGAGCGAAATGGGATTTTTCGGAAATTAATTCGATGAATCCCGTTGATTTTATAAAGCTGTTTATATATTTTTTTAATGTCATGACCTAAAAAGAAACTCGTTTTAAAATTTGAAACAATAAAGTAAATATAATATATAAAGAAACAGTTATGCATAGAATAAGATGGGCGTCGTTATCAAGAAAATGTTTATTTTATCTGAAAAGTAACAAAATAAATTGATATTAAAAAGTAATTTAATAATAGTAAAAGTTATTTAGTAGACGTACTAATCATATGAATCAAATATAATGAAGAAATTGACTATTAAATATGCAGATCTTACTCATGTACTAGAAGTCCTATAGATCCCCCTACACATTTTTTAGTTTCATTCATTTTATTTCCTAAGTCTTTCCTACTGCAATGGTTCTGGACTACCATGAAATTTATTTGGCTAAGTCTACAGACCACAACTGCACGACTTTCGACATGTACTACTGGACACGACAAGTCCGTCACTTGTCTTCGATTCTTCTTCGTGGATAATAATGACTCTTGACGGACATAAACATAATAATTACACGAAATCGCTTCCCGCTTTACTCGTAGTTTTAGGCCCAATTTAAACATCGCCATAAATAATAATCCCAGTATCAGAGCTGCAGCGTCTATTTGCGTGGCGATGAATCAGTCAGCGCCTGTCTCAGCCCATCAATTAGACCGACTTCAAAGGTTCGTCAAGCCCGAACTGATTTATTGCCGTTGTCGCGCGAAATATTAATATGGAGCGAACACGGCCGTCGGGATCCGGACAGTATACGCGTTGATCTCGGAATAGATCAAATGAGTTACGTTGATTGATGGCTGTTCTGTTAGAGTTGCTCACGCGCATTGCACCGGCAGTCGTGTGCGCCTTCATGAAAATGGACATAGATAGAACTATTTTAGATCTCGATTTGTGTATAATCTCTAAACATCTCCTATTCTGAGTTGAAATACGATTCATCAAAGGATTATTCTTAGAAAATAAAGTATGCAGTAGTGGTAAAGTTTCTGAATTATCCTTCAAAGTAAAAATCTGGGACAATGTCTTTTGTTTCATAGTTTTTCAATCACATTCTTATTTAGCATTTTCGAAGAGCAAACGAGCTTGTGAACCACCAGAAAGTAGGTAGTCATCGCTGTCCATGGACAGTCGTAACCCCAGAGGAGTCACCGGTGTATCACCGGCCTCTTGTTTAGGAATAGGAGGGGAAATTGATGGAGGAAAAGTGGGCTCATAGAAAGCGGAATGGACCACCGGAGCTCTCACTTTCACGTCTCTATTTTGTGAACATCTGTTGAAAAGGCCCATTTTTATGCTACACAGTATAGTTGACCATAGTATAGCTTTACTGCTATAAATTTATTAATCTCTTTTTTTATTCTCTCTCTTTTTCAAAATCTCTTTCTTTCAAATTTTTCTGAAGTCTTCACTCTAAAATTCATATTTTAACATGAAATATATTTATTTCGATTTTACTTTTAGACTTACGATTTAGATTTGTATTTATTTGGAATTTGTTGTTTGGAATAACTTCTGGCTTCTTTTAGGCGAAAGGTATCTAAAGTATGGATATATAAAATTATCAAAAAAAAATCTATCAAGAAAACAACTCTATGTATAATATATTAAAATTTCTTCTTCATCCCTAACCGCGGAGATGATTTTCGAATTTGAAAGCTTTCTAGACATTTAAAATACTATCAATAACGACGTATACTTTTGTACATTCTGTTGATGAGTGTAAAATTTAGTAAAAATTAATACGAATTCGTGTCACATTTAAATAATACCAATAAAGTTGTTAATTTTGAGAAATTGGCATCAATCATACGTTGCGCGTTACGTAACGGGTAGTGCATCAGGTTAGCTCGTAGTTCAGTTCAGGCACGGTATACAGTAGTTACCATAGTTATCGTCAAATACGATTCTAATAATAATATCATTTTAATATTGAAAATGTTTTTTGCCTCAAGATGTATTTGTCTTGAGAGGTACTCTATTCATTAATGTTTTCAGACTCTGATGACAGACGCAGAAGTTTAGCTGCTACGTGCAACCCCATAATGATATACTTGGCATGTTTGGAGTTACTGGAATTTTCTAAGTACGCATTATGGCCATGATAGATTTTCAGGATTAGGTGACGACGCTGGAAGGTTGGAAAACATTGGAATTATATAATGAAACAATATATTCTAGCCGTATTTCGGCTTGTTAGAATTGTCTTGAGATGTATTTTGGCTATGATTAATGCCCAGGGTTGAATGAGGGAGCTGACAGGTTGGGCGCCGGTACTCTATAACGGGATAAAGTATCATAGCCGTGTTTGGGCTCGCTGGATTTGTCTTGAGAGCCATTACATCGTGATCGATTTTTACGGTTTGATGAAGAGGGTAGAAGTTGACAGTGGAGATTCATAATGGAACAACGTATTCTAACTGTGTTTGGACTTGTTTTCATTATTTTGAAATGTGCTCTAGTCTTAATGGTTTTCAGAATTTGATAACAGATTCAGAAGGTAGTCAGTGGAATTCTACGAGAGAAGAACGTATCATAACCGTGTTTGGACTCTCCGAAATTTACTTATTTTTTTTGCAAATAAATTATAATATTTGATTGCAAGTAAATAACAATATTTGAGCTGTAAATAACAATAGTTAAAAAAATTTTTGCCGTTTTTTCGCAAATAAATTGACAGTTTTGTTTTGTAAGCGCTGTTTGTTTTATATTCAAATAATAAACTTTAGTACAAATACGGTTTACTCTTAGGATGTTTCGGGATAGACAGAGAGAAGAGGTTTGTTAATTACTTTTTGCTTTCTAATACAAAACCAGCTAATCCATAACATTGTACTTTATTGGCTTTTTGAATAAGTAATTTTTATGTCTTTTATTTTATTCCTTTTGTTATATACATATTCAGCACGAGATCTGAGAATTTTTGTAATGCGTGAGATTCAAAATGTAAATGTAAAACAACAAAATATGTGATATAAATAAATATACATGGAGAAATAAATATTTATATAGATAAATGACATAAATGAAAAAAATATTACTATGGTACACGTTTATTCGATTTATGACAATGTTCAACTTTCATTGCATACGATAACATATTAAATGCCACATCATTCATAGAGAATAACACCGTACCGAGATTAAAATCACATATTCGTGATTGGCTGCGCGCTAACGTGGAACTTAAATTAGGCGTGTTTTAATTAAACCATAGTTAAACTTCACTCGCGGGGTTAATAAGATCTCGATCGCATTGTGTTAGGTACTGCCTGCGTGATACTCATTAACTTCTGCGCCTGCGATGATTTAGGAGCCTCTTTCATTATAAGTTGGCTGCGCAATTATCTGTGTAATATACTGCATATGTGGAGCTTGTTCACTGATAAGTGTTAAACGGATTGAAGTTTGGTTATCTATAATACGGAATGTTTTATACTTTAAAAAACACGTTTATCTATAATGACTGACTGTTTTTGTTATACTTTTTACCTTTTGTGCAAAGGCAGCATTTAGATGGGCCGAAACTTAAACAGAGATCGGATACTGTGTCAAAATATTTATTTTACCTTCCAACAAGTAAATAAAATTATTGGAATTGCCGACGGAAGTCAAAACTTAAAACTATGAAGTATCATTGTTTTTTTCATTGGATTTTCTAATGATTCATATGTAGTATATTCGAAATTTCGCGATTTGTACACTCACTTTGTTCGATTAAACTGTACTGCAATCCGTACATCTTATTTAGTGTGGCTTCAGCATTCGTAATGTGTGGGCGCACGGTGAGTGGCGCTATTATTACGCAAAATCGAATCGAAGTGGGAATCTGGATACAAATTGGCATACAGTAAACATTAAATACTGTAATATAAATTTATTTTACAAAAACGGTATTTAACATTTAATAAGTATTAAATTAGTAATAAATATTTAGAAAAATTATATATTTAGTAAATATCAAATGCTGTAGTGCAAAATCTATAAGCGTGACGTGTAGTCATACTAAATTGAACGAAACGCGTAAGCGCCGCGAAAATCACGGCGCTTTGGAACTTTTTGTCGCAAGAAAACAAGACCAAAAACGATCTAGCTACATGCGATCTAGTTACATGTAGAAATCTTCGGGATTTTGATTTCAAAGTTACAACGATCCACGTCCGAATATTGAGCATATAAATAATACAAACTTATAAAATTTTACCCACAGAAAAGTCGCCCAACTCGCCTAAAGAAGTTTTCACTTCACAAATTTGTTTCGTAGCAATGATATATTTCTGTAACTTCTATTTTAATGTTTCAGCAATTTCTAGGTGCAGATGAGGAGACGAGCTATCAGAGGTGGATGATTACCGCCGCCCATGAACAGCAACCCCAGTGGAATCATAGTTCTTTGCCGGCCTCTTGAAAGGGAATAGGATATCTAAGAAAAAAGGATCGGGTCGAGGGAGGGCTGACGGGGAAGTGAAGTACAGGAGCTTTCAAATACTAGATGAAACACAATAGTGAACGTTTCTACTTCATGATACTGAAGTATTTCACAGGTCGACTGGGACCATTTTTGGGTTGCAGCTTAATTGGCTGTTTTTCACCAAGGTGGCTTTTAACCGCCATATTGTACGGATCATAAGATCTGCATTGGATGGTCTCATATGAATTAAAATCTCATCACTATTTCGATCAAAATACAATTATCTATAATTACTTAGATTATCTGAGTGGTTAAGAGTGTCACCTTCCAACAAGAACGGTACAAATCCTGAATTAGCTAGATCTGAATAATTTTCAAATTGAGTCATATAAATCCTCTGGTTTCGTGCCTTAAAATACACGTTAAGCCGTGGACGCGGGCGTTGTACTGAACCAGTACGGAGGGCTTTAGGTTCAATCTGTTCAATCCAAAATGAAAAGGTTGTGAGAGAGCTTTAACTCAAAAGTGGGGTGATCAAAACCTAACATCACAAATTTTTATTCTTTTATCATTCTAATATGTGTATTAGGGTTTCATAACTCTAATATGTGTAATATGTAGAGCTAAGGGGATATTTGGTTTATTTTAATGTCGCTGTCACTGAGATGAAGCGTATCACGTGTTGAAGGACGCAGTATCATGTACTTCTTCATATTTTATGTTTATACTTCATTTATAATTAGCCTCAATGAAATAAAAAGTGTGTGTGTGTATTAGTGTACACACGTAAGAAGTGAAACTTCTTTATGACATCATTTTTCGATAAATGATTTACTATTTACTACTTCACAGAAATTGGTTGAATAAAGCTAAATTAGATAAAGTTTATGCAAAAGACTTTTATTATCATAGACATGGATACAAAAATAATACAATTATTTCACCTTTCTGCTACTAAGATTATAGCATTTCATTAATTATAATAGAATTATTACTATTATTGTTATCGTTATTATATATTTTTGTAATTAGTGGCTTAACTCACTGATATTTACAATCAAAAAACTAAGGTTAACCTGAAATACCCTTAAAAAAAATAATTACCGTAATCACACCCACGTGTTGAATGTATTAGAAAAAAGGTTTAATTACTTACTTCTGTTAGAAATCCACTGGAATTAGAATAAACATCTTTTATTCTTTTTGCCAATAACTTTATAAAATTTTTTTTCGCTAATCACTTAATTGAAATATTATTTTTCATGTCACTACTGAGTTTCAGAAATAGAAATGTTCAGATTTTCATGTAGGAGACTTGGTAATGGTATATGTACCTAGAAGGGTGATAGGTAAAACTTTTCAATTAATGCGATGTTATAAAGGGCCATATAGAATTGTAGGAAAATTATCGAACGCTACATATAAAATCGAGTCACTCAATGAAAGAATGTGAGATATAGTTCATGTATGTCGGTTGAAAAGGTTTCAACTTAGATAATAGGAAAATGTAATATATACAAACTGTAAATAGATCTAGGGTGTTGACAGAAAGTATATGTGACAGGTGGCCTTAGTAACAATTATGTTTATGCCACGATGACATTAATAACATTGAATAAATATGGCGCGTAACGGAAAAATGTTACCCAGAAATAAAGATGGCGCGTAACAGATGAAGATGGCGCGTAACAGAAAAACGTTACATTGATATAAAATTTCTCCCATACGCCGAAAAAGAAGTTTCATTGCAAAAATACTTGACGTTGTTTACTCGATTAAATTATTAAGCTTTCAACCGTGTGGATTGGTGGTCTTTTAAGAACTACTAAATACTTTAATATCGTCGATGAAGTTTGAAACCTTGTGCAGTAACGAGATCGTGTAAAAGCCGACATAATGGGTAAGTAGTTGGTACGAGTCAACTTTATGCAGTTTAACTTTTTGATTAGTGGGTTGAAGTAATCGCTACAGTTAAAATTCTGGATTCGAGATGTAAGCTCCAAAGTGTTCAAAAGTAATGATTAATGGGAAATGTATCAGGAATGATTTTTTTTTCAAGTAAAATAGAATACTTACAATGTTCTAGAACAAGAAGGAACACAAAAGGACGACGACGTCCTTCGTGTGGATAATAGTGAAGTGCGGGGTGAGATCGCGCGGCAAAAAGGTCGTCCTCCCGCGCGCGCCGCACCGCCCGAGCCGCGCCCGCCCAAGCCAACAAATCAAGTTGATCCCTCAGTCGGCGCACTCACAAACAAATAAGTGAAATATGAACCGGCCGGGCTTTATCACGCGCCACCAAAACACGATATTAGTTCACGTAAGGCATAATTTATAGGCGAACAGCGTCGCGTCCAAAAAGCTTACTTGTGTCAAAAGTTGAGCGTTAAATCATCGGCCACTATCTGGCCGACGCAGCCGCCGCCTTGGACGACGCCCACCGGACGGGGATCCGGGCCCGAGGTCCCACGGCACGCGTTGTTCCGCGGACGACACGATACTCGAAGCCTAAATCAATTGTACGATAGGGTGGTAAGTTTGGATCTAAAAACCAGTGTGGTGGAAAATCGACTCGCCCAAGACTGCTTCGTTAGTATTTGCAAATTTAAAAGTATTAGAGAAGTCAAAAGAGTAACAAACATATGTATTTTCTATAAATATGAATGGATAAGGGCATTGCCTTCAAACGAAAAATTAGGGGTTCGAATTCTGATCGAAGGTGAAGTAACCGACAAGCTTTTAATTTGAATGAAATTAAACCATTCATTCTGTGCCTCGAAAAGTACGTTATGCTATTTGCCCCAGACATAGTCATTAAGAATACCTTGACGATTATTAATAGTTGCCAATTAACACTGGGCTAGGATCCAGTGCATTAAAGAGTAGATACCATATTGATGTTTACTGTAATTTTAAGTAAGAGTTGTTAATCAAATAAACATAATGGTTTTTGTAAAACAGTGATTGGTATATAATTGGCGCAACTTTATGAATCAGTGATGGCGTTTTAAAGTCATGTAGACTTATTTTCTACATTGAAAGTATTTGTCACTCATTTTCTTCGTCAAAATTGCATTTTAATATAGATAATTAATGAAAATGAATTTTCTACGTAATAAAGAAATTATTGTGTAGAAAATTTAGTTATTCTACGTTTTACCTATCCGTACACGTTACCTGCGACAATGGAAACGAGCAATCGTGCCAAGTGACCTGAGCATAATATTACGCACATGAAGGTCCCGATAGATTTAAACTAACTTTTCGTCACCAAACGTCGCTACATGGGTCCAGTAAAATATAGGTCAACCGGAACGTTCCTAATTTTGTGAAAGTAGGCCTAAATTGTTGTCGTGAATATAGGCTAACGGTTGCCGCGCCTGCCTGTGGAGTCCGATGAGTTCGAGCCGGCAAGCCAATAAGCATTACTGAATTTTCTTCTAATTGTTGTTCATATTGAAATATGAATTATAAATTGTTTGATAGTGTTGAAAAATCCAATTATAAAATCATTATGCTGGAAAAACTTTTTAACTAATGCACGGCTTCCAATACGCATTGGAGCACGTCTGGACGTTACAGTCACATCTTCTTAGAAGACATATCCCTGTGTCATATAGGAGTCGCATTAGCTAGTGTGTGATACTCTACTCTCAGTTCGAAATTTGTATCTTCCAACATGTCATGAAGTTCGAACTCGTTGTGTCAGGTTTTGATCATCCACCTTTTGGAGCATACCCTTCCATATTTTTCCTTTTTTAAATTGAGGAGTTTGGACCTTACGTCCTCCACGCTAACCCTGTACAAGGCAAAGGCTGCTAACAAGCGTTGTCACCAATGCCGTGGCAACGTACGTGAGTGCTTAATGTGTTCTTCGATGGTTAGAGTGAGTGGTTTAAATTTCAATTGAGTTAAAAAGCTATTACTCAATTCACCCATGATCAGGATTTGAAATTTCTGTTCTAAAAGACTTTCTCGACCTATGACCTGAGGCGTGTTCTTCAATTGAAGCATGAATCTTAAATTTAAAAGTATGTACAATTGTACGTACTGAGGCGAATTCGCCTCAGTCTATAAGAGAATGCATTATTACGAAAACAGAAAAAAATTAAAACGGAAAAATAAGATGGAATTTTCACGGACAATTCATTTCAAGTTCTAATAGTTCTGTTATCATTTTGTAATCTTTACATAACCGTCTGCGTCTTGCTTCTGGATGCACAACAACAACCCTTCATCCTTTAAAACGATCGTTTGCATACAGATACTTATTTACGTCCTTATCTTCGAGCCATAGAGAAGAAATGGAAGAAGAAAACCCTTTTCGCGTCACACAACACCGGTGGGTGTAGTCGATTCTCTTGTAGAAATTTCGCACCGAACATGGCGGACGGCAGCGATCCGGTGCTGCTTTGATGTTATCTCGGCGGGTGCCCTCGGCCCGGTCCAATAAAAACTACATTATTCGTCGGACGTCGCCGGCCAGTCAAATCGGGAGAACGCGGCCTTTTGCATTAAATGGGGCGTATAAAAGTTTACGGCTGGCCCGATATAGCCTTTTGATTGCTGACAACCTCGTCATACGTGAGGAGTCGCGCTCCGAATGATGCGCGGCCGAACCGCCCCGACGGCTTCCGGCAACGAGATGGCGCGAGCTAGCCGCCTCCACTCTTTAATAGCGCCGATTGTTGACGGAACGGGAAACTACGTTGTTCATGTCCACGGCGAAATATTGACCAGGTTCATTGTTGATAATAATCGTTGCTGAACTATTTATTGATGTAGTGTTTTCGATCTCTAGATCTACGATTTTCCAATAAACTTAAAAGGGAAAAATCCGCATTACGTGTAAAGTTCCAGATAGAAATTTTGTTTAAGTTATTCTTTTATTGGCACTTTAGGAAAAACAGATCGGCGTGTATTTTCACACCATTAAGTTGATATGTTCAAGTTAGTACGATCTGAAGTTATTCTTATTGACGCTCAAACAGCGTATACTATTCCTGCTGTATTATAAAATAGCAGTCCGACATCCATGCGTGTAGTTTTCAAGTCGGTTAATCGCTCCATGTTATTAGCATGTGTTGTAAATATAACAAATATTTAATCGTAAATGTATATTTATATATCAGAATTTCTTGGGTTTGATATTTTACACAGTGAATATTGCTTATTCACACAAAAAAGGTATAACTTCTTATCTACTCTATTTAGGTACATCTTTGCCTTTTTATATTTTATGTATAAGTTGACGTTTCAACACATACACGATTTTTATATACCTCTCTTACTTTGCTGACATCCATTAAATAATTTCGTGAAAGCTCATAGATTTTGGACGTTTAAAACTTGGTCTTTCTTTAATACGCCACCGATTTGTACTGCATACTATTTTATAGGGTGTCTCTTGTCGGTCCTCCCATCACACATGCGTACGATATTGTTTTATTTTATCAGTCGACATATATTCATGCTTTTCAGTTAGCTAAAATACCACAATGCACCTTTTACTTTCAATATAGACGTTGCATCTTTTTCAAACCACGCCGTTGTTCAACATTATTTCTATATCTGTTTTTCAAGGCACTCCACAAACACTACACAGGGATCGCATGTCTCAATTGTTTTAACTCACATTTCCTTTTTATTCTCCAGTCATTACTTTTTACTGCCTTATGTAGAAGTAGGAACCAAAATTCCATTATGGATAGGCAAACGCTCATGCCGTTAGACTCTTTTGATATTCACAACAGCAAGTTCTCAGCAATCACTCACTTAAATATCTGCATTCATTCACCTTTCAATCTTTACTTTCAGTTTTTCAGACCTTTATTACTAGCTGCCACAGGACAGTCAATGTATAGTGTGGGGCTAGGGGACAATCTAACAACTCCTGGGTCAAACTATACATAAGCAAGTAAGTGTATTTCTATAAAAAGTACGCTAGTAGACAAACTCTTTCATTTATTCAAATCTTTCACCATATATACGATATATATATGCTTTTCGCACCACGACCTTAATCCCGCTGACATTTACTTTTGTGTCTCTCTTTTCAAAAGGGTTATTAATTTTCGTTACCACCTTCTGCAACTCGCAAGCCAAAAGCGTAAAGTATACTTGGTCGTGCACATGCAAGGGGCGTTTACGAGATAACTTACTTATCCTTAGTTGACCTTCATAGAGAACAAAGGAAGAATAAACAAAGATATGATTTTTATTCAATATTTAAAATACATTTTTTTTGCTATTTGCGACCGGTTCGGTGGTACTCTCCCAAATCATACATTGATAAATTTTTATTCAAGAATAGATTGAATAACCACGGTGAAAATGAAACACAAATCAATAAAAAACCGCGTTTCACGTATTTCAAGTTTTGTTTTATAGATGCATGAATGACAATGCAAGATTATATTGTTTATTTATATCCATAGTGAACTATCGCAAACAGTTATCGTCTATATAGAGCGACTACTTTGAAATAATCGTAACAACTCGAAGTCCATAGATGTAGAATTAATTCCTTCTTATTTTGTATTAATCGATGTCAATCTTAATTCCGGTCTCGCTTTCGATTCTGTTTCTGGTCCCGTTCTAGATTCTGCTCTTCATTCCGCTTTCAATTCCAATTCCGCTACCAGTTACAGTTCCGATTTTAACTAGGCCGAGGGAAAATGCCAGTCTCAAAGTAAAATATAACCTATTCAGCTTATATTTTACTTTGAGACTGGCATTGTCCGCTATTCGGGGACAGCGTAGCTTTTTGTGAGTCAAAGAATTATTAAAATCGTCTTAGGAATACAAATTAATGAATGAAGCCATGGGTAAATGTGAGTATAATTTACCCAGGAATAGAGTAACTATCTATTATTGAAATAATTTTCGGAATCAGATCATTAGTTCGATTTAGCGGTACAAATATGCGGATGGAATCAAGGACAAATGCTTTTTTTTTTTAAACCTTCTCGGGCTTGCATATAACACCAAAGTTGTAACTTGACCAGATCAATGACCTAGGCACGCGTAGAAATAAACATTTATTTAAATTTTTTTATACAGTGTATTGAATTCCTTCATCTTTTCTATTGATCGATATCAATCTCAAACTTGGTCTCGCTTTTGATCTCGAACAAAAAAGAATTACATATATCTATCGTTGGAATTTTCGATTACAATCATCAATTCATACAAAAATCTCTTAGAAAAAGCAGTTCCTATTTTTTTCATTTTCAAATTTTTCGTGCAATATTTCTAATTTTTCCCTTGTAACGTTATTCAGATTAGAACGAACATTAAAAAAAATTAAGTAAATCGGTCCAGCGATTCCCTACGAAAGAACTTTCATTTTTATTAAGGTTTCCTAGACAACAAGAAACTCGTATATTTTCGCCATGTCCGTCTGTTCGTCTGTCCGTCCGCGGCTTTCTTTAGAGACTTTTAGTACTAGAAAGCTATAATTTAGTATACCCATAGCACTTTATCGGCGTAATTAATATCTGTACCCACACATATTAATTACGCCGACAAAGTGGTAGACTGAAATAAAATAAAAATTGTATACATCACCGTCATGTAAAGTTGGAATTATTTTTTTTCCCGCATATTCCATGGGGTGAGAAATCGTTGGGAAACTCATTCAAAAATATTGGAGGTTTATGAAAATCAATTTTTGAGTTAGGGATCTGTTTGCGAAATATTAAGCTTTAAAGTGCTATTTTTTGTTACAGCGCAATGTCTCCCCCCAGCAGGTAAATGGTTATTCTTGAATAGGTGAAAAAAATTATGATAGTAGCATATATAACAAAGTTAAAAGGAAAACTATCTAGCAAAGTACGGTTTACAAGTTAATGAGGTATAATTGATCAACTTATAAAATATATTTGGAGCAGTAAAAGCGAAATTCAGTACAGATTCCATTGACAATTACTTAGACGATGTTGTTGGTTTTATAAAATAGGCAGTAAATATAAGCTGCATAAAATTATGGAAACGTGAAATCATAACATCCTTCCGTACGGGTATGCTTTAGATGTTATTCGCCGTTAAACCGTGAACTCTATAAATAAGTTTATGGTATCAAACAAAAAGCCCCCTTTTAAGTCCGTATATTGTGACGGATAACTACGGAACCCTATACTGCGCGTGGCTCGACTGGAACTTGCACGATCTTTTTGTATTGGTAATTTCAGAATTTCCAACAATAGAATTTAGTATCAAATGTTAAAATCTAAATGTATGAACATAATAAATAGAATTTTCAATTAATCAATCACTAATCGGCAAATACTTTGTTGGAGAAGACCTAATTTAAATTGTTATTAGCGTCGAACGATAAAACTAGAAGGAACCTCATCTTCTAGGAAAATTGTAGCTTATACATCCCGTACGCCTCCCACCACTTATGAATTAATAAGTTGGTTGCATACAACACCGGAAACTAAGTTGTTCACGCTCGGAGTGATACATCGAGAAGGTTGATTGTTGAATGTGATTGCTATACAATAATCGTGAGTTTAATATGCCGCTAGCTTCACGCTTGGACGTGTTCACGTAACCAAGTGCGCGGCCCTCGGACCGGAAAGTTCTACTTGTGACCTTGCTCGTATACTTTTATAGATAGACAATATAAATAAACCATAATATAATGATGCATAACATTTTTGTACTTGTTTATGGACACATTTTTGCTTTAACAATTAATGAGCAATAAGAATGATAAAGTGATCATGTTTATATTGCCTTTACTTTGTAGATTACTACACTATGAGTACTAATAATGATAGCGCGAGACACAACATCATTATAGCGTGGTTTTCCCAATTCACCATACATATCAAAACTTAGAGGTTTTCACTTAAGAATTTCTATTGAATAATAACACGCGATTAAGTTCTCTAAATAATCTGCGCGAAACAGAATTTAAACTAGTAGGTATTCTACATTTCAGAACAAACGTATTATGCGCAAAGATGCACAAAAATTTCAAACCTCTCTAAGATTAGGCCTCGACGCAAGAACGTATAAATCTTTCGCCCCGGGCCGTATTTTTGTCGCTGGAGCGCGTCACCAAACACCACGCCGAGGACTATACGGCCGTCATATAACACGCGCTGTTTGCTCTCAGCTCGCGTGTGACGCCCCGTGACGTGACATTTTTTTTTCGTTGCATCAGTCGGCCGGTGTCGGACCGGCCGTAAACCGGTGTAATGTGACGATATACAACGCACGCGTGTACGCGCGTCCCGAGGCCTGTGAGACGGCGCGGCGTGAGACAGAGTATGAATTGTAGGCTCGCAGGGCAGAAACGTTTTTCAATATTTTCAATTGTTATTGAATGTTTGTCCGTCTAACTCAAAACATCGATACCGTCGTGGTATGTGTGACTTACGTGTGGTCCCACTGCTGTGCACATGTTTTCTCAAAGTAGAGGCTATTTAGCTTTAAGTCCCGACTCTGGCTCGACAGGTGGCGATTTAATATGTTGGTAAAAATTATGATACACAGTTTTCTGATTGAGCTTACAGTTACCGTTAACACAAGTGGTAAAGTTGATGTATTAATCTGTACTTAAATTAGAAAAAAACGTAGCTTAAATGTTAACAATTAGCAAAGTTCTTAATAATGACGTATGAAAAACGGCACTTTCTTGTTGCTTAAGTTACAATTGTTTTATTAAGGAGATTTGTATTTAAATGCGTTACAACGACTCTCAATTGCATTCTTATTTTTTGTTTCAAATATTAAACGTTCACTGCTATATGTGAGTTTTTTTCTAAATTTCAACGGCATGCAGTTTAGAGGCACCTATAGCCAACGGTGTTAGTTACAATGTTACATTTTACACTTTACAAAAATTATAATGACCTTGACCAAGTCGTTCTTATTTACTGTTCCTTATTCTTTTTATTTTTTTTTAATAATTGTTTTATAACTACGAATGATTTGTCGTGCTCACTGCCACTATCTCTGTCAGCTATATCATTCAGTTTTCATATTAACTAAATATAACTCTAGCCATATTATATTTTTGTGATACTGAAACATTTCACG
This sequence comes from Eumeta japonica, assembly GCA_005406025.1. NCBI lineage: Eukaryota > Metazoa > Arthropoda > Insecta > Lepidoptera > Psychidae > Eumeta > Eumeta japonica. The sequence goes on along the minus strand of BGZK01000453.1, from coordinate 93,326 downwards.
CAGACAAATTCTCTGCTGAATGTAAATTGCGTAACATTTGCTTCAAATCATTGCATAAAAAAATTTTGCCACTAGAAAACACATATCTTGGCTGTCCACATAAATTAAAAAAAATACACCTCTGAAAATCGCATTAGTGACGAGAAGTATCGAGGAATTAATATCATTTATTTTCGGTATGTTACTTTTATTAAAATGGCAATAATATAGGAAATTAAATAGTCATATGAGCGTACTAGTATTGACATTTTATATTTAATTTTATTAAACGGAAATATCGTAATTGTGTTGAATTTAGCACTTTTTACATTTGATATGCGTTTTATTAATGTGAAAGTGCGAGTATTATATATAATTTTATTATTTCGGTACACACCTCGTCGCACTACGTCCCACGTCAACTCTTGCTTTTTTTTTATAGATAGTATAACTCATTTACAACAAGTTTAACCCAACTCTCTTTTATAAAAATTATATATATATTTAATAGTATTTTAATTATTGTCATAGATTTTTTAACTTTTCACACATGACATGAAACATCTTTTGAATTTGTATTTTTGAAATATTTTTCATCTCTTTACTTATTGTTTTAACCAAGAAATAATAGAAAAATCAGCGTCAGTTTCAGTGACACACTGACGAAAATTAATGTTTAGTAAGGACTTATTAAATTAAATGTACACTTTAACCACTTTTATTAAAAAAAATACACTTTTTGTTTGTTATAGTTATGCTAAAACCTGCCCTGGCTTTTCTATCTTACGAAAAAGTATAACAATGTACATGTATGTTTTTAATTTTTTAAAATGACACCTGTTTACAATACACACCGTTTTTACACAAATATCTAAATAATATTGAGTAAATTTCTGGTCAATAATTAAATGAACCGGTTCAAAGAGAGGAAGAAGAGACCCACCATCGTGACACGCGCGCGTGAGTGGGAGTGTGTCCGTGTATGCGTGCATGCGCCTGACTGTGTGTGTATAAGAACAATGTATCAGTGTAAAATGGATAAATTAGTCAGGCGGAGCCTTGAGGAACTCCTGCTCTGATTAAGCGTCTAGTCGAGTGCGTACGCTCATGCCTAAATGTAAAATAACGGTTTGATAGGTAATTTTGAATAATGAGTATGAGACGATCAGGTACTTGGAGGGAGTATAACTTATAAATCAAACCTGCGTGCCATACCCTATCGAAGGCCTTGGCTACGTCAAAGAAGACAGATACGGTTTGGTTTTTACGTTTAAAGCCCTCCGTGGCATATTCTACTAAGCGGAGGACTTGCTGTGGGCAGGAGTGAGCGGGACGAAAACCGAACTGTTCATCAATGATAAGGCCTTTCCCGAGGAGGTGATCGGTGAGGCGAGTTTTAAGAACTCTCTCATACAATTTAGCCAGACCGCTCAGGAGGCTGATCGGTCTGTAACTGGCAGGGAGGTCGAGAGGTTTCCCTGGCTTATGGATGCCTATTACCTCCGCCTCCTTCCAGACGGGGGGAAAATAATAATTTTGAAGGCACGCGTTAAAAATCGCGACCAGTAATCTTAACAATTGTTGGGGAAAGCGTTTAATTGCTTTATTACTAATACCATCGAGGCCCGGTGCCTTTCTGGTTTTCAGTGATTTCACCAGCGTTTGGACTTCGCTGAGTGAGACTGGAGTCAGATCGTCTCGAGGGTCGAGGGAGGTTTTTTGAAGAACCTCTTCCTCGATGCGACTGATATGAGCAGGGTCGTGCGGAGGTGAAGGGTGAGAGCATTGAGTCTCGATGGAGTCTGCTATGCACTCCGCTACCTCCGCGTCGTCAAGGGCAGTGGAACCGTCCGGTCTTTTAAGTGGGGGTATAGGAGCGCAAAACGCTTTATGCGAAGGTCTAATTTCCTCCATGAGGTCGCTCCAACTCTCATTTCGGAATTCCTGAACGCGAGCTTTAACTTCGCGTTGGAGAGCTCGCACTCTGGATCAATATTCTGGGATGGGATAAGCGCTCGCGCGGCGCAGAGCTCTGTTCTTTGCTATTATCAGTTCAAGAATGTCAGGCGGAAACTTCCGACGATCTGAGGATGCCGGAACCTCCCGCTCGCATTTCTTGACCACTGTCCTGATGTGGCTGGTAAGAGCACCTATGGCGGAGTCAATTTCGTCTGTCGTACAAATATTATCAGGAATACTGTTCAGGGGCGGAGTGTCGATTTTCTCAAGCGCGGTCGACACTCTTTTCCAGTCGGTGATTTTACAAGTGGGATTAGGTCTCCCGCCGTCGGGTGGACCCATTTTTAACAAAACTGGCCGATGGTCGGATGTAAGTTTATGTAAAGTCTCGATACGATTTAAATTTAGAGCGACTCTTTTTGTCAACGCGATATCTATCGTAGACGGCCTGTGTGTTACGTTATGTGGGTAATGAATCGCCGTAGAGGGCACGATTATTTCGAATTCAAGTCTGTCTTGAAGTTGATCGAGTTTATTTCCATTGTAATCTAATACGGGACAACCCCATCTAGAATTTCTACAATTGAAATCGCCAAAGAGGATGACGGCATCCCTAAGGCAAGGAGGGCTCTAAGGTCGCGCCGGTGCAACGGTTGTGGAGACGGTAAGTAGACGGAGACTATGACGAGAGTACGATGACCCGTCATAGCCAGTCTACAGCCCGTGGCTTCCATATTAATGAGTGGCGGAATATCTATGAGACAGCAATGGAGCGAGCGGCTATAGTAGAGGGCTGTACCCCCTCTTCTGGTCGCCAGACTCGTCGCCTGACTATATAGCATAGCCGACTCAATAACTTCACCTTCAGAGGGACTTTTTTAGTGGGTTTCAGCCCCACACTACCCTCGCGTACGGGCGCGAGGGTGTGCGGGATAGACATTTTTAACCCCCTCCACGTCGCAAGTGGGAAACAAAAAAAAAATTAGTCAGGCTAATATATCATACTACTAAATACAACACATACTATTTTAATTATTAAATTTGTAACACGTTAATTTTGCAGATCACTGACTATGTCAAATATTTATAACAAACTATGATTAAAAATTGTTTTGAAGGAATAAAATTACTATTGCAATTTTTTTTTGTAGTAAGTGAACATAAATGTACACATATGTTTATATATAGATATTAAAAAAAAACACAGATCTACGAAATCTGTAGAGTGCAATACTCTACAGACCTTCAGGTACATTGATAATTAACTCAAATACAAAAACCAATCATAAATTGTTCCTAATTTTAAAAATGAAAACAATTTTTATATTTTTCCATTAATAATGTTTTGATACGTAAAAATTAACGTTATAAATCATATCAGTTTTCCCATTGCATTCAACGTAAAACATAAGTTGAGAGATGGCCGATTCCAACAAAAAAAATATCTTAATAATTAAGGACGCTAGTCATCTGAAAACGGGTAACGTACGTAACGTACTGAACCAATCAAAAAAACATTTTCAGTTCTAAAATAATTAAAAGAGTACTATCTTTATGGTATGTAAGGTTGAATTATCTCGAGTTCAAATCTCTACTATGAGTTTTACAGCTATTTAACAATGAAAAATAAAAACAGAGATAAAAGACAATCAGAGAAAATGTAAATAAAAAAAAATAATGGGAAGTTTTAAAAAATTCATTTGCCTAAAAATGCAATAAAAAAATGGAAAAAGATGGTGCAAAAAAATTATCCATTCAACATGGCAAATGTTAAATTTGTAGTCGGAGGCATACGTGTAACAAGAGACGCAGCGAGTAAGTGAAAAATGAAACTGTACCTACTGCAAATATTTTTCATATTTGATTGGATAATTTTTCATCTGCTTTCATTTTTTAAATTCATTTTTAATCATTCGGTTTTCATTTCCTTTTTTTATTACATTTTTTATTTAATAAATTTTGGTTCTGTTTTGTAATATACTAGGATTGCTTTCCCCGTCATTAGCGGTGTCTCGCTATAATAAATAATCGTAATATATTACTTTTATTGATATATCGTTATTAATTTTATTAAACTCTCTGGTTGTGTAATTATTAAGCAGAGCTTATTACTGTAAAATGTTCTAGAAAGTATGATCTTGGTTTTGAAAAACCTATTTAGTGTGTGACTCAATACAATACGCAATTTTTGACGTGATAACGTCTTATAAATCAATGAACGCCGGCTGCACGAGCGAAAAAGCATGACTCATTGTCGCGTTCCAAGTGAGTCGAGCGTGCAAGCGAAAGCACGGAACAATAGAGAGGCACGATCGTTCTAAGCGTTCGACTTTTGACGCATCTATCTCTTTGCTGTATAATTTAAGTAGAAAAAATATTTGAATTAACGAGTGCAAATAAATGTTTTAAATGTCGAAAACATTGTCATTTTCAAGTAACTCCTTCTTTGTATTATACAAAATAACGATAATTCAGCGATAATAATTCAATTCAATTCATTAAAGTATGCAATTTTTCATCAATGGTTTCTTATGACATCATGTAAAATTATCGTCCGTAAACCGACTTTACAGACACCCAAATTTTTTTTTTCCGTTCCGCCTTTATACATTCTGCGGCCGCCATTCTGCTTTTATGAAAATGTAACTTAGTTTTTAATTATCGCACCGTTCTACAAATCGACAGACACCATTAATAATCAAAATCCATAAAGTTGTTGGGATATTTCGAGGTTACAAAAAATCTTACGCATATATGAGACGTATCTAGATCAGCGTGAATATAACCCTATCTTTGCTGTCGCACAGTCTGGTATAAAGGCACTGGGCGGTCAAAGAAGACGTTTATTAGAATAGTATGAATAGTGAGAGTGGTTGTTAGAAGTTGAATAAGAATAATTTCAATTTATTACCATCTGTCATTTCAACACACTTCTAGGTGTGCTTGTAAAAGATCGCCTTTTAAAACCCTTGATACCTCATCAAGTCTCTCTTGATGTGTTCGGAAGAAAAAACAATTTAAAATGCCCGATTTCGTACCGAGAACCTGCTATTTTGATTTTAATACATCCAGTGGTACTCGCGTCACCAAGACAAGTCGGACGAAACGAAACATCGAAATCGGTTTACAAATTTAGTAGTTGAGAGGTATTATAAGAACGAACATAAATACATACATACGTACAAGTCAAACACATAACCATTTTTTTGGGCTTCGTCGCAGTTGGGTAAAAAGAATTCATACAGGCATATTGAATAATATGTAATTCTGAAATAAACTTTATCTATTTCAATTTTAATAAAATAGAATAAACTGTTTTGTGATATTGAAATGTTCCATCTCTTTCAATCTAAATTAAAAACTAATATTGCTAGGCTATCGGATGGTTGTGATTTTTAGTCCTACCTACCGTGACGAGTATTTAATCCTAATTGCCATTCTCCCGTATTTCCAGTAAAACAATAATTATAACATACAGTAATGTGTGTGTGTCGAGAGGTGATGTGCATTAAATATTCATATGTGAGGAACCGGCCGTTGTGTTATTAATCATTTAAAATTTATAAGATATTTAGCCTATTAAAATAACATTTAGAGAGGCAATAATTATAGTCTGACATTCACACGACATTTGGGCTTCTGAATGGCAATCTTTATTTTTAATGAGAAACAATCGTAACTTAGTCATGCCAACAATGACTTCATCGTAACATAAATTAGTGAATTAAGTACAAATATAAGGAAACTTTTCAGTATTTCCTTCATTCATGACAAATATATTTATAGCAAAGTTTTCTATAAAAAAATGTATTTTTGAACAATCCCCATTTCTTAATAATCAGAGAATATGTCTGACAAATCTTTTGTTCATGAACAACGAATTATTAATAAGTTAGCCGAATTTAAGAGCGCGAGGAGCATTTGTAGTACAAACCGAAAACTGATCACCCACAAACTGCGGCCACCCGAAATATAGCACCAATAAAAATAATATTGTCATTCACGACACTTACCTCCGTGTCCGCAAATAACTTCGAGGTGTGTGACCGATGAGCAAATACAGTTTTACAAAAACCGTATAACAGGTAAATTTTATTTATAAATTTTATTATTTTTATTGAAATGTAAAGCGACGGCTCGGGAGCAGACAGCAAATCGAAAATTCGCAAGAAAAGCGAAGTTGTAAAAGGGGTCAAGATAATGAGATTCGAGAATCATCTCACTAGTTCAATGGGTTACTTGTATTGACGCCTAGGCCGGCGTCTGTTGTAGGACTCCGTTCTTCTATGATTAGGTGTAGTGTGAAATTAAATATGCTACTGTAATTTCGTTATATGTATGCAAGTAAAAAATATAATATATTTACTTGTTATTTTCGATAAATATTTCAAGATTGAAAATTGACTGAAATGTGTTTGATATTTTTTAAGTTCTTTAAAAGCAATTTTTATTAAAAACATGTGTACATTATGTGAATTAAGTAAACATTTACTTCGCATGTATAAAATATATTTTGTTAACAATGATCCGCTTGCTGAGCGCGAATTAAAGTAAATAAAAAAGACAAGTACGAAAAAGACTCGCACCCTGAGGGTTCTGTACAAAATTAATTATGTATGTAGATATATAATTCATCAAGTGCCTTGACGTTTTTTGTCTATATTCAGTATCGATACTCGCGAGATATTGGTTTCAAGAATTTCAACACCCGTTTTCTTGTTTTTTAAAAAAATCATATTTTTTCCACTGACTTTTTGAAAATCTTAAATTTTTACAATGAGAAGTCAAAAATTTTTTCCCATGTATAGGTCTACATCAAGATACATACGAGGTACATAATTGTAAGTGTAAATTTGTGATTACAAAATAAATATTTTTTCATATATAATGATATAACTTACAAATTAATGGTTTTCACATTTTTTCATTTACTTGTACTGTCAGATCTTTCTTCTTGTCAAATTTCATGTTTCTAGGTTAATGGAATTTATCCTATAAGATTTGATTTACCTGCGAGTTTTTAATTACGTTGACTTAGACCTTGTTTTATTCACAGATTGGGTTTAAATTTCAACTTGATATCTGATTAAAATGGTCTTGACAGACAGACGGACAATGAAGTGATTCTTACGGAACCCTAAAAATGGTGAAGAGTGTATGAAATGCAAAAGACAAATACCTCAAAACTATCTATCTACAAACGATTCCGTGTCGAACGGTCGAAGTATGTTACAACCGTACCAATAGAGCATCAAAGAATAATAATTAATTCTGGGCGGTAGTTGTCGGCCGCCGGCCGCCCGGAGTCGGATGTCCGGAGTTGCTTTGACATACAGACAACACCTCGCCTCGCCCTATTAGCTATTGCTGCCCGACTGCAAAGCAACTAAAATGGCAATTATGATTTTAACAGTCTATGTTTGCTGTATTATACCGGTTTCGTCTTTCGTATACGAGTAACGAATTATGTAAAAAAGAATAAATAAATTGTGTAAAGCACAGAGTATCTCGTATACCTCACGGTTAGCATATTAAATTTAAGATGGTCATACGATGACGTATTATATTGGCTGTGCCTGAACAATCAAGCTTTATCCTGCGTCTATCGGGATTGCCGTGGAAATATGGTAAGTTCCCACGGAAAATATTGCTTATTTTCGTTTTTATTACCATTTTAATTTTTATTAATATTTAAATTCATAATATATGCATATAATACACTATATAATAATATTTATTATCTATATAGTGTATATTAAATATATATGTAAATATTATATGTATAATATTTACATATATATTTACTATATACACTATATAATAATTATGTAAATGTTATCTGATACTTGCTCTCTCCTGAGTAACGTCATGTAATGCATCTGTTATTGAGAACGTTACATAAAGTCTACTGGTACCTTAGCCCTAAATTTAATAGTACAGAAAACAATGCAATGACCCCATATATATATATATATATATATATATATATATATAAAAGAGAAGATGAACCATTGCTTACTATTTGGACGGCAAAAACTGGCTAAAAGTGTATATGATGTCTTTGTCATACATTTTACGATACCATTTTACAGTGCCAAAGAAAAAGAGGAAAGGAACATTACTTATCATTTCATATTTCAACCAAAATATCATAATATAAGGTTAATTTTTAAATGCAGAGTAAGAAGCAACAAATCATTTTGGTATTGGATGACGTAAGTCCTATTAACTTCCCGCTAAGATAAAAAGTTTTCGAAAATCGGGAAGATAACGGTTTTACCCCGTTTTCCGAAAATCGAGTTCTCATTAGATTTCGACTTTTCGAGGTCTTAGGAAACTATATTGACAGTTCTCGCGAGGGTGTCACTATGTCTGTATATATGAATGTATGTATATGTGTGTGCGTGTGTATGTGTGTGTGTGTGTGTGTGTGTGTGTGTGTGTGTGTGTGCGTGTGTGTGTGTGTGTGTCTGCGTGGTATGTAAACCTTTTATAACTTTCGCATGGTTTGACCGATTAGAGCGAAACTTTGGCATTCAAAAGAGTTCCATCAAACTTAGATTTCCTGAAAATTTGAACCGATTCAGATAGGTTGGTTACATGAAATCTCAAAAAAACTACAACAAAAAATTTTTCAAGTGTAGTTTTTTGAAATAACTTTTAAATGGTTTCACCGATCGATTCCAAAAACTAATCAACACATAACTTCAAAAACCACGTTGGTCGCCGTTTAGCCGGACAAAATCGGTTGATTTGTTCGTGAGATGTAGTGAACGAAAAAAATGGAAATTGATTTTTCCAAAAAAAACTCGGTAATTTTTTGCCTGATCAATTTTCGTTCAGATATTATTTATAAGAATCGCAAAACTGCATCGATTGCTGTTAACCGCGTCAAAATTGGTTGACCTGTTCAAAAGTTATCGCAGATTGAAAATAAAAAAAATATGGTTTCTTCAATTCGTTGAAGAAACATCATTATCGCATCCTTTTAAAAGCATATTTTAAATATTAACATACAAGCCACTTGCTAATTTTTGAAGACTGAGTTTGAAAGTAGAAAAAAATATTCTGGAATGGCCTATAAGGTCAACTGTTTCGTCGAATGTTTGAACTCGAAAAAGTTAAAGATAAGTCTTTGAGCTTTGAGACAACTATTTGAGCTTAAGGAATTTTGAACTTAAGGCATTTTTGAATTTAAGGAGTTTAAAGACACATTAATGAATATTATAGCGGGAGGTTTTAAGGATGTCCTGCAGGGTCAATCGATAGTTTTTTACAATTTACGCATGCTGTTTTAGAATAAGACATCAGTAGAGTGATTTAATATAATTTTAAATTTTTATTTTTTTTTTGGTTGAATGTATGAAAAGAATCATAGTATATTTTTCTTCATAACCGCCTAAGATTAAAATTAATATAAACGTTTAATTTTTTAATGGAGGAAAAAAATATATATGAAAGAGCTTTATAATTTCTAAAATATGTAGAGTATAGTAATGTAAAACCTTCATATTATTCATATAATAAAATTCATTAAATATTAACAAATTTTTGATGAACATAATACTTATATATAATTTTCTAAAAAATAAATTTAAATATAATAAACATATACTTTTATGGAATAGGTTTAATCTAGGAATAACATAGGTATGATTTGCCCTTAGAGGTAATTTTATTATTCGTACAGATATAAAACTAATAATACATACAAAATGAAAAAAAGGCGACTTCATTAGTATAACAACAAAGTCTATTGTGAAGCGACCGAATAATGTCACAACGAAAGATATGCGAGGTCGGTGTAGCTTAGGCCTATTTCTTTTAAGTCAGTTTATATCTCGACTTTTGATGCTACTTTATATGAAGGAATATAAAATATTAATCAAATACTCATTGTAATACATGATTGAATACCTATTGTAAACTAAATTTTGCTTATCTAAAATAGAAAATATCATTCTTCTTGATAGTCCTTACGTGTTATTTTTGTATTTTTAAACAGAACACTTCCACGTCGTAACGGAAGGTGCGACGAAACTACACAAAATGCAAGAAGTGCTAAACTGTCTGTTTTAGCACTCATTAACCGCGGCCGCTTTTGAGCGCGGGACTTGCAACTTCCCTTTTTTATAAATCAATGAATGACTCCCAAATTTTACGAGATGGCGTTACAAAGCAATGACTAGAACAATATTTTTGATAAAGTTATTCCAGAACAGACACTTACATAGATAAACTTCTTTTAATTTATCAATTATTGTATACATATTATTATTTTAATACATGAAACTCTCGTGTTACGATGTTGGTCGCAATGAACTTAAAAACTAATCTAACTAATAGAATCGTGACACTGAGTAAAAGAGACACAGGGATTGGAAATGAAAGAGAAAACGGGATCGGGATCGACATCTATAAATACAAAAGATGAAGAATTTAATTCTACGTCCATGTTGGCAGAACTAACTAAACCAGCATTAACTAAATGGGCCAGCCCCGTCCAAGAAAGGGCATCGTCTGCAGAGCTAGCTAGTTCTATATATATATATATATATATATCAGTATCTACAAGCATTACTTAGTTAAATCAATAAGATTAAGACGTTCACTTAAAAGTAATGTGATTCCATAATTGTCTTACCATTAGAGAAAGCCTAAAAAAATTGCATCCTTGTGTCTAATGAAGTCAATTTCTTTTTCATGGAGTAATTTTTTCATTATCACACTGTTTCAAAGAACGTTCATTAAATTCATACTCTATGTTGGTAATTTGAAAAAAAAAAAACAATATGGGAATAATAGTATCACTTTGAATTGGTTAAATATCATCTGTGTTATAAGTTTTTAACCATGTTAAGATATGATACTGTATCAAACACGAAACCTTCTATACTTATAGGTCTGGCGTTGACTAAAGGCAACGACGATGCCGGAGTGTTGCATTCATCTTATCAAAAAGATTATCCGAATGTGCTAATGGTTACGAATGCGTTAATACAAGGCTTTCCTGGTTCCTGGATGAAAATGAAGTAAATTGGATCTTTATTCTAGGCGTTTGAGCCTCAAATATTTTCAAGCCATTCGAAAAGCGGTGAAGACTTTTGTGCCGATGTAAGAAACATACTAGCAAAACATGACAGAAATGAAAGGATTGTCATGTTGGATGATTTTAATAGCTGGGTACATGTACAATGTGACGGATATAAGAAAGTCTTGGATAAATCTGAAGATAAAATCGTGAATGAGAATGAAAGTTGTCTTCTTTACTATGAAGTTTAACTTGTGTGTGACAACAATATGTTTGAGCACATAAGTACATACTCATGTACTTAGCGAAGAGGAGAATATAAAACCACGATAATGAATGTATATATTCACAATCGTGCTTTTATGATGAAACGATTGAGAAACACCTGGAGTGAAATTAAAGAATATGAAAGTCTAGAACTTGAAGGATTGTGAAAAATAACCAAATATGTTTAAGTAGACGAAGCGAAATAGGTACGAGGTGTAAATAAGAGAACCAATACTAGTAAGAAAGATATTGAATGGAGGAATTTAGAAGTGAGGAAAGTATTTAATTAAAACAAAGTAGGTCTGGACTTATTGTGTGAAAAGGCCAACCATAGGGTGTAAACAAAAGACACTGTGAAAGATAAGTTTAAAGAAATGTAAGTATATACAAAAGATGAAAAAATGAGAACTACGTAGTGCGTGAAAAGAAGAAAGAATGAAATAAAAAAATGTTATAACAGGAGGTTTTTGAGATAATTTCTGGGTAAATCAAAAACTTTTCTGCCATATGGAGAAAAAGGGGCTGAAAGAATTCTGAGATATCGTATGTAAACAATTATTATTACATTACCGATTTTGTATTGCAGAGTATAATGGATGTTTACTTAATGAAGAAAATCATCTGAAAGAGCACTGAGGAATTATTTCGAAAGCATTTCGCATGCGGGGATACAGCCGCAGATAACAAAGTAACTGTAACCGAATGTATAAATAACGATGAAAATAAAAATTAGATTACTATGGTGGAAATTATGAATGTACTAAAGCGTAAAGCGAACACTAGAAAAGTTGTCAGATATGATAGGGTTATATCAGAGTGTAGCGAGGGTATAATGGCAAGCTTGCTATACCAGCTCATGCTGGAAAAGCTGTGGGGTACCTAAGGATTGGTCAAAACCGTCATTGTATCCCTCCATAAAGAGAAAGGTTCACGATTGGTTTACAGTTACCGCTCTATATGTAATATCAACGTCGTTGGCAAACTGTAGGCGAAAATAATTATTGAAGGGTGACGAATGAGGCTGAAAATAGAAAATGGGATGTAAAAGCGAGATTCCAAAAAGGGATGGAGTGATGTATCAAATTTTTCTCTACAATGCATAACGAAAAAGTTTTTGGTTAAAGCTAAAAGATCTTCTGTTCCTTTATAAATCTGAAAATTTTCTTATTTAGAGTGAAACTGACCAATTTGATGAAATTTTGCCATAGTAATAACTTGTGTCCTATAGATGAATATTTATTAGTCAATAGTTTATGAAGCTGGTGGCAAAAGTTTAAAAGAATAAGAAGTGTATATCTGGTGTTTGCATATTTATTACATTTCCATAACTAATTCTCTGATAAATTTGAAGTCTGAGAAATCTGATAAATCTGAGAAATTTGCCAGAGAGATAGCTTGCATCCTGAAGGTGAATATCTATTAGGTCCGGAAAAATGTTTTTTCGTGTTTCATATGTAAAAAGTTGCAGTAAAATCTCTTTGGTTGTACGTTTTGTATCTGGCTAGTTTTGATACCCTTAAATAGATGACATTTTAAAAAAATAATTATAAAAATTGATAACGGTATCGCGCTAAAATGCTAAAATGAGTGAATCTAACGTAGAAATTCGATATATTTTTGACAAAAAAGGGAAAAATGCCACAAAGGCTGTGAAAAACAATTGTAACATTTATGGACTTAATGTGGTGTTGGTAAAAGTAACACAAAACTGGTTCAAGCATTTTTTGTCCCGTAATTTTGATGTCAAAGATAAATCTCATCCTGCTTGCCCAATTACGGATGAAGCCGATGCCATTTTAGAAAAAGTAGAGCAAGATCAGCATATTAGTTCTTACGATATAGCTGAATAGCTGAAGTTTGACCACAATAGTTTAGACCCACTCGAAAGAAGCTGGATATACAGAAAAGCTTGATACTAGGGTCTCACAATAGCTCATTGAAAAAAACGTAATGAATCGTTTACTGATTTGCGACTCTTAATTAAGAAGTAAGGAAACCGAATGGTTTTGGAAAAGATTTGTCACCGGTGATGAAAAATAGATTACCTACGAGAAGATTCTACAAAAAAGAACAAGATCAAAACGCTAGCAAGCTCCAGAGACTATAGCGAAAACCGGAATAACTCGTAATATGTTGATGCTATGTTTATGGTAGGATTGGAAGGGCATTATTCATTATGAGCTTTTATCGCCGAACAAAACCATTAATTCAGATCTCTAGTGTCAACAGCTGATGAGATTCAAACAAGGAGTAGGGAAAAAATGACTGGAATTGATCAACAGAAAGGGTGTGTTTTTTCACCGTGATAACTCCAGACCAGACACTTCTTTAACCACTCAGAAAATATTGAGAGAGTTTTGTTGGGAAGTGTTAATGCATCCACAATAAATACCTGATCATGCACCCTCAGATTTTCACATGTTTCGGTCTCTTAAGAATTCTTTGGGTAGTGTTATGATAGGTTAATATCAAGAGGGGACTATCAAAACTATTTGTCGCAGTTGTTTCAAGTACCAAAATTTCTACAGCAATGAGATTATGTCATTACCTATACCTACAAAATGTATATATATGCATTATAATTAAATGTAAATAAAAATGATGAAAAATTATCTTCAATTTATAAATGTCTATACGAAATTAGAAAAAAACTTTTATTTTAGAAATAAGCGTTAAATAAAAAAAACAGAAAAACAATAAATAAAACGTAACTTTAATAATGCAATAATTGGAATAAGTGCTTGAATTTTAGTCCATCTTGGCGAAGTGGCGTATTTGTAATGTAGTTAGTACAAAGATGCGGTTTTGTCCGTAATCGCATTCGTTAATCCGATTCTAATAATACTTTTAAATATAGAAATATAATATCTTGCGCAGAATAATGTAGTTGAGGTGTAGTTTGTTTTGATACTAAGATTTGTCCAAATTGAAACTGTGGCCTCAGAATCAGAATAGAAAACCGAATCAGTATTAGGATCGAGAATGGGACCAGGGTAAGAATTGCATCAGAATCAGGGACAGTCTCAGGATCGAAATCGAAACTGAGGCTAACAAGAGATTAATAATAAGATGATCGGCCTAAAAGATGAAGAAATTCATTCTATATCTACCTAATAAAGATGCGGGCGCGGACTATTTGGATACGCCACGATCAAAAGTAGAAAAGGGCTTAATCTGTATTAAAATACTTTTAAAGTATTTTATAAGGTGTAGTATTTGATGGTTTAAAACGAGTTTTAAATTCTTAATTTTGTATTCAGACGTAATTCAAGTAAACTTAAGTTACTAAAGTAAATCGAACGCCAGGAATGCTAATTCGAAAACACGATCATTAGACATTCCGAACTATACTTAAAAAGTACTTAATCAGAACCACTTAAGTATTCGATTCCATTTATAAGGGATTAATATCAGAAGCGTAATCAAAATACAAAATATAAGCAATAATGTGCGAAATTTACGCGGCGAGATCTTGACGCGACATTTTTATGGATATTGTTTTCACGAGAGTTAGGTGACAGCTTGATGGTCGTAAATATGGCGAGATACCTTATAAAATCCGACAACATAAATAACAATTTGGCGGCCGGTAATTTCGTACACATTTTGATAAGGGTACACAGAATTTTTCCGGGTGATTCCCGCGTTACTTAATTTATGACTACGTTAGCCGCGCTAGCCGGCGGGGCGAGACGGACGCGCCGCTGGGATTGCATTGAAAGTCGGTCAGGTGGCAGGCGGGGATGTCCAACTAATTAACTAATTATTTGTGATATAGACTATCGCATACCGAGAAGTTTTAAGAAGGACTAAACTTACAAAGTATTTTTCAAACTTTTATTCATTTCGTAAACGATTTATGGAAAACCAAATGTATATACGTATTTCGATTACTACCATTCAGGGGTAACAGTATTCAAATTTATAATTACATGATTAGCTATAATTTACAAACCGTAATCTGGAATACGTTAACTCGCGTAATATTTATTAGGTTAAAAAAAGGAATCGAAACGCCAATCGTCACGATGGGTACGAAACAATCAACGTTCGGCCGAAATCATCACTCGAAGTCACAACTCCATTAGGGCAGTCGCCGCCGCCGCGCCGCCCGCGGCTCGAGGCGCGCACTAAATCTCCGAACGCGACGGCCGCTATAATGGAAGATGTTTACTATTTCACGCCCCCCTCCCGCGGCCCGCGCGCCCCGCCGGCGCGCCCGCGCTCCTGCGGCGCCCTCTGCCGCCCGGCGCTCACATTATATCACTCGTGACTAACGGCACTCAACTTTTCCGCTCGAGGCCACGTTTTTAATTGCTTTCCTCTTTTTGTGGAAGATGGACAGCTTCTTGTTTTGACTGTCGCCGGCCCAGAAGCTTTTGTTTGTCGCCGGGGCATAAATCTCGTTCGTGTGTAAATAAATAATGGCTAAATAAATTGGGGAAAAGGAAAATTTTATGTGTTGGATCCTTGTTGGGGTGGGGCCGTTGCAGTTTCTCGGGTTATCTTTGTCAAAGTTTAAGAAAATTGACAAAAGTTCAATTTCATCGATTAATTAAAATCTACGAAAGCTAAGCTCATTGTTATGTATCAAAATTACGCAATTTGAAAAAGTACTCATTTTGTATGTATGTGCAAGATTTATTTGTGGAAGTTTTTAAATTGACATACGATTTCTGTGTAATCAAATATCATTTTTGGAGGTAAGTTTAATGCTCAGGTAAACTAAACAGCCAATAAAAAAACATTTTTTTGTTTGTTTTTATAATAAAGAATAAAAAAATTATCACTGTATTAAATATATCGTACCACAAAATAAAAACGTGACCTTAATAATGAAAAAAAAGCCATAATTTTAATTTAATGAGCAACTTTTAATTTTAGTCAAAGCGTATAAATACTTATTTGAACCGAATTGTACTTTTATTAATCATATCTTCTATTTTTTCTTGGAGCTGATAGCTGTCGTATTTGTGGAACGCTACATGATGTGTGTAAACTTGATTTCACATTTTTTAATTTAAGTTTGAATACTCCATGAATAAATGTAAGTCACTCCATTTCATCAACAAGTACTATGTGAAGAAGTATCTTTGGTAATAATGACATGATGCAATCGAAAAAGTACATGTAATTCAGAAAGTAAACTTTATGGTGTCGGTACTGTCTTGTCATATAATTTTTCAATTAAACAGCTCCTTTTGTAATAATTAGATCACTAAATTTTACAATACTTTAAGATTTTACGGTCACTATTGAAAATTTTATTTTATTTTGAGACACTTGTTTAACTGACTATATTCACTTATTGTATAAATCTTATCTTTGGTTTAGCTGCCTTTTCGTAAAGGTAGAATTATTATCAGCGGGCATAAAGAAATGCACAGTAATAGCATAAAGTGCTAATGTACTTAAGAATCTCGATTTCCACTAAAATCGATTAAAATCTAGTTAAAATGTAGTTTTTAATTTCACCGCGACAATTATCTATGAATATATAAAGTTGCTATTAGGCGGCTTGATTTTCAATTTAATTGTTTATAAAAAAGTACACATTGTTGAGCCATTTCCAAGTGTGCCCTTCACGATAAACGCAATTCATATTCCCAGTACCTAAATCAAGCACAGTGAAACTACGCGTTGTTAACTATATTAATTTTTCAATAAAATATACCATCGGAAAAACGTGCACTTTTGGAAGTAAAAGACGCTACCTGTTATTTTTCTATTAACTTGTTGCCGAAACGTTCCTTTAAGGTTCCGTAGGTTTAGGTTAAATAAGGACCTTAATAGGGTCCAACCGTATGTCGTGGCCTTATAACTTTATTATATTTTCATCTATTCTGAAAGTGTAACAGGCCGTGTAAATAAAACAACCGTAAACACCCTACAGTCATATATGTAAAAAAATTATAAATAAGAATTAAAGGTAGCTTTCCTAACAAAAAACGAAGGAAGGAAACTTTTTATTCGCATTGTGAGGTGCCGTTGAGTTTTTGTGAAAATGCATTGATAGTTCTTAAGTGACTTTTTCCCTGAGGCGTATATTCTGTAGTTTACCAGCCTCCAAAGTAGTTCATTTTGGGTCTACCCCTCTATCTCTCGGCCCATGTATTTCAAAAACCTGAAGAATTAACGAAGTAATAGATAGATAATAAAAAATTATATTGAACAAAGTCTGTACAATTTTTTAGGTTTTCATGATTTTCTGTTGTCATTACTAATGATCTATTAACAGGATTATATGATTACGCGTGTGTGTTTTAATATAACACGTATCTAACATTCAAATACATAATTGTGTCTATACTATTTTAGATTTTTTTTTAATTTTTAAAAGCTACAGGATACCTTTTTGATCAAAACTTAGTGTCATAGCAAATTTTACGCCATTTTGTTCTTTGGTACGGAACGG
This sequence comes from Eumeta japonica, assembly GCA_005406025.1. NCBI lineage: Eukaryota > Metazoa > Arthropoda > Insecta > Lepidoptera > Psychidae > Eumeta > Eumeta japonica. Next base: position 75,675 of record BGZK01000453.1, on the reverse strand, counting down.
TAGATTTGGGAGTTCGATGTCCATTCTAGTCACTTATTCACTAAAATTGCCTGCAGTAGGGTGAGATGAGAACATAACGAATTAAACATTATCCTGATTTCTAAAAAAAACGACAAACGTCCCCCTTTGGATTTAACGACTCACTTGCCGGGCGTTGTTCAAATCGTTCGTTACATCATTCCTCTTTACAAATTTGTAGCGAACGCAAGTTTGGTGAAATAAGGCCCTCGGTTCCTTGAAATGAAGATTGCATTCGTATAAAGCTGCGATTCCTCAAAAATTCGTATTTTTAAATTGAATTATTAATTTGGGAGTACGACGACGGCTTACGACCCTCTACTAAATTTGTGTACTTAATATTTGCACTTAGACATGTTTTGGAAAAGATTTTAAGTACATATCTAAATATTATTAATACGTTTGAAAAAGTAAAGCTGATGTAAGAAGTTTTCTTGAGAAAAAAATTATTGAAGAGAAAAAGCGATGTTAGCATTCTCGGGTTTGCAGTTGATATTTATTTAATTTGTGGTAGTGAGCAGCGATAATGCGATTTATAAAAAACAGTGTACGTACTTATGTACACACATTAAAAGTCACTAGTACTGGACGTGATTTTAAGGTGGTAAATATGGTTGATAAAATTGCAATGACACAAATATTGTTTTTAACTTTTAAATAACTTGCCCAAAATGATTTTCAAATTAATAATGTGTTGGAAAATATACATAACATTAACGTTCAAACACTTCTGTGTATATATGTAAGAAAATATATTTTATAGGATTAATAAAAACATGTAGGTATAAAAAAGTATGAAACTCAATAAATAACTGCACAGATATAAACGTACACGATTCTGACTCTGATTGCTCTTTATACTTATTATACGTACGTTTCGGGACTCGAGAGTGAAGGTAGCAGAGATATCATAATTTTATTAAAAGTGCATTCACATTTCGTTTAATTTAAAAATTGCATTCTCACATTTTCGCTCTAACGCGTCCAAAGACGTACAACTTCGGTTTCATAAGCCATGCCTAAAATATGCGCGCAGGCGTCTCGCGTCCGCCGTTATCTCGATGACGATATAAAATTCACATCTAAAAGAAAGCGTGCTCGAGAACACACAGGGATCCGCGTAAATATTGCAATAACACTTACCTCTCGTTATTTAATAACGCTGGAACCGAAGCGTCGTTAGCGCCGTAGCGGTCCGCGCGGCCGGCGCCGGCGCAGGACTCCGGCGAAGGAGATTTAACGATTTTTAAACGGTCGCCGTTCGCACGATCCGCGCCCGCCCCGACTTTTGACGAGATCTACCACCCGAGAAATCCAAGTTTCCACTGTCACACGTACGCCGTGTGCACTGTTCGCGAAACACGCAAAATTTCTCTTGCGAGCTTTGAAATTACCATTTGCTATCGATAGTTCGTCGATCGCAAGATATTAAGAGAGCGATACAATTTCCCTGTAAGATTTTGTATATGTAAAACAAGAGTAGTTTCTTCTTTAAAAGGCATAAATTTTCTTTTTTGCCGCAAAAAAGTACGCACATAGCAAATATATATATATATATATATATATATATATATATATATATATATAGCAAGTCTGAATTAAGTTCGTAGGTATACACAACTGATTTTATTTATATACACTTTGAATAAAAAAAAACGAAACGAAGAGAAAACAGATGAGAGTTTTTGAGGTATATGTCTTCGCCGCTATTACGACAACGATATAACATTTTTTGACCGTGAGTGAAGACAATAACTGATTAAAAAATTGAAAATACCATGTTGTCAATTTTCTTATGAAGTTGCCGAATCAATTGAACATAATATCAATTATTATATGGAATGTTTTCTTCACTGCTTGCACTATGAATACCGGATGAAACAATATGATAAGTGTCTAATCGGTTAATATCAAATTTGCCAAGGGCCGCTGTAGTATTTTGCTTATCCACCAAAGCGCTTCGATTTAGAAGAAATAAAAAGCAAAAAGAACAGCTTTTAGTTCTATTTGAAATAACATTTCTATGTTTTTTGTTAAAATAGATAAATACAGCCGAAAAAAACAGTACTGATTAGGTTATCAGATTCGATAAGTAATGTGTTTGCCTCCCAGTAGCGCTCGTGCTGTGGCATAACAATTTTTTTCTGCCGTCTCCCTTCAGCTTTAATATTTTCCTCATTTCCCAGTTAAAATTACAATATTCCAATGAAAATCCTATCCTCTCGTTCTTGTGTGAACTGTTTCAGAATAGGTATCCTGGCGAAACGACCATGATGACTTCTACCTTCATGAAGACGACTGCGGAAGTGTCCAATGATGCGTTAGTACGAATCGCTGTCACTGTAGTAGGTGTAAATGAAGCAGCGGACTATGTGATTTCTATATCAGCGTCCTGCATCGCAATAACCAGATGTGTAAACGACGATGGTTATTCAGTATTATAGAGGTGGAAACATTAAGTCCCAATTCAAAGAAAATTCAGTCAATTATATTCGTTTGGAGTAATTTTCAATAAACAATTTTTGAAAGTCTCAATATTAGAAATTCATAAAGAAAACAAATGTAATATCAAAGTTTCATAAAAAAAAAATATAACATCTATATATTTTTTATTTATAAAAGAAGATACAGCTGGAATAAACCTTTTTAAAACTATTAAAATAAAATTGTATGTGTGTTCAAACAGACCCTGCCCGTTTGCACAGTGTAAATGGTAAGAAATGTAAAAATGATGACATAAATAGCTATAGCGGTTTTATTTTGAAATTTTATGAAGCAACAAAGGAACTAATAGCGGAGGAGTGGGCCATTGAAACTTTTAGGAAGGCGTAGGACAATTATGGGGCGAAGGGTGTGGGCCACGGGAACTCTCTCACTGGACGGAACTCAACAGCGCAAATTGCTTCTTCACTTCCTCCACAACCTTCCACAACCTCTATCACATTTACTTTCCTTATTTCTTTACTTTAGACCATCTCTGCTGAAGAGGTATAGTTCAATCAGTATCATTTTAAAAATATAGCATTGGACATAAACTTAAGAGTAACGTAAATTCCTCTTCAACAACAGCTTACGATCAGGGCCATGCAGAAATAATGATGTTGGCTGCGATGTGAAGCATGATGTATTTCTCAGATAACGTTAACTAATTAACTATCACTTCATTAGTAAAGATGATCTAAAATAGGAGGAGCGAGTGTATCTCTATACATCACGATCTTACAAAACGTTATCCCGAGCGACTGAGTAAAAACATTTGTATTGAATTCTCAATCGATGACTACAACGAACTACTACTATTACTACTTGTTTTTATACAAATGACTCCGGATACAAGCTTTACAAGAGTTGCTATAGCTGCGCAAGCGCAATGGAGACAAGTCCGCGGCGCTGACGGTATCGAATGCTCGAATCGAAATCACATCGTAACCATCGGCCGAGAGTGGCGCTGTCGTCCGAAAGGGGTCCGGCAGTCGTCGAATAAATATGGACGTAACAGGCGACCTCAGGCGTGAGAGGTTGCGGCCGTTTCGCAACTTCGGTCTTAAACGCTTTAAACGGCGCCGTTAAGTGAGAGGCGATCCCAGAATTTGTTTTCGTGCAATATTTTTCTGGCGAACGGCATAAAAAATTAAAATTCCCCCTTCTCTCGGCCGCCCGTAATGTAGATAAAGACGTGAGTTTTAATTTTTAATAAAGTTCACGATGTGCGGGCTTAATATTAAAATTAACCTTTGACATTTTAGATTTGCTTTCTCTTTTTTGGGAACGGGAAAATCGTTTTCAGACCGGCCGATCGTACGGCGGGGTGCCTCCATCAAAGATTTCGTTTTGATGATTCTCAAAAAAAAAAAAATTTGTAAAATGTACCTTCTTTTTAAAATTTCATTAAATTCATAATTTACGCATCACTTGTATTGTACCGTATTGAAATTGGTATCAGATAAAACTGCATCAGTATCAAAATGAGATTATGTGTTAACGCCGAAATATACACCGATGTGTTCACATAATAATTTTATTGTATACTTTTATTGTTGAGTATATTTTTATGATACGACTGCAGAGGCGTATCCTCCTACGATCTTTTTATTTCACAATGAAAGTCTCCCCTTTTTTTGTGGGGACCCTGTAGCAATCAGTAACTTAATTACGTACTCTAGTATGTTTTTAGATTACGCGATTCCTATGAATCGTATATCTATATGGCTTTCGAAAAGGTATTTCTTATACCAGTTATCCGAAAATGGAATTGAATTTTCTGGTGGTCGATGTGTGGAATAACAACTACATGAGAAACTTTCTAAGACAGAGATTTAAGACATTAGTAGCGAAATCATACATGTATAAGGTCTATAAAAACGGGGCATGTGCACTTCTTAGTATACATCTGCAGTTTTAATTTTTATTTCATTCTTAATACAAAAGTACGTCCACTTATACATAAGTTGTAACCAAATGAAATTCGTGAAATCGGTCTAACATTTAAATTATTATCATAGAAATTGGCAGTATATCAAAAAAAGGGCTATATTTTAAGCATCCGAATTTAACGAGCCTGCACGAAAACATTGAAGCAAGAGAGATATGCAAAGATCGAACCATACAAAAATTTGTAATCTCTGCCTATCCTTCTGCGAAATAGGCGCGAGATTATATCGTATCATCACCAAATAATAAAACAGTAAGTTTCATCATATCATCCTGATGCCTTCCGAGGTGACCGGCCGCCTCGCAGGTCGGCGGCGTGACGTTGCACTATTGGTACTCACAATCTCGCCGCGGACGGCGCAAAACACACAGCGTTGCCATGGCGACGGCCGCCCTCGGAACGCCGCCGCCGTGGGCGTGCGTTGACGGATTTATGGTTTATTTAAACATCGTAGCTGTGGACCTCCTAGCGAACCCTCTGACTAAATTAATACTGACTTTAATTTTAAATCAAAAGTTGCTAAGTTATTTATGTGATTATAATAAAGAAATCATAGTTTCATTTTACATTATCTAAGATAGTAGCAACTATTTTAAAACACACTGTTTGTTACGTCATCATGGGAATTCCAAAAATCCATTAATCAGTTACGCACATCAATTTGTTGTCAAATTCATCATCCAATTTTCTTTTTAAAATCAAATCTCATTATGCTAATGGTCAGTTATTACTCTTCCAGTATTTGAAATAAGAGCTTAATTTTTCCAATTGTAAAATAATTTTTAAATAGTTCTTTTTACATAAATAACATTAGAGAAGCTTATTTTTATTGAAGTATAAAAATAATATATTCAAAGACGTTACTGACTTACAATATTGTTCTGAGCCGAACCTGTGATGTAAAATGCGTTCATATGCATACATGAATATGGCGTTGCACTTCTTTTGCACTGAAATTCGCATATTAAAATAGTCCGTATTAAAACGAATTATTTAAAATTTTGTATGTCTATATCATTACGTCGATGAACGCTAGTAGCCGACCGGCCAGCGGTTTATTTAAAAATCCGAACATAAACACAGCTATCCTTAATGATAGATAAATTGAGTAGTTTAAAATTAAATCAATTTAAAACACTGCTTCTTTGCTTCAGCAGAGCGTTTAGCCGTATAGCCTAAATATTGGCGATTGATAATTTGTTGGCAATTCACCGCATCGGCAACAACTATAAATCAATAACAGTCCCCAACTCGTATTACAGCAGCTCGCAGGACTTAGAGGATCAGTGATGTCAACATACCAACACCAGATGAAAAATTAAATTCACACGAAAATCGATTATTAGAAACAGAAAATCTATGATCTGTGCAATGAGATATATATGAAATAATTCTTATATTGTTAGAAAAGCGATACTAATCATGAAATATTATAGCGGTTATAAAAACAGTTTTAATTTTTCTTCAGACGGAAGGGAAACACTAAGAAGTATTTATGTTATGAACCTTGCATACAATTCCAAAAAGTAATTAACAATACTACTGACAATAGCGGTTCGGCATACACGTTGTGTATGCTATCTGCACGAAAGTTATATATTTTTCATTACAAACTTAGGTTTATTTCCTAAAAGGGTAGCCAGAGGCCACAATTTTTCACATTATACAATCTTTACATATCTTTTGTGTTTCAGTGACATCTGTCAATTTAATGTTACATGAAAGGTCATCGGTTTCGGGTGCTTAAATTTGGCCTTTTCCTAATTTGCTAACAATTTGATCTCTATAACATTTTCTAGGGCGATCCTCGCTGAAGATTCGGTCACAAACACTCTCTCTGTGGACTTGTTTTATCAGTCTACTTTCATTTATCTTTTCCCCTAATTTTAATCATGCTCAATTATAATTATCGAAGAAAACCCAACGATCCAACTGTATGAAAAAGTCATAGTTCTGGCCAGAGGTGGATCGTAGTTCCTGTAAATTGAGAGGAAAGCTTCATTAAAGTAGCAGGATTTATTTATGACTTTAAAAATGGAGTATATTGTCACGACGGATGAAATGGAACAGTTGTGATTGTTAATGGTCTATGTGGAGTGATTTAAATCAATGAACTTTCGATAATGAAAGATAGTAATAAAGAAATAATAAAATAATGTTCAAACTTTATTTATTTTAAATGAAAATAAGTACAATGAATTTAATAATAATATTTGAAGAAAAAAAGTTCTGTAATAGAGTAAAAGTATTTAATAATAACATAACGTCTTCCTTCTACTTAAGTAGTTGACAAGTCATTATAAACCCAGTGCCATGGAGTATTAAAACTACTGCTACATCGGTTTGATTTGAATTTTATTTAAAATGTTTTAAGAATACCTGATACAAATTTTGACCAGTTTGAGAGAGAAACAGAGTGATTATAACACGCGAGTCGGCGTAAAGTAAAACGGTCATGTAGTAGAAGAAATGATTAATCGCTCATAAATGAGTTTTGGGAAAAATATTGGAGGCGCTGAAAGAAAGCGAACTTATAATCAATATGAGGTAAAAACAGTGGCATTAGAAATCGACTATGATGCAAGTTCCGACATTTCGTGTATTGGACAACTCTCAAATGGTGATGATGTTACCATATGGTGACGTATGTAGTGGTATGCAGCGTTTTGATAAATCATTATTTCATTTTATTAACAAAACACATCTAGGTGACGTCGAACGAACTAAATGGGAAGGAGTGGTCGAGAAATGTCAGTCAAATTTGAAATTGAAAGATTAGACTATTATAGCATTATTTATGTTCAGTACGCTATCAAGAATATTAGATATAGAAATAAATTAATTAGTTAAAAAAATACTGGGAAAGATTTGCACGAGGAAAGAGGTCTGAATTAAAATATAGCCTTACGTAATTAATGAATGTTTTGCAATTAACTTAGAATTCTATTTTTATGCTATCTGTACTTAATTACTTTCTGATATCACACTTGTGATTAAAAATTTTGTTAAATGAATTTATTTACCGACTGTCATTACGCTGTGAATTTGGACAAACTCATGTTGATGTGCTAAATATTTTCTATTTTTCTTTATCGGTCAATTTAAGTGAGCATATATATTTTACAAAAGAAAATATTGGAATAATAGCATATAATTTTATGAAGTAAGCTGGATAAAGTTATCTCAAATAGCCGTAGTGTTTCCACTCTCCATACTTCGCCTGTCGCCACACAACGGTTCGACCTTCGCTTAGTAACGTCTCGTTCGCTTATTTTGTACGTCCATGCGAATGACGCCGGTGCATGCCAATTCTTTCCGCAGAAGTGAAATCGTCGCCACGGCCACCTACTCGACACCCGCACGCTGGCCCAGTGTGCGTAACGGACCAAGAACTATTCGAAACCGACGGCTTAATATTATTCCGAGACACGGAGCAAACGGTTAACGTGACTCACTGTTCGCTAAACGCCCGTGTTTAAGTTTGGAACCCGATAATGTCCGATTTGAAGTTAACCCTCTGACCGTTAAATCGCCGCATCGAAACACCGTAAAACAATAACGAACTTGCAATCGTAAGATGACGTCGTATCAATCTTCAAACCGTTCGGTTATCGGTGATGACGCCTCTAGCGCGCTCCGGAAATTGGAAGCCCCATTGATTTTTTGTGGAGCAACGCCAACTATTGATTGAATCGATTGATGAACACCTAGAAAATATGAAAATACTCCAGAGAGAATAATTCGAGTACGATATACGATAGTGTTGAAAGAATATTCATCGAGACGACATTAAAAACAAAATATAAGCATTTACTATATATATACCGATGAGTTAGCCAATATTACTGTGAAAAAAAAATAAAGATTTTTTTTTTATATTCGTCATTAAGTTCTTAACATAATCGCGCCTGTTCAGATGCACGAAGGCTGTCCGGTTTGATGCTTCTTTACCGAATTAAAAACATCTATAGTTTTACGAACAACGTGTACAATAATTGTTACAGTCGTAGAACGATTAGAGTTGTAGGCGAAGAGAACATTCAATAAGTTTACAAATACTTATAAAATTATGATGCCTTTATTATTAGAGTAGATTTCAAATGTCGTTTAAATGCAAACGGATTACTGTCGTTTGTATTATTTAGAGTATTTATGATATTTATGCATAATAATAACTGTATATTTGCATATCGCTTTAAAATGCAGTTAAGAAATGTAAATTTGTATATGTCAGGTTTCTTATTAATGTAATTGATTACTAATAAACATACTAGCGTCTTAATTCTTTTACACAAATATAAAAATCTATTTTTCTATTAGAAATATCTAGATGTCCTTTCAAGACAACATTTTTCAGAATATGTTACTAAAATTTTAGAAAGGAATTGAATGTTAGTTTCCTATATGAATTTAATATTTCTTTATCTTTTATTTGATATATAACTCTCTCGGGGATTATCGCATTTACAACGAGATTACAACTACAATTTTATTGCATATGAAAGGACTTGGACGTTGACCCCGAACTGGTTAGGGACCGCTTTGTCACCGACATAGTGTCTGTGTCCGTGACTGGCAGCTTAGTGTATTCTTTGAGTCATGAAACAAGTCGTTTAATTTGACACAAGTTAAAATCTTATTAGGGAATTCGTCAACGGTCAGGGATCGGATCTCGTACTTTCATTTAGAAACGCGTTGACTTCTCGATCCTCCCTTGAATTTCTCAAAAATGTATTTAGCGAACAATAGAAGGTGTACTATACTTATAAACAAATTGCCTTGTCTTATTGAGCTTACTGTATGATAAGAAATATCACGTACATTTTATGATCTCTTCGTCGTCTTGGAAACTGTCAGCTTTTGGAAATTCTTCCGTCTTTTAGTAATTTGATTATTAGTAATAAAAAAATACTTTAGCAAGTGTATTCTTTTTTTTTATAATTCTTTTTATTATGAATATTTAGTGACATCTATTGGTTTATAAATATTTAGGGTGGCAATTTTTGAATCTCCTAATGGTCGATATTGAGAGCGAGACCGTTATCAGGATAATGATCGAAAGAAAGTTTCAACAGTTTTATGCAACCATCCTCCCCCCGGTACAGCGTAATATGTTTTGTTGACTACTGTCCACCTGAGTTAAGTTTCATTATTACTCTCGTGTCTTATGGGCAGTCGAACGAAAGGCTGTGTAAAGGTAAAACAGTCAGAGAATGAGGGCAAAACATAACGCGTCAGCGGCCGGTCGGCGCACGCTGAATGCTCAGTAAATCAGCCGGGCCCGCCCACCGCGCCCTCCGCACGTCGCGCACCCGGCCGATCTAGCCTAAAACTTAAAAATAGAGATCATTGTTATTATTATGTAAGTAAGAATTCTATGTAATTATACGATTTATTTTAATAGTCGCTCTAGAAAACCATACATATTTAATATAATAGGTTCTACTGTTGAATTTCGTCTAGTGACTGAGAGTTTCAGTAGCCCACTCTCTCTAGACACTCTACTCTCTCACCATTATCCCATCCCCTCCATCCGTCACCCTACTTTCCTCGCCATCAGCCACTTCTAAATCCGTCGTCTCTCTACCCACCCATCAGATATCCTATTCCTACCCAAAGAGGCAGGTGACCACCCATTTCTTTTTGGCTTGCATGTTCATGTTTGCTCCTCAATCTACTAAAAAAATATACATGTAGAACCTGATTTTAAGCACCTAAAAACTGTGGCCAGAGGGTATGACACAATGGATTAATAAGTGGAATGACAGTAAGTATGGATCGTACCGAGTGCAGATCTATGGTCTCTGTCTGTCCGTCTGAGCGACGATCATGAACTCATGCGTGTAAATATATACAAATTGAATATATGATATTCAAGTTACTTTAAAAATACTGTCATTTACGAAAATTATAAAATCAATACCAAAAGCGAGGTGATATCGAATAAACACGATTAGGGTCCTGCGATACGAGCGCCCCCCGGAAGGCGTGATGCCCCCGACTCGACCGGACTCCGGGGACGTGCGGGGCGGCGGGCAGTGAGCGTCATAGCGTAGTTATTAGACGACATAGATCAGGGGCCGTCGCGCGCGCAGTACAGGCCCTATCCCATCAGCTCCCATCCGTCGGGGCTGATTTACGCGGCCGCACGTCCGACCATCGAAAGTTAGTAATTAAGTGAACGATAAATAACGTCCGGGCCGTCCTTCCTTCTAAATCATGCCGCGAAGCCTTCCGCCCTCCGTCGCGCCCGCGCTGCGGCGCCGCCCTTCGGTTTCATATACAAACTCGCCGGGGATCCCATGTTACAGTTATTGGATTGAATGATAGCTTAGGACTTAAAAGTCCTTGGGTAGCAGCAAGAAGAAACCTACCACAATTGCAATTTTCACCGCAAAGTACAAAACGAATATAAAGTGACGTGGAGTTTGTATTGTTTCATAATACATCTATTCAAAAATAATTAAAAATATGGTATGGTACAGCCAAAGTATATAAAGGCGTGCGCCAGTACTTTGGTATATATGGTGGATTTTATGGTACGTAGCTGTGTGTAAGGTGTAGTCGTATATATAGACAGAGCCAAGTAGTAACCATGTTGAATGGTGTAAATTTTCATATTGAAAAACTACTGAATACTCCATATATCTAATGGTACACATTTGTGACAAATTGGTCCTTTTTTTTAGTACAAGTATCATCAAGTGTGTTTACGCAAATACAATCGTTTCCATGAATTGATTTAGTATTTTCGGACAACTATTTGAAGTTAATTAATTTCATAGCTTTAAGGAAAATAATGTACCTTATGGAAAAAATTGTATTATCGTTGATTATTGATAATATTAGTTTTACAACTAATTCCTTGTTTATTTGTATCTCATTCGAAAAATAAAGTATTTAGTAAAATCGAGTGAAAGGAGCGCTGGCGTTAAAGAGCATTTCATTTTTTTTTTCAATAAAATTAAAATTGCATTTTCGCAACAAAATTCTGGACAAATATTACTGTTTTCTGAAATCGAGTTTATGAAAAATATGGAAAAATATTTGGCACATACAATACTAACAATAAGACCTTGGAGAAATTGATAACGTGACTACAGTCGGATTGGCTTAGACGTAAACATGTATTTGCAACGGTTTATTTTATGTAGCTTACGATTTATTTATATACTTATATTTATGTATTTATAGTACGATTTATAAATGACAGTAAACATACATGTAATAATAATTGTATCTATATAAGGAATCGCACTTCATCTGTTTTAACATTAAGAAAATAAAACAAAAAATAGACAAGTGTAATGGACAGTATTTAATAAAATGAAAAAGACATGAAAAATTCGTGGTTTATTGTTTTAATTATTGTAACCTCTGAGAAATATTGCAACGTATGTTTATTTCCTGCGTATAATTGTAAGATGATATGTACTTATTTGATATATTATGATGGTCAAACTAAAATTAAATATATTTAGTTATTATTGTAATATGATTGTTATATGGCAAATTGTCAAAGTAGAAACAATTCCTCACAAAAAAAAAAAAACTAAAATTCTAGGTCAGAGTATACTCCTTTGTATTATAAATAAATAGTACACTGTACCCTTTGAAATATCAAAGATTTGACATTACGCTGTGTTTGAATCCCGGCTGTAAGCAAGGTAGGCAGATATTAGGTATATTGTATATAGAATGCCTAAATACTAAAATACCAATATTACTAAAAAGCTGATACAAAATAAAGTGTTACAGTATAAAACCGCATCAGCGCATGCAAACGTCAGCATTACATTCTTACAAGAGAAAATAGAGAACGTCATAAATGAAAACCGACATGCTCCTGCCTCCAATTACTGGACAAAAATTAATTCTTAGCAAATTCGTATTTTACCCTCTTTTATAGGCTCCTTCGTAAAGGTCGGCATAAATAGAATAAACATTCACAAATAGTTTCGCTCTTTTGTTTACTAGAAAAATACAGTTTTTAATAAATGGTTTATCAAATGTTTCTTCTTCATCAAGAAAAGAATACCCACACTTTTTCGAATTAAAACACTATAATAGTCTTACTATTATGACAATAATTGACAGATTACAAGTCAATCGAACTGGGTTTAAGTGGAAACAACCCGGTAATAACGAATTTCAAGTTAGATGATTTTTTTTATATTCTCTTTAACACATATGTTTGGAATCGAATTAAAAATGTAAAGTTATTTTGCATATACGAGATTAATGAATGATGTGATGAATAATCGTTCTGTTAGTTCCCGTTTAGAAAATGGCAATAAATTACCTATTGATTAGAATAATTCAAATTAGTGAACACCAATATTGATTATAAGGTGTTACATCCTAAAATCACAGTCCGTACGCTTTGAGGATGATAGATTCATTCGTGCGCCGACGCAAACACCGCGTCTACGTTTTGATACTAAGCATGTTCATGTTCGCTGTGGACTAACACACCGATTCATAACAAAATTATTTACACGTATTTCTCATAGCAATCCATTTAGGAGGAGTTGGAGAAATTGAGACTCAATGAAAGGGGACATCGACAGCAAGTTCTGGAATTTATGACGTTAGGAAAAGAGCATTTACAAAACTTACCCCTCTTATATTATTAATTTGTTTGAAAGTATCCATTTTATGATCCAAAGAAAAATCCATTTTATGATGTACATGTTTATTTTAATAATTGATCTAAAAATTAAGATTTAGTTAGTAGATTAAGTTCCGATTACTTTTCTCATTTAAAACTCATCACTTTACTGTGTACAAAAAAATGCCAATAATCATTCGATGCCCTGGCGTCCGGTTGGACTTACACCTACTTATAAATCTCAAAATCGTGAAGAATATATATTATCTACACTAAAAACAATCGTATGTTTCGACCCATCCCGACCGCAAAAGGATATTTATTTATAGTAATTACAAGAAATGATTTATACACGATTTAGTTCATAACAATCCCACATAGATCTTTCCCGACGCAAACCCTCACCGCCCACTTACATAATCGATAAATATGTTTGAGAAATCAATAACTCACTGTGGTTTCTCACACCGAAAAGAACTATTTATTAGAAGAAACAATAAAACATTTTGAAAACAACCGCCTTGGGCAACGCATCGCCTACCAGAAGACTACTTGCTGTGATCTACGACCGCTTACACCTATGTTGTGCACTTCTCTTTCTGCAACGATTGCAATTTAGTATGTACCTAATTTTTATTATATTAAGACTTCAAATTCAACAACGTATCGTTAGAATAGACTTACATGTAAAATTGAACTTCATTGTGATAGTTATAAAGGTGAAACTTTTTAATCACTGGAACTCAAGATGTGGATCTATCGTCCAGCTCGATATGCAGTATACAATATCAATCACAAATCAGCAATGACGCGCACCGCCCCGTCCGTGTGGGTCTAATTGTCGGCGCGCGCGCATTATCATTAGCGTTTGTCGAGATCGTATCGCCGAGATGGATTCACCAGGGGCCCGTAGCGAGAGACCGAGACGCCTCCGCCCATTCCTCGCGGAATCCTAATTTACATGATTAACAGCGCTGTTTCTGTCATTATAATCTTTGTGTAATTGTCTTAGAGTGTTCTAAAGAACTCCAGTCATCTGGTTTTTCATAATTTTATTTATAAAATTTATTACAATAACATAATTGCACGCTATGTTTATTTCGAAAATGTATTTTGCGAAAATACTTGATTTTTGTAAAAAAAGAGAGCAAGACGAAATTTGAGGATTTTGGGGAATAGAGCACAAGAGGTGAATGCTCATAGTGTAACTTATTATTTTCTAAATCCAATACAAAAATAGTTACCCGTATAATAAATATAAAGCACTTTGATTATATGATGTAAATATTGTATTCATAATACTGCGCAAGAGCAAATTTAAGTTTAGTAGCGACATCTAGAGTCAGAAAGCGGTATTATAGATATTGTTGGTTATTATTAAATACATATTCTAATAAATGCGTAGTGTATTACGATAATAAAATCCAAGTTCTGTAAATGGAGAAACATTTAAAGAGATTCTAAATCAATAAACAAAAATCTGTAATAAAGAGCTTATTGAATAAATTCACGAATTAAATTTAGGGTTTCGATAGAATAAAATCCAAATGTTTGCGGACAGCTTTAAAGAATTACTTAAATTTTTTAGGAAGTCATTATGTATAGTCCGTACATTTTTTAGCAATGAACATTTTAATAAGATTATAGACAATTAAAAGTCTATATTAAGCGATTCTCGGATACGTTTTGGTTTTTATTTCTCATGTCTCCTTATAATTAAAATTAACTCACACAGATATACAGACATCGAAACGATCCTGAAGTCATCGTGTTTCTTATCGTATTTTCTTAGGGAAAAACAGGATAAATGCGAGTCAAATTCGTGCGTCTCTACTTTTTTTTTAAATAAAATTACCGTTTCCTTCCATGAGTCTATTAAATATTGTTTTATCGATTTCTACTCGATCGCAAGTTTAAAACTTTTTGATTTCGTGTCTATTTTCATCTATAATACTTTCCTTTATCTAAAAATACGTTGTCTCATCTAAGAATACTTTTCCTTGTATAAGAATACTTTCCTCTTTCTAACAATACGTTTTAATCTATGATAGCGCTTTGGTATTTAAAAAAATAATATAATTGACGTACATATGTCAATTACTGGTAATCACAGTAAATAATTTCAGTTTGATGTAAACGAAATTTAGAACTTTAAAAATCATCGTGACAATTGTCACTCAATTTGTCTACGTACATAAATCAGTGTTTGTCTGTACATCACTTACAGATTAGAAAACCACTTACTTCATTCTGCTCAAAATCATGTATTCACGTTTGATAATCTCTAGAATGATGGAATGAGATGTTTTTAAAATAGAATTAATTTTTTTCAATAATTTCTCCTAATTCTATTCGGATTTGGCAATCCATAGAGACCAATCTAAAAATTTGTAATATGAATTTTTTTAGATATGAAAATATTCGTATACGCATATATTTGCGCATTGATCAATACTTTTCCTACGTCACTAATATTTTTATTGCACTGCAAATATGGTATAAACTGCAGTGTCATTTTTCTCAAAACAAACACTATCTACATTCCTTACTCTCTATTTTATGCGCCCCATGTTTTTGCGCCCTAAGATTTGGTAAAACAAAGTAATGGTAAACCATCCTATCACTACGAATAATAATGAATTGTCCAATCTGAGATTTTTGTAAAACTTAAAAAATGTACCCTAGAAAATCGACGAATAACAATGAAAAAGAAAGGGAAATCTTAAAATAAGCATTGGGAGTGTGGACACAGTTACAAAAAAAAATTAAAAAGTGTTGTGGGTTCTTCATTTTTTGAAACAAATCTTTTGAAGCAAGGAAGCAATGTCGGTTGTGACAAACAACTTTTGCAATGATTTGAAAACGATAAAGGTAAGTTTTTCAACTCTGTAATAACTTGAGAATGAACATGTGTATACTATTTTACTCCTCAATCCAATCAATGAGTATGGTGACGACATTTCGTGTCTCCTCTGCTACGACAAGCGAAAAAAAACAATGTCGGCAGTAAAAGTAAGGAAATATTTTTATGAGATTTTAGAGGAATATTTCACGACGATTTTACACAGAAAAAAAGGATTGTTACTGTGGTTTATCATATTAAAATTTTTGAAGAAAATGTAAAGAGATTTAATAAATATGAGGTAACATAGCCACTACAAAGCTGGGCAGCGTTTAGCTAGTACTGTACCATAAAGAGCGTTAAGACTAGATTGGATTAGATGGATTTTTTGAGTTCTCCTTTTGGAAATAAGGTGAGTGGCGGAACGAATTTTAAGATTTTTTCTTGTCGCTAAGAAAATTATACATTTTTTTTAAATACATAAATATATTGTTATCTGATCGCGATTTCATTAAAGGTCGTCATTTTGAAATTGTTAAAAGTTGTTTTAATTATAGTCAAAGGGATATCAGTATGTGTATATGTGCGTGTGTGTGTATGTACGCAAGTACATGCGTGTGAGTGTCCGTGTGTGAGAAAGAAAAAAATGTATGTAAACCTTAAGCATGTGCAAATCTTGAATATTTTTGGAAAAAAAAAACTGTAAGAATCCGACCTTCCACCCTCAAAATTTGACATCAATCGAGTACATAGATTTTATTTAAAAAAAATGATTGGAAGGAAAAACAATAGAAATGATTGTTTGTAAAATATAATACGCCTTATGCTTAATAAAACTTCGTCGATTGCTATAAACTTGATTAGAATCGATTCATCGGTTTAAAAAAATTAAAATAGGTACTTCATTATAACTATTGATTAAAAAGAAAATTAAAACATAAAACCTTGTTCGAAATCTTTTAAATTAATCAAAAGATATTAGTGTCGAAGAGTTTTCCAAATAATTTTATTCTAAATAACTTTAGACTTCTTGACGAATCGATGTCTAAAATCTAAATAATTACTGAGCTCAAAAAACTGCACCAAATACTTCAAGATCGTTAGAATCGATCGATTTGTTCAAAAAATATTTTTTTTGCAAAGTATTTGAAAGACAACAATCAGATCGCTTTTTTATACTTATAATTATTGTAAAGGAGAACGCTGATGATTGTCAACACGAAAACGTGAGCAATAATGTTTTCGTGATTTCCGATACCAAAAACATTAATCATCGCCCGATACGACGCGAAAAATTTCGAGGACAGTCTGTAAGGTCAAGGTTTTAATGTGATACCCAACTTGATGAAACAAAAAAGGTTACTAGTGATTTTCCTCTATAACATTTCATTCATAAACGAAATGGTTGTAGTTGACCTCGCGCTATGGATTTCTGTTTTTGTTTTCATTCCAATTTTTTTAAGACCCATAGTTTTAGAAAAAATCGGATGTAAGGGACAGAGTAGAGCACCCTAGAGATTCCATAAGTGTTAAAATATAAAGTAAATTTATGTATTATATTTTTATGTTAACGAGTCTCATTTTAATATTCCAATTATTAAAATGAAATGAAAATAAAAAAATACCGTTTTTGTCGCACTTTGTGTTTAAATCGTTTCGAGATTACAAGTGTTGTTAAAATATTTAATTTTATATTTATCACTGATTTAATTTGTTACCACAGGGTATTTTCTATAACCTGACGAGCACACCTTACTGATATCTTACGCAGGGTTGCAAACGTAACATAAGATGGTTTGATCTTTTATCGACTACGATATTTATATATATTTTTTGTTCATCTCCACCTCATTTGAAGTGAAACAGCACTGCGACCGTCAGTCGAACTAGGTTATCATTTTAGAAAAAAATAATCTTAAGACGGTATTGTGGTTGTTAGCGCCTATTAAAAAGTTTGTATTCAACTTGAAAATAATTTAATCTTAAATAAGTTTATCTTTTTGTTTTAATGTATTTCCTTATCCGATACGCATTAATGTGAACATTAGAGACGTCAGACCGTCCTGGAGCTGACTATGATATATCGGTTAAATGTCATCTGGTTATATGTACTTACTACCCAAACGATATACTTACTCAAAATTGCTGGAATTTTAATGTTCCTACTACGGGTACATAAGACTAAAAACGCATGACACAGAATAACAAAGCAGACATACCCTTCGGTTCCGAATAAATACGGCCCGGTCGAAATACGAAACGGTATCGGAGACGGCGGCTAACGTCAAAGCCAGCTGATGCGTGCCTTCAAACGCATCAAAATTCAAATGGCCGTGTACTAAATATCGTCGGGAAAGACATCATGTCGGGCCAAGCTGACGCCCGAAGGTTTACCTAGCATAAAGCCGAGTTAGGGGCTGCGCTCGCGGGTCCGCTCCGGCCGCTTGTGATTTCGGAACGCTTTCGAAATCGTGTACGTTTGTAGGACCGAATTTGTGTCTCGCGGGATACGTATTCGTATTTCGTTTAAATGTTTATTCATCGTTCGCTAGCTCTATTTACACGTGTGGGGGCGCTGGTGGTCGAGTGGTCGAGAGCACTGTCTTCGAAGATCGAAACGTCGCGTATGAAAGCTGACCACAACGGACGATTTGACTGATTAGTTTTTAACCTAAGTCTAACTGAACAACGTCACCAACAACTCTCCACCCGCGGTGCGCCAGCGTGAAGGGATTTAGGGTACCGAAAGTTGTGAGAACCTGACACAACGCATGGATATATATCAACTTCTATACTTTTTTTCTTAGCGCAACAGCAGGTGCGAATTTCGTCCCCGAGAACTGCATGTTAGTTTATTTTGATGAATCTTCTTCGACACAAGGGTTCTCTTACGTATTTGATTTTATTTAGTGGTAAAAAAAAGTCATTATTTTATTGTAATATTCATAATTTAAAAAGATCCTTAGGGTAGTTATAGGATAGGCCCAGATTTGCAGCGGAGTCTCCTGTATCGCAGAGAGTGTTAATCAGTTAACACTAGACCAACTTTTATTACAGATGTTATTACAAATAATTACAGGTATATTTATATATTATTGTTTGAAGGACAGTCAGTACACAATATGTATTTATAGTAAACGAAGTCAATTCGATGTGTAAAATTTGTTTTATTTCTCAAAGTAATACGAATGCCTTATAAATTCCTATGTTAATTAATTGTTTTTCTTTTAATATAACTTTTTCTGGAGTTTACCCCCTAAGAATTGATTTTCATATTTAGGCCTGTGTTATGAAAATTTTATGGGGAGTAAAAAAACCGAGTTACGTTACGTTAAATATTTGCGTTACGTTTTGTGCACAACTTGTCTTGTTTTAAAATATATTTCATTTATTTATATCAATTGACATTCTTGTAGATAGAATTAAGAAAACACAAATGAATAAAGTGAGCAAAATATTGTAAAACATTAGTGTTAGAGCTGACAAATATATTTTTTTTTTTTCATCTTTTGGATTGGATGCAGTGTCCATTATCTTTATCCGGACCGTTAGCAATTAAATGCAAATTGTTCACAAAACTAGTATATCCATTGATATATCTTGTGTCTTTTTTACGTCTTTTGTTTCCAGTGATTCCAGCAGTTTCCAGTGACCTTACAATATAACGATGCCATTTATGTAACAATTTATTTGAAAAGTTCAGCGACCACCTAAAATAAAAACTGGGTACCTAAACAGGAACAGAATACACAGCTGTTTGAAAGTGATTGAACAATATATAATGCCCCGGCAATGATGGGGGCATGAACGACCGACCGCTCAGGAGGCCATGCTCACATTCATAAATATTAATATTACATAAAATAAAATAATTTTGAATAATTAACTATATTTGTTATAATTATTAGTTTATTTGGAATTGTTATAGAAAACACAATAATAATATACTAACGTAACAAAAAATATTTTAAAGTAAATACATTTCAATTTTTCTATTTAATTGTAATACTACATATATAGTCGGTACAGACTGACAGGCAAATTTTCTATGTGATGTATATTTATCTAATTTATCACATATAATTGTCTCAATTTTATTTACTATAAATAATTCAAGTAGATTTTATTTTTTTGCGAACACTTCAGTATTCAACAGGATATATTCTCTTGGAAAAGTCTAATTTACATAAATTAATTCTCTTTAATACGATTAAGGTGTAATTTTGAGATGAAAAACTTTTAACCGAATTTATTTATTTGTACCCCGTAGGTACCTTTTAGATCTATGTCTGTACAAATGCAGGTACAACATTTTCGGTTTTGCCTGGAAGACGTGGAACTAGTGTCATAAACCTAAATGGAATAAAATCTGTGATAGCACACTGTGCTTAGAGAAATTTCTTAGTACCAGTAAAGTATTTAAACAAATAAATACTAGCTGTCTCTCAAAATGGGCGTTTGTGTCGAAGGCGTGCAGCTGACTCAGTTTGTTTTATTTTTCATTTACTTTTAGGACATCGAAGTGATATTATTATTTCACAGGGGTACCATTTTTTTTTGTCTTTCCGATATAAAGACTGAAAATGAAATGGAAATTTACTTGTGACTGATTTGCGGCATTAAAAAAAACACCAAGATAAACCTATAAATCAGTCGGCATAAGCCTCGATCACGACCTAATAATTACAAACATAACATCGCTAGCCAGGCAGCGCCGTCGGCCGCGCCTCGGCCACACCGGCGGTGGCTACCCCGAGGTCACAATCCTTTCTGGCATCAAAGTATTTATTGATGGGTGTAGTCCGTGGGGGGAGGGGCGGGGCGCGGAGACAAGCCGGCGGAGATATCCACTGATATATTCCTAGAGGCTGTGGCCGACGACTATTGGCAATTCTTGATCCTTCTCGTTTGTAGTGCAATTAAAATCTAAACTCTTACGCCCCACAATTTCGAAGTTCAATTCTCTTAGAATATAATCGAAACTCAAATTTTAAAAACAAATGTGTCATTGTATACTCATTATTTTTATTAAATTCTAAAGAAGTGTTCGTTTCCCCTGTCAGATCTCCACTACTGGGCTTAATCTTCTTCTCTATATCTTGATGTAAGATCCTAGGTGTTTTGTAGCCAACGGCGGCCCGTGGACTGCTAGATTTTTAGTTTGTTTAATAGGATGACTTTGCGTTAGAATGAATGGGGAATACACTGACTGGTTTGACATCTTCAGGGGTGTTTGACAGGGATGTGTCGCTTTTCCGTGGCTATTCAACCTATTCATGGATAGCTGTCTGAACGATTTGAAAGAGTATGAGTGTGAAATAAGGATTAATGAGCTATCTGTCAAATGTCTCCTGTACACCGACGACCAAGTAATCCTTGCGCCGTCGGTGTGCGGGCTGCAGGAGATGGTAAATAAAATAGATGATTATATTAAGAAAAAAGGTATGAAAGTAAGTGTCGGGAAGCCTAAGATGATGATGTTTAAAAGAGGCGAAAGCACGACTGAATGCCATATACTATATAGAAGGTGAGAAAGTCCAACAAATGAAAGAGTTTCTATACTTGGGTAGTCTGTTTAAAAATGATGGTAAACATGACAGAGATATCGAAAGGAGAGTGAATATGGGTAATAAAGTGAATGGTGCCTTGCTACCTATTATGAATAATAAAAGCGTCTCACGAAAAGCGCGCTTGGCTATCCATAATGGAGTTCTAATCCCTACGCTTATGTATGGTAATAAAAGTTGGATATGCTAGAAGAAAAATGAAAGTAGGACCAATGCAGTAGAAACGCAATCGCTGCGTAGTATGTGTGGAGTGTCTCGGAAAGATAGATGTAGAAACAGTGATGTCAGAGAGCGGTGTGGTTTGAAGGAAGACGTAGTGACTAGGGTAAAAAGAGATATGTTGCGGCGGTTTAGCCATTTGAAAATGATGAATGAAAGTGGACTGACAAAACATATCTATAGAGCGAATGTGAGTGATGGAAAGGTCGGCAAGGGTTGCCCTAGAAAATTCTATCCAGACCATATTGGTGACATATTGAAAAGGGGCCAAGTTTTAAGCACCCTAAAGCAACGAGCTTGCATAAAAAGATTGATGTATATCGATGAGGCAAGTGAGATATGCAAATATCGTAGCATGTGGAATTCTATAGTCTCTGCATACCCTTCTGGGAAATAGGCGTGAGTTTATATTATAACATCACCTCTTACACTACGACGTTGTTTCTGGTCACCATCCGAGAATCGTTCTTCCTCATCCTTTATTACTTGTACAAGGCCTACTCGTTGTTAGTTCGTAGGAGAATACTCCTCTTAACTTATTTAATTCTACTCTTTTATAATGTATTAATATAGACAAGGTATTAATTGCGCTTAGGACTTCAAAAATTCAATCTTTTAAGACACTGAAGCGTATGGCAGTCTTCATGAGATTTTTTTATTTGATAATTTTTAATTATCTTTTTTTTATTCCTTTAAACATTATCAAACATTACGCGAATTTGGTTGAAATCCGAAACACCACATCAAAAATCCAAAACTCTCAAGAACAGGCGCGCCGGCGCGCGCGCATCGCTGCCACATTATAACAAATCATTCAGGCTCGATCTGAAATGTTTCCATTCTCTTATTGATTTATTTCATATTATTATTAATTCCCTTTTTGTAGCACGCCCCGAGCCGAGGTATCGGCCAAGGCAAAAAAAAAAAGGAAATACATCCAAAGTTATTTATTAAAATGTTAACTTCGCCCGCCCTATCTGATGCCGCGAGTCGAATTTATCGCCGATTTTTATTCATGGCCCGATGGGCGTCATCTGCCAAACCTTTTTTCGGCCCTTGACGCGCTCTCTGTCAAGGGCTCGCCTTATCTTTAATTGATAACCGCCTTGTTTCTCTTCTCAGGCAACAGTTCCTCCACAAACAATGAGTGTCGATTGGCGGGCACTGGGAGGAATAATTTAAGGGGTGTAAGTATTGTAGTACCGAAAAAGCTCTAAAAAATAAACGAATCTTTGAAACAACAATTAGCATGTGAGAAACTTTGTACTATGGAGCGTAAATTTTGCAAAACGTAAATTTTGTTTTAATTTACGTATTTGAAATAACAGACAGAAGTAAATTTCGAATAGACATTTTAGAAAAGAAATGAAAAAATGTAAATGAAAATAGATCACTATTTTTAACAAAAAATAAAACGAAACTATAAACTATTTTTATTGAAAACATTGTCAATAAAAATAGTTTCGTTTGTTAAAGAAATTTGTGCTTTAAGTCGTAATTTTTATTTTGTATTTCATTAAATTTACATATATTCCAAAATATAATACTCATATTTATATAAAACTAACTGAAAATTTGCCATTATTTATTGAATATGATGTTTATGCAAGTTTTAGATCAGGTTAATATTACTCTTATACTTACACGAAAAACACTTAAATATTTAACGTTACCTCGACTAAATCTTGGTCTTTTTTCTTAATCTTCCGTGTGGGCCTGTAAATTATTAACTAGAGTCTGTAAATTCGACCCTGACAGCAGTTTGTCCGCCCTCGCAGGACGTCCAGAAGTTGCCATAGAAGACAAACGGCACAATAAGGCGAAAGCTTTAGTTCTGGATGTCCACATAAACACGCGATAAATCGTTCGAAAAGAAGGCCAGCGCGGCATTAGGGTGGCCAATCACGGGGCGCGGATTAAATGCGCCGTCGCTCATACTGCTG
Source organism: Eumeta japonica (assembly GCA_005406025.1). Classification (NCBI taxonomy): domain Eukaryota; kingdom Metazoa; phylum Arthropoda; class Insecta; order Lepidoptera; family Psychidae; genus Eumeta; species Eumeta japonica. The sequence continues at coordinate 52,043 of BGZK01000453.1, read as the reverse complement.
CGCTAGGGCGTGCATCGTTTATTGAAAGTGAGCCCGAAAGTAAATGAAAGCGTTGCCTGTATTCTATACGAACGAATAAAAGTTTAAATTTTATATTCATTTACCCAATATAAATATTACACCCTTACAAAAAAAATATCTGATTCTAAGCACCTGTGTACTAAAATAAATCAGATGGATTACAGTACGAATTAGCGCAGTATAGGCGTATTAATAAGACTATATTTTTAAACAAAATGAAACAAACACGCTTATTGATGCGATATTTATAGATCTGGTTTATAGTATCATTGTAAAATTTGTGTATTAAACAAACTCAGTACAAATCAATTTCCAGAATGAAATTTTAAACAATCACATAAATTATCACATTGAAGAATCCTATGTAAAAGTTTTCATTAGTGACTAATTTTTTTAACATTCCTACGTTTTATTATGTCAGTGAAGCTATATATATATATATATATATATATATATATATATATATATATATTATAGTGTCACATTTTTTGTAACTTGAAAATGCATGCAATAAAGAAATATACTCTATATATCCAAGCAAACTTTACGTGTGGATTTTGTATGAATACACTATTTGCGCAAACCGAGGCAAATGCGCTAAAAAACAACTACAACCAGATAACTTTTTTTCTGTTAAGATCCAAATAATGATTACCATAAAAACTCTATATTTTTGTTGTAAGAAAATAAAAATTATATAAGTAATGTATTTTAATACATTATTCTTTTGAAGCTGTAGCACAGCAAATCACATTTCGTAGGCTAAACGTTACTCCCTTTATAAGTCGAATAATGGAAAATGGATTCTATTTGTGCCATATTTCAATCTATTTCATCAATACCATTTTTTATTTATATGTTACAACCGCTACGAGTTCATAAGCATATTTTTCACTACGTACATATGAAAAACAGTACTTTCACGAAAATATAATAAATTACGTAATAATATAACATTCCTTGTTATTAACATAAGTTGCGCTACAACTTTTGTAGAACATAGAGTGCGTTACGGCGGAAAATAATTCATTCCATCCGATATTAAATTGGGATTATTAATTTGATATAACTTTATTTAATAACATGCAAGTAGTAACATTAACTATTTTCTCTAACTAAAAACTTCGTAAACTACTTCTTAAGTTATTGAAGCCATTAAAACATAGATATTTAAACCTCAAATTAATGGCAACCCTACCGATGCGGAGAGAACGAAAAAAAAGAATCGGTTACGAAATCTGTGAATTTACGAGGTAGTATTGTTTTCGTCGCCCCTATCTCCCAGACGTGTGTTTGATTTGTTTTCGATTCTCTTGAAATATTGAGTGATACAATGTTTCGCACCTTTCGCCGGCGCGTTTCGATTTCGCGGCTGACACTTCTTTATTGGTGTTGCCATCCGCGCGCCGTTCCCAATGCTGCTGGGAATTATTTAATCAACGCCACTGTTCCATGACTAAAGTTTGACTTTTTGTGTTACTTTTTTTTTTGTTTGTAATACAGAACATACGATCACTGGAATGTTGAAATTTTAATAAACATCAATAAATACAAGTACATGATGAGTTTGTGGAGTCACAATCGTCTAGATACGTGTAAGACATTTTAATGCTTATGCGTTTTTTTTTTATTATTATTTATTCCCTTATATAGAAATACGTACGTTTTAAAATAAAAGTGTGTAAATTTTCTTTACTGTCGATAAATAATTAAATTTTCGAATAATTTTTCCGAATTACCCGAGGTATGTACGCAAAAAGGTACAAAGAGCGGAACACCTTTCTCCTGAGCGATTAATCAAAAATACAAAACAACAATAGACGTGCACATAATGAGCGGCGGGCCCTAACCCCCGACTCTTATTTATCTGGGCGCGTTAATCACTGGAATCGTCGATGGCACTGCCCTAACTTGGCACAATCGAGCCCCAAGTTAAATCGAATAGCACAAAACACTCCTGAAAGGCGCGATCCAATAATTTCAGGCATAAATCAAGTAAACGACTCCAGATAATCCTATTATTGTACCTGATATGACATACGGAGATAGCAGATCGGTCGGCGGATACCCTAATGAACGCCGCGCGCCGCAGCCCGCCCGTCGGCCGCTATCTCGGCGTAGCTTGTTGTGCCCGGCTTTTTGTGCCGCGTGCGTGTGCCGGCTGTACGGCTCGGCGGATGCGTTTCATAGTTGTCTATGTGTATTTCAAAACTCAAAGATTCTTTACAACTTATAATGATCCCTCTTTTACGGCTTAATTTATTACAACTGCATTCATAATCAATAACGTTCAACAGATCCAAATTATAGTTAATGCAGCGCAACTAATTTTCATTGGACATGGTAATATTTTTAGGCTGTACTGTTTGCAAAATAAAACTTAACTCTTTCATTCCTCTGAGACCGTGTCGCATAATATACTGATATCGCATCGGGCGGGATGTCACTCAGATAAATCGACTCGATATTATATACAAGATTATAACTCTTGTGGTCTTATTTCAAAGGAAGTTTGTCAATGTAGCCAAAAATTTGCCAGTATTTAAAAATGCTTGTTACATATGCGGGATTTTAGTGAAAGATTTGTAGATGTAAAATAATAGACATATTACAATAATACATTACATGCAAGGGATGGGAGGGAAAAAAGTAGTGGCGATTTAATCAAATGTAAGCGCTACTAAGAACGAGAGGAGAAAATGTTGCGTTCATTATTCAACAACATTGATGAAACTATTATAATAATTGTATTCTGCGTAATTCCAACTTATTAATATTATAAAATTTAATAACAGTTCGCTGTAACCAGAAAAAAATTTTGGATCGACCATGCTTCCAATTCACAAAACAATTACTTTGCAGAGTTTAGAACAAAAACGTCCAGCCGTCCGCTTGGGCGGCGAGGGCGGGCGGTGCGCGGGCGGCACACGTAGTGGTAATGCGCGCTAAGGGCTGGTGTCACGTGATGATTTAAGGGCGCGCGCCCTAATGGCGCGATAAATAACGCGGTCGCGCTAAGTACGGCCAAGAGTGGCGCCACTTAACGCCATCTAGCGGCCGGCGGCGCGACTACGCGCATCTGCGCCGGAGATCTGCCGAATGAAACGGTCAGCTAATTTGATAATACGAATCTCGAAGTATTTACATTTGCCCGGGAAAACTCTAAAGTTTTAATGATTATGAATAAGACAAAAATGTTGTTTTCATAACGGAATACTTCCTGCGGTTATTAAATTATTTGGCCAAATATTTTGTGTAATAATAAAAAGTCAACATTTCTAATAACAATTATTGCAAATCAAAATATAATTAAAAAATGGTAATAGTTACAATCTTAAAAAAATTGATCGAGGTGTAAATGAATCTATTCGATACAAGATGGCACTTCGCACATATGGTCTCTGACCCTATGGTCAAATTTTAAAAGTTCCAACTTTGTCGATTAGATGTCGCTGCTTGGCATTTGTTTAACATATAATAAATTAATTAGAACTAAATACTGTGAAGCAGCCAACATAAAACAACTTTTAGAGCATTAAGTTGTAACCATGTAAATCCACTTCCTTTTAAAATTTACATGTTCGTATTGACATTACTGAAATGATTTTTGTTTACACGGCGTTGAATGCGTTATAAAAAAATTTGGTTGCCTGTAAAGTCGGTATACGGGCGAAAGTTTTACGTGACAACGACTTTGAATGGTAAAATCATTTTAATGTGAATATTCATTCGTATAGTAGGAAGAAGGATGAAATAATAGTAACAATTTAAAACATTTATTTATACAAAGAATTATATTTAAAACATTAATTTATACAAAGAATCTCGCACTGAATTTCATATTAACAAAATTTTATTTTTACCTTTACACATACATACGTATTTATATACAAATATACATACAATAACTTGCAATACATTTGCAAGCTATGCACTAATTCTCTAGTGCTGCGCGCGCGGCAGACCGATCATAGTTGAGTGGGAGAGAGACGCAAGGCATTCGGCGGGCCTCTCTCTCGTTCGGTGACTCATCGTTACGTTACCGAGCGTTACATTTTTCATAAGTGACTCCCAGCCGCAACCTAATTTAAGACGTTGTCACGTCAAAAAAACAATATTTGGGAAAGTTCCGTTTAGCGCGACATCAACAAAGATTTATGCCAGAGCATTCCTCGGCGGCGCGGCGGTCCCGAGCGGAGGCCCGCGCTTTATCGGCCCGTGACATCGCACGTTGCGCGAACGGTTTCTCATTAATTTCGGGAGTGTCACAATCCGCGCGGCGCTGGGCGGGCGGCCGTGATTACGCCGCCCAAGTTAATGCCCCGAAGTTCGCGCCCAAATTTTAATAATAATATATCTTTGTAATTTATTCGATTCGCGACGCCCGCGACAATGTTTGTCCGTATTTTAGCGGCGCGGGCGCGGCGTTCGACGCGCCGCTATGAGTTACGGCCCGATAAACGCGACTTCAACGGAATTTGCGGCCGTAATGTTCTTCTCTCTGTCAATTTTAAAAATTTATTTAGTGTAGGTACACGTGATCAGTTGCTATACTCCTTGTAATTGTTAAGTACAATTAATCTTTTTGCCAATATTTACTTGATAAATTATGATGTATTGATAATTTTTTATTACTTTGAATGTCAAACTGAGATCGAGATTAATAATGTAGTTGATTCACATCAATATTTTATTGTCAATAGGGAAATGTAAACTAAAGCTCGAAGAGAGACCTTGTATTGGAAAATATGTTTAAAATTATTCTGCACGACTAGTGATCTCTAGTAGAAATAATAATCGTTTAACTGATTATTTGTGCCGGTTCTTTGTGCATTTTAATCGTTAAGGATGACAAATTGTTAAACATAATACCTTGAAACTCGATACCACGATTCAGTTTTTGGTTGGTAACTCCTTGTGACTTAATTGTAACAAGATAGCGAGGACAATGCGAAAACGTAACGCGTGTGAGGTGGCGGCGTCGCCGGCCGGCACCACCGATAATACAGGCCATCCAACTACCTTTGATGACGCGTTTTACGTCATCATCATTGGTTTAACTACTTAGTACATAGACACAAGACCCTCTAGAGCGAATTTAAGAACTTCATTTTATAGGTTTGTGCCATCTCGATTCAAGCGATATTAAAGTTACCACATAATCGATACTCATTCTTATGTTTATGAAAATAAATAAAAATTAATGCAGAAAAAAATAAAAGTATATAAGTCGATATGTCGAAAAATAAGTTAGGCCTTTATCATCTACAATCTAAATTTAAAATTATTATAAAGTTTGTTATTTGAAAAATCTAGTATCGATAGCGTATGGAAAATCGATTTCAGTATTAATCGATGGAGTCGCCCTATTTGGTCATTCTACTCTATGACTCTATGTTTAGCCGCCATTACGCATATTCCATATTTTACAGTTGTAGCGTCTATTGTTATTACTTTAGTTTTCACATTTAATCGACTTAAAAGTCTGTAGTAAACTTTCCATCGTGGTGTACTAATTCCTTTTTTCTAATTGAAATATCAATTACGTTAAAGAAAACGTCGTAGCTTTATTTCATTAAAGATAAAAACCGTCACCCACATTAAGTTCGAGCTATTTTCCACAGATTTACATATAATAATTTTTTTTGCCATTCATAGAAAAATTACGTCCCAACAGTACATTCAAGAGTAAGTACAATTATTTTTTATATGTTCATATATATGAATTGCCATATTGATACAAAATAAACAAACATTATTTTTTCAGGTACCTATATCAATTACATTTTGTTTAAGATCAAATTCGGTGCGCTGCAAAGACGTACGCCTATTGAAACGGCAGAAATATTGTACATTGAAAAGAGTGCGTTCAAAGTTTGGTAAGGTAGGGTTTGTCAAAATATAATATAATCAGATCAAACGTTTGGAAACGAGCAATCAAGAGTTAACATTATGTGCAAGTGTGTGTTCACGTAAACCATAAGTACGATACTTTACAAACAGGGATTGTTATTGTCGTGAATTCAGTTGTTATAAAAAAAAATTTAAAGATTAATTTCGAATCCCACACGTCATAAAGTTTGTATGTTAGTGGTGATTGATATTAGTGATAATCCAATATATCGATATTAGCGACAGTGGGTGAACTTACCATATGCTTGTTCAAAGGTATGTACAAATTAAAATAATTCTGGGTTGTGAAGTACGCAATCAATAAAAAATGAATTTCAAAAATGTGATAAATTCATGTTCACTTTTACAGAATCCACCTTCTGATTACAAATATACTCGTATTGATAAAAAAATTTATTTATAACAATACAAAAAAAAAAATAGACAGAGACACAACTTTACCTTGTCTAAATACTATGCATTAATTTTATTCTAAAGAAAAACGAGTAATATGAATCTTTTACAAAGTAGAAATATCAACGAAAAATTGACTTTTAGTAACCCAATTATCACAGTCACTTTAATGAAAATTTCACTATCTTTTCATATTCAATACAAGGTTTTCTATGAACAAATTATTGTTTTGAAAAGTAACAGTTTGATATATTTTGCCAGACAAAATTCAAATATTATCTAGAGGTATGTTTGGCAAGCATATGATAGCTGGTTCATCATATTTAATCCCAATTATACAAGTATTTGAAATTGACTTTAAGTTAGAGCTCAGTTTTTATTGCCACTCAAATGAAATCCAGAATTGTGTGATTCGGTAAATGTTACAGTAAGTATTCTTGAGTTTATATATTCAATCAATATCAAATAAAGGCTCTAAACCAATTTCAAACTATTCCTAGTTTAACATTAACTTTGAAATGAATGATTTTTGGATATGACTTATACTGATGTATATTGGTTGTTGTGCATGTTCGACAATAAAAATTATAAGAAATACTGTTCAAAACATTTACTTGTTTGTAGTTATTCAATTATTAAGAATCTAAATAGGGGTTGCTCATTATATCCGCATTGTAATGTAATTAACATATTATTACAAGATATTTAATTGTAAATAAATAGATAAATGAATAAAACAAAGAGAATTTTGTAAATAATACAAATCAAAGAAATACAGTTATTAATATAGCATAACAAATAATTTCACAAAACTAATCCATATCCATAGCATTTTTCTTGTCAAGTCAACACTCTATTTGTGATTTATCATTTAATAAAAGTATTAACAATTATTTTTTAAACAACTGTGTTAAGAGATTACAATAAAATTGTGAGTTAAAGAAAATAAAGATGGATTGGAAACACTTTAATTTAAAATAACAATGATAAAATATGTTACTATGATTTTTATCATTTTTTTCATATTCTCCAAATTATTATTATCTTTTTTTGTAATTCAAACTTGTATTGTTATTATGATTGATAAATGCAGTCCTATTAAAATATATTGCAAATAATGAATAAATTTTTCAATTAAATAAATCCAATCCTCATATAAATATGTACATATTTCTCACAAAACAAAGCACATTCGCTTATTGTATTATGGTTAATATATTAATGTGAGTTAAGTATTTTATTTATTTTTAATCACTAATATAGTATTTAATTAAAATTAAGATAAAGATGATTAATAAATTATATTGTTTAGTTAGTCGATTAATATTTGTAATAATATTTTTGTTTGTTAAATTAGTGGATAATACATATAATATATATCATGATAGAGAAAATCCATTGAAATACTTGTGGTGCTCCTTGTTTGAAAATAATGTTTATTTATATTAAAAGAATTTTATAAATTTATTTTGTTTCTATAAAATAACCTTATTATGTCCTATTGATATTGTCCTATTTACCTAATAATGTTCTTCAAATTAATAAATGAGCAATGATGTCCGCCGATTACGCGTGACGTCATCAAGCTAGTTGGAAGGCCTGTATTATCGGTGGTGCCGCGCCGGCGCGCAGCCGGTCGTCGATCGCACGTCACCGCCCGCGCGCGATAAAGAGTTCCGGACGGAAAAAGGCGGCCCGCCGTATCTTGAGCCCCGGGGAGTCGATCCACCCATAAATAATAAATAGTAGTAGCGAATGTCTGTAGATAATGGTAATTTACGATTCATTCCCCGCAGCCGGAGGGCGCCGCCGTCAAATCGCTCGCAGCGCCATCTAGCGGCTGGCGCGTTACGCTCTCGTAAATCGGGCGCTGCGGCCGCGCATCTGTCGAGATAGCGCGCGCGGCCAGCCGCCGTGATCGAGAGCTTGGAAAAGCTGAAAAAAAACTTATTTGCAGTCCGAAATATAGCACCGAACCTGTGGGCCTTTGACGTGTTGAATGACAAATAATTAGCGTTACTCGGCAAAAAATTTTATAGAATTATGTACCTAGTTGTAAAACGCTCATAGAAGCAGATATTTTATTTCTTATCCTTACATAGTATTATTATAATATATTATTTGCATAAAAATTGTTTTGCGTCGTTTTAGTTACGTAAATATTTTAATAATGTAGTTGATATCACATTATAAAAGTGCTTTGACTTTGTAAAGTGCGGTAACTTTGATTAAGTTACCTGCTTATATAATATTTAAAAAGAATACAAAAGTATTCAAAAGGAATTTAAAATAACTGGGAAAATATTATAGTTCTTCCAGTTGGCATAGAAGCTTCAGATATAATGCGTTGATTTTCATAATGACACATTAAAAGCCATAATAGAACGATGCCACTGACGAAAATGTAGACTGAGCACCAACATGCAATAGTTACAATAAAATGATGGGTTTCTTTCTGGTCTTCGTGGCAAATCAATTCTTTTGTATAAATATACGGTAAAACGCTGCTTTTTTATTAATATGAAGTAATTATTTTTGCAAAGTATAACATCCAAGATAATGATGGTGTTCCACTGGTAATTTATAATAATTATTATTTAAACTGGACCCTTTCGGGGAAGTCTGAACGTAAACCAGGAATCGAATTCGGGAGAGGCTTATCGCTCAGAAACTATGTCTCGCCGAGCGCCGGGGATTCATCGATTGCCCATTTGTGCAAGATCTAAGATCGTCACCAGTGCGCTCCACGCGCACAAAGGGCGCCCAGCCCATTCAAAACTAATAATAATAATCCCGAAGCCATAATTAAACTTTCACCGGAACGTATAGTTTGGGCGAAATCGCGTAATTAATAAAACTTGCCCTATAAATAAGGCGCCCCCCGGCGGCGGGTCGCAAAAACTGTTCAGATCATAAAGCTGTCATCGGATGAGGAAGTGCCTTTGTTGCGATGTTTCGTTAACGCTAACGCCGTCGCGGGGACGACCGATAAATCTAATACGAAAACAATTTGGACGAGCCCGCCCGCCCCGCCGCCCGCCCGCCCCGGCGCGCTCATCTATAGCTTCCTTGCGACATTACAAGCTGAAAAGCATTTTTCAGGTACATTGAACCGTGAGAAAGTAAACTCGGCGAATTGTCCGGTTATCGGCGCCATTCGAGAACGCCAGAGGAAAAAGTCGCCGAGTAATATTAGGTATTAAAAAAAATATAAAATCCAAGTCAGTGCGAGGCGATTGTGTGCTACTACTGCAACAAAAACAACTACTATCAACTTATAAATACAAAAATGAGTTTTACTATGCAAGCTGAACGTTATGTAGGTATAAGAAAATTCCATCAATCATTGGCCAATAAAATATTACACTGGGTGTATTCTATCATAAACAAAGTGAATACCGTCATGATAAGGCTCGTTCAGTTTTACGTCTCATAAATATTTTATTAGATTTTTTTCGAATTTCCTTTGAATGCACTTTAGAATAAAAATACAAAACAGCCATTTTTAATTTTTATGTATGTAAGAATTACGATTAAAAGATCGTTTCGTTTTGATTTTTATTGTTCACTTGGAAATGTATATCGCTTTGAAAAGCTTAAAATGTGCATATTTTAAGGTTTTCAGAGCGATAAAACTGAGCAATGAAAAATAAAGCCCAGTTGAGACATTTTAATTGTAAATTTTTGATTTGATTGGACGAACAAACAAGAGAGGGAAACCTATGGGTTTGTACTGAGAACTCCGGATCTATTATCGGTTCCAAACACTTCAAATATTGTCGGAGATTAGAGAAATAAAAAGAAAACAAACCTTTACTCACGAAAAGACGCTTGTTTTTTTATTGTCTACCTGAAAACTGTGACGTATTCGAGAAAAAATTATGGTTTGATAGAAATAAATTACGAAATCATTTTAACATGTCAACATTTATCAACGTGTATGTTCTTACTCCTTTCAAGAAATATATTTTGTGTTATAAAAATCCAAACCCTGCGAAATTTGCACACTAAACTGTTTGCACCTCTGAAATGTATGATTTCGTTTCCTTTGCTCGCTCTAATCAACCAAACAGTATCCTGCTTCTATTGTACATTGACATTATTAATTTTACCTTGTCTCTCTCAACTCTGTATCCTTTCCTGATTTATCCTTATTTTAGAAACCTTATTCTCCTTGATTTCTGATATACAGTAAAATAGTCTATATCCAACATATCGACTCAGATCTAACAGTAGTGGTTCTACCAACGTTTCTGTGCTGTCATTTCTTACTCGATTGCCCACCTTCTAAGTGGTCTCCCATATGTTCCACCTTTTCATCTTATGGACGACGATTCATTAACGTTCTACTCATTTTCGTCTATTAATTCTATTTCATGTTTTACGTTATTTATTAATTTCTTTTATTGTTATATCGTTAGTTAGATTAAATAGCCTCATTTAAATAGCACGTCATTTGCAAATCGGTATTTTTTTTTGTTATTTAAGCAGTTACATTATACTTTAATCGCTTCGTATTCAACATATATCATTACGATTCGTAGAATTTTTATTTCCTTTAATAAAGAATTGTGTTTTAAAATTTTATTCACCTCAGCTTGCTTTCACCAAATCGTGTACTATGAATTCGGTTCGTGTGTAACTCAAAGCATTGCTTGCAGAGTTTGTGTTTAATATGTTCTGTCATAAATTGCCTTCTCCAAAGAAATTACAGCGAGTCTTGTTTACCTATCACGTAGTGATGTGTTGACGTTTCAATTTCATTATAATATTATTTTACAAGAGATAGTACGAATTATAATTTGACATTCTACGAATTTATTCTATCATAATGAAAAAGGAGTGGGTGAATAATACTCTGATGTAAAACAAACATTTATATCAGTACAGCGAGGGAATTCACATACTAACATGGCACGCATAGCGAGGTATGAAAATAAATGAATACGAAATTATTGCCGCAATATAAAAAATAAAACAAATTATACGTATCGTTTCTGAATTGATAAATTATTGAAAGCGCCACAAAAATTGACATATTTTGTGTTAATGTATTCAACAATAACATGTCGTTCTGCTGAAGACAAGTGCACAACATTGTGATGGTTTAAATAATTTTTCTTACTACCGCTTTTTAACTGAATCTCAAAGCAGATTGATACATTTATTTTATAAACTTCCTTTGTAAAAAGAATAGTATTCGTTGGGGACAGAAACAGATTTTTTGGTTTCCCAAATTAATTTTAGTATCAAAAATTACAATTTCATGATTTGTATTTTAAAATCATTAATATTAGCCTAGTTATAACATTTATCGGCACTCCAAGTAATATGCCAATGTTGTAATTTTACAATAATAAAAATTATAGTCAAGATAGTTAAAAAATTTTACTTAGATACGATATTATAAGATGTAGAGCCTTCCACGGAGACTGAAGACGCTTAGTAATAACGTATACATATATTTTGCAGGCAGGCATATACAATAATATTTGTGTATGTTGTATACACAGTGTTCTATAATACCTGTATATTGTATATAATTATAATCTATACTTTAATTACTATTCGAAAGCAACTTATAGCTGCAGTATATCGTCAAAATGTATATGTCGGACTAACTCATAAGATTTTACGTGTACAAAATCGCCCAACGAGCTAAAATAAATTTTCACTTCAATCATATTACGGGTTTTACTGCATTCACATTCTCATGGATTGAGTCCGCTTTAACCATTCATGGGTAACGTTGTACTAGTAAACGCTTACTACAATATTTTTGTTAATTGTAGTAAACGTTTAGTAAAAAATAAAATAGAAATTTCCTTAAAAATAGGGAAATTTTACTTTCAGCACGATTTTGAAAATTGAAAATTCTTCAGGATAACGTTTTGAGGTCGTAGGAAGTTTTTCTGAGCATTTTCAAAGTAATGTCTTTACTAAATAATACCGCTTATATATCAGAATAACATAATTTTTGATCTTGATTTTGCTGGCGTGATAGTAGAACGAATATTTTTATGGCGTTTGGTTGTTGGGAGCAATGTTATTTAAGAAGGATTTAAATTCAGCATCGATGGGGGTCGGAATTAACAGCAGGACTGAGTTGAAGATCACGAGCGTAGGTAATATCGTTTTATAATAAAAAAATAAATTTGTCGCATCATGTATACATATCTTCGGCGTGAGATTATTGATTCTTGTGGTATGAAAGCGAAAACGGGGCCGATATCGGGGTGATGGTCGATAACGTAGTCTATCGTTACAAAACGATAAAAACATTTGTTGTATGTCCACGCGGATGGAGCCACGGGTGGATTATGCATGTTTTGAAGAGAAAAGGAATCTAAATTGGGAACAGAGTCAGAATTAAAAGTTGAGTCTGACCTGAAGTCGAAACACGGAACAGCAAAGGAATCATGGTAGATAACGTGATCGTCGATACAAAAGACAGAAGAAATTCATTCGACGTCCTTGCGAACGGAACCTAGGACAAAATTCAAATTCAAACTATCTTGATTTCATAGGTTACAAAATAGCACTTGAAATGTGTTATCGTGTTTTGCGAATTTACACTTTACAGCTCGTTCTGAGGGCAGTTTTCCCTCAAGAAGAACGGACGAAAAACTTAAGGGTAGCTCTTTTCTAACTTCACTATACATAGCCTAAAGTTTAGGCTATGTATGGTTTTGTATTTGTTTAGGCCTTAAAAAAATACAAAACTAATAATTAAAGAAATAGCCCGTTAAAAAGTCGAGGCGCTTACTGCCATGGATATTCTTATAAATATTCAAAAATTGTATAACACCGTTTTTTACTAAGTGATTGTTTAATAACACTCTTAAATTTATGTAGGGTAAATCTTGTATACCCACAGGGACTTATTGAACATGAGCACACATGAATTAGTAATTGTACAGTCGACTAACATGTTAACTCAATTTATTTTTATTTCTAGTATTGAGTTTATATCGATCAATATTTGTTTTAAACACTTGTAATTTTTTACATACAATAAATTATCACGTATGAATTGGGATGCCAGAGTTAAGACCCTATTTGCTTGAACTTTCTTTTAAGAGAAACACGAGGTCCGAGCTTGTAAATCGCGCGAACGACCCGCTTCGGCAACACAAAAATTCTATGAATATCTGCTGCGTTTCCCCAGAGCAAGATGCCATACAACACCAGGCCATGGAAACAGCCAATATAGACTAATCTAGCGGTTTCAACGTCTGATAAATTTCTTATTTTTTTGATTGCATAGGCGGCTAAGTTAAAAGCTAGTCATATATAAATACATGGAGAAACATAATTCTTTATTCGTTATAATTATTACGATATTTGAATCGGAATAGAAATAGGGATTATGGTTAGAGGCAAAAGCATGTCCGGCATATCGTAATCGCAAGCAGGACTAAATGAAATATAAAAGAACTTTTTTCGTAGGTAATAAAATATCTCTTGAAATACTTCATAATTGTATTCTATAGACATTAACATTATCATGCCATTCCAAATGCTGGTTTAATACGACCTGATAGCCGAGTAGTTTAATCGCAGGTTATTTTGTTAATATTATTAGAATTGGCATATTAACCATTGTCCTATTCTTTCTTTAATGAAAAATTTAAATTCATTTAATAGAAAACTTTCATTTTCAACTAGTACTTTATTATTAAAATGCACACAATAGGGCACTAGTGTGTTAACTTTAACTGAGTCTGGTTCTATGAGCAACAAAGCCATTCTTGTATCTAGTTTTAATATTATGAATGTCACTGATTTTTTTTGAATGATTTAACGAACGACAACCGAAAATAAAACCAAGTTTGAAGTCAGAATTGCGACGGAGAGAGGAATCCGGAGCGCAACTAAGACGGGATATATATAAAATATGATATTAGATTCTCACATATGAATTTAACGTTTTGTCGAACTGGTCACTTTGATCTCAAATCTCTGTCGTTTGGCGAGGAATTTCAAATTTAAATTTATTTCAAACTTAGGCTTCTATATTTTTGTTTCGAATTTAGTAATTCATTTGTTTTCACGCCATTTAACTTTTTTTTGGCATCGATGTATGCACAATATGGAAAACTTAAATATCGCTTTATTTACGAATACGAGTTCGTGTCACCAACGGTATAGAGACAGCTCGAAGGATTAGTGATTTGTTTGGTGAAGCTATTTCAGAAGAAAACATGGTACGTTTTTAGTTGAAAAGTTTTCGTTCTGGAAATTTTGACCAACAGAACAAACCCCGTGGACGACGGGGACCCTAGTTAACAACGAAGAATTAAAGTTGATAGTGCAAGCACATTCATCTCAAACCACGTCAGAGTTAGTGGCAGATTTTGATGAAAGTCACAAAACAATCTTGATTCACTTGAAAACAACTTGAAAAAGTGAAAAAGCTCGAGAAATGGGTATCGTATGAATTGAGTGAAGCACACCAACAAATACGCATTGAGTGCTGCGTTATATTACTCAATCATCGCAATAACAAGAAAATTTTGAATCGGTTGTCACTTGTGATGAAAAACAATACGATAATTTGAAACGCTCATTAAAGTGATTGAACTCAAGAGAACCAGCTAAAACCTATCCCGAGCTAAAGTTGACTCAGAAAAAAGTATTGGTGAGTATTTGGTGGATGAGTGCTGGTGTCATTCACTACAGCTACTCAAGATCTGGTCAGATGATTACGGCAGATTATTACTGTCAACAATTGCAAACCGTGATGGAAAAGCTTGCTATTCAACAACACAGTCTGGTCAATTGCTCTAGCCCACTGCTGTTTCAGGACAACGCTAAACCTCGCACTTCACGAAAGACGGTCAATAAATTAGAGGAGCTGTGATTGGAATGTCTCCGACACTCACCTTACTCCCCAGACCTGGCTCCAACAGATTATCATTTTTTTCGCAATTCAGACAATTTCTTGCAGCGAAAAAAATTCAATTCAGATGAGGCAGTCCTAACTTTCTTCGAAGATTTTATTGATTCTCGTTCCCACAATTTTTTCAGTTATGAAATCAATAAATTACCTATAAAATAACGAAATTTCATATATAATAATACATACTACGATTGATTAAATATATAATTTCATATATTTTTTTCGTTTTACTTTTTCCATAGAAAATATCAATTTCATAGGTAATGATCTATTATAAGGTATTTTAAACCCAGCAGTTGATTGCGACTGCACAAGAACAAACTAACATCATCATCATCATTAATATAAATCCATGCATATTTCCCAGTAAGGTTAGCAGAGACTACAGATTGCCACATGATACGAATTGCATATTGCTCTTGCTTCACTGATTTCCATCAATCTTTTCAAGTAATCTCATCGTTTTCGGATGCTTAAAATTTTGCACTTTTTTAATATGCCGCTAATATGGTCTGCATAGAATTTTTTAGGACAACTCTTGTTGCCCATTCTATTACACACATTCGCCTTATACAATTGTTTTGTCAGTCTACTTTCTTTCATCTTTTCCAGATGGACAAACCACCGCAACATGCCTTTTTCTACTTTAGTCACGATATCTTTCAAACCACATTGCCTTCTGACATCACTGTTTCTACATCTAACTTTTAAAGACTCTTCACACATACTATTCAGAGGTAACATCTCATTCACATGTTTCCGCGTTCACTTCTTTTCTATATCTCTATTATGTTTACAGCAGACTTTTGGACCTTGGTTAAGAACTTTTCCGTAATGTTTCGCAAGAAAAAAATAGCTCCGTACACCCCATCATAATTATACATTCTAGTTCATATTTTCAGTTTTATTTACGACTCTTTCAATAATGATTTTTGCACACGTTTTTGACAACGACGCTGAGGAGACTTAAAGGGTGGTAACTTGTGCAAACCTACTGTCCGCCTTTCTGTTGGGCTTCTAAGGGATATAATGACTCTGTACCAGTAATTAGGTACCCTACGGTTTTTTCAACATTTGTTAACTAGTTGGTAAAGTAAGTTTGCTTACCTCTGCCGTCCTTCAGAATCTCAGGCGAAACTATATCATATCTGGACACTTTTCCAGCTTACATACTTTATTACATATAGTTTTCTTCATTTAGTTATCATATATTATTTTCTCTAATCACAGTGATATACCATGTCTTGGAATTATTATGGGTCTTTTTCACTATATTCCATAAAATTTTTAGTTTGCCTGAAAATTCTCTTGACATAGCTTTCTTTTGTTTTCACACATTGTTTAGCTTTCATTTTTGCATCTTGTACTTTTATGTGCTTTTATCCTCTTTTAGCTCATTTTTCAAACTGTCCTTTCTTTGCCCTCTGTTGTTGATCTTCGCAGACAGTAAGTCGAGTCATGCTTTTTTTTAACAACTACTTTCTTTATTTCGAAACTCCATAATTGACCACCTTTTTTATTAACATTTGTTCTCTTATTTACTTCACATACTTTTTTATTTCCACTTAAAACAGGTTTCGTTATCTTCCAAATTACGTTAAGTTCTACACATTAATACTATTTATTTTCACCAAAGCAATCGCTTTCCACAATCATTTTTTACATTCAGATCCTAAAACTTACCAGCTTATATTTGTTCTAGTGAATTAGTGACCATTTTCGTATTGTGTGAGCAGTGCTGGCCTAAAGTTATAGTTCGAGAGAAAAATAAGAAGTGGTTAATGCCAACGTTGACGCCATACACACTCTAATATCCACAACTTTGCTTCTCAACCGATCATTCACAATTACCAACTCTCTCATTTTTCTCCTCTCCACCAAGTATATGAGGATATCTTTCTATGATTAAATATAGTGTTTATCACACACAAATCAATCCCTTGGCACAGTAAGTAAAGACAATCACCATTCTCATTTACTCTTTTATCTCCAAATTTTCTTAAGACTTTCTTATATCTAAAATCACCTAACACGACGATGCTTTCATTTATGAATAGATTATCGAGCTGCTTGTCTTTTATCAGCTCACAGACATCACCACCTTTATCATCTATACTTTCAAACCCGTTCAGAGTACCGAAATGGATTTCTTTAGTCCTTGTTTAGCTTCTTTTTAGGCGTAACGGGTAGCGAACCTCGACCCTGCAATCAAGCTAAGAGTCCCAATTCTCCAGTATGGAAATCTGCCCCCAACCCCTTCCGACCTCATATGATGAGATTGTCTAGGACAAGCCTAAGAGGGAATTTTTTGGCAATGTCAATACCCTTAAGCCCTTACCTTCACTATTTTGATGCAGTAATTGTGAGAAAAGTATCAAATAATAAAACCCAAAGTATATTATTACCTATAGTACCACTACACACAGAAAGTCAGCCACCTAAATTTTTAATGCTTCATATAGCTAAAAGCTTGAAACAAGTATTTACTTGTCAATAAAATAAAATGTTCATCTTATGAAGATGGTTCCTTTTTCCAGTAAGTTATTTGAAGTTTTCAACGGCCGATTTCTCTATAAAACATAAATCGACAACACGACTCATGATATTATTTGACATCTGTTATATGCGTATATCTCTTAAGATACGTAGATTAGTCACTATAAGCGAACGAATATAAAATTTATTACATTTATGTATCGAAGACGTAGTGTTGATTGTATACAAAAAGATCCACGTCAAAACGAAAATTGACAAGTGCGACTTGAATCTCATACACAATTTATTTTCCACCCAAATTGATTCGCATCCCTTTTTTTTTTATAGTTTTGCCGTTGTCTACATAGTTTTGCAACGAAATATTAGAATGAATGACAGTTGATTTTCTAAAAAAGTCATGAGACTTTTAAAATAAAAAGCAAACACAAATATATGTCCAGCATGGCTAGATAAGTGGTCTTCTATTGTCGTAAACGCTCGTCGAATAGAAAGGTAAATGTATTGGATTGACGGTATTTGACGTTTGATATTTCGATAGCTAACGTCAATCTCGTATATTTAGTTTCCTATTCTACGAGCGTTTACGACAATATAAAGCCACTTATCTAGTCCTGAAATAATTTCAAATTATCAAATAGTTTGACAGCAGTTGTTTAGCACTATCTGCAAATGTTTTCCGAATAGAACCCCAATTTGATAGTCTCGTTTATCATAATCTGATAATGAATCACCATCGTAAGTGAAAGTCGAACGTAACCGTAATAGGTCCCTAAGTTCTTCATGAAATATTTATAAATACCGAGATGGTATAGCTTCAATAAAAACAAACAAACTCTCAGCCGGTTGACTCACGCGCCGCCCGTAACGTGTTTTAAAAGTTGTGTAATTATATTATTTTTATCTCACCTCATAGAGTATCGGTTCAATTCTGTAAACGCATCAAACATAAAACCACCATCAGGCGTGTAAATCTGTCATCGGTTGGACATCTATCAGCGAGAGCGCTAACCTCGGACGCGGTAATGCGTTACGCGGTTCTTGTAACAGATGGCGCGATGTACAATAGTCGGGGTTGCGCGTACGCAAGTCTATTTTTATATCATCAAAATAATTGCAAAATGTTAATTGTTTTTATTTTTGGAAGATAGATACCATATATTTCGAAATACATCAGTATTGTGAAAACTGGTATAGATAGTTTATAAAAAATGATAAAACCTTTTCATCTTATTCTTTCTCATATTATAGAAATAGGTAATTCAAAATATCAAAAATTAAAGGAAAAACTTCTGTTATTAACTAATGTCTCTTAATTGTTTTGTGGACAAATGTAGACATTTTTTTTTGAACAAGCCAATACCCGCTTTATTAGATTTACAGCAGTAGTTATCATAACTGTAAAATCGTTAGACAATAAAATGCTAAGTGCATCTAAAAAATTATCATATGAGAATAAAGCAACATACTTTAAGTGTATTATCTAAAACGGTTTTTGAGCACCGCGGGTAGAGGCGAGGCGTCGGCACACGTCCCTAAATCTTGGGGCGCACCGGCGACATCTCGTGATGAATAGCGCCATTAGCTGTGACCGGCTTTTTAAAACCCCACCCCCCCAGCGCTTAGTGCTTTGTTTTGCGCTTCATAATTTAGCGCTTGTAATGACAAAGGCCGCTTTTGAAAATTTACGATAACTTTTGAAACGGGTAACGCCTCGGCTGGTCACGGGGAATTGTCTCCTTTGGATTTATTAAATTTATAAATTAATATACAGTGTTGGAAGAATTGAATACTTCTATATATTTCTCTCCGTTCATATTATAACTATATGATAGGCACGACTTCATCTGTAGCTGGGGAAAAATTCATAGACTCCTGCATGAATAGTTAACCACATTGAAGTTATATAAGCTTATAATTTCAGGTGCTATAGTGATCACTTGAATACATCAAATGTAATTAAGATTGAGGGAAACTTGTAAATACTCGAATTATGAAGTTTCCCTTATAAATAAAAAAAAAACATATGCAATCAGCTATATAGATTAATTACGAGTCATGATCTTCAATAGCTAAACGCTGAACTTAGATCCTTTCAAAGTTTACTTACCTGATAGTCTAACATTTTGTCTAATCTGTGGACAGAAGCACAGCTCGTTGACAGTCAGACTAAACAACCGTTTAGGTGGATCGCTGCGTTTTACATCATTCAGTTTCGTACATACTTCATTGAGCAAGTTTAAGTTATCAATTACGAAACAGGCGCTCTCTGACAATCCACAAACTGAAACGAGACGATAATAAAATAATGCAGGGGGATTATCAGTGGAAAGAAATGAAAACTGCTCAAGAGCATGTCGGAACATGCCCATTATATAATTCCGAAGCCATTATTACAAAAAAAACTGTACGAGAGATGAAAAAAATACGTTGTTACTCTTTTTCCATGTTTCCCGTACTGATTAGTTGTAAGCATTTTAACCATCTATAACTAGAAAAACAAGTAGGTTTTTCGAATACTACTATTAAACTACTGTAAACTAAAGTGCATCAGCAAAAGAGCGTATCTGTATGGCACTTACGTCCTTTTGTTGAGAAGCACAGTTTTTCGGCAATAAATCAAAAAAAGTATATTTGATCATGTTCAAAATAATTTTCGTTGAAAGTATTTATCAAAAGTTACCTTCGGTATTTTTTATAGTTTTGGACATACGGTTTAGAAAATGAAGGGGGGGGGGGATTTCTACTACTTTTCGAGCGAGTATTTCCGAAGTTATACATGTAATTAGGAAAATTGTTTAAAAACCTTAAAGTGTTTTAAAAGAACTGTCGAAACATGTACCACACTTTGTGTTTGCTGAAAAAATATTTTTTCAGCTTCTATTACATGTATGGAGTGCCCCTCTAAAAATATTTATTTTTATTATTAAACTACCAAATTGAGTAGCGGCTTATACAAGATACCTACACTATAAACTTCATCAATGAAATTCTTGTAGTTTTTTATAAAAATGCATGTGACTTACAGACGAACGAACAAGCATGACGAAACTATAAGGGTTCCGTTATTGCTATTTTGGCTCGAAAGTCTAAAAAGTAATGGCCTACTGTTCTATTACAGGCAGGTATCTTCGAGGGTTCGGAACTCCCAGTTCTGAACCCCTGTTCTGAAGTTCTCAAGTCATAGGAGAAACGACCTGGTTATTCAAATTTTCAGATTTTTAATTTGAAAATTTAAACGATCATCAGTGATCTCAAAATGGAAAATCCTACACATGAGTTTAGAATGTAATAATTTAGATCCAATTTAGCGAAAAAAAAATATTTTTTTCGTGTTTTTTATATAATTTCAATATTTCTATTCTCTTGATATACAATTAAGAAGTCGTAAATTTGTAGTGAGTGAATAAATGCATAGACTTTTTGTGTCGATGAATTAAACGAATTTATTTCCTTTCCATGGATAATAAACATAATTTCATAATTTAGAATTTTAAATAGATTTTTTTTTTAATTTCCAAGATAATTTGAAATCATCCTTAGCAGCAAATATTTAGTCATTTAGCTTAACCATGAAATATTTAGCTGTGTGTGTTGAAATGTTTAAAATTGCAGAAATTACTTTAATAAATATTATAAAATTGATATAATCACATTCCATACATAATAATTGTTAGAATCAGACTACCTATGGTGATACTTTGATATTCAAAGAGATTTATATTTTTTAAATGTGAAAAAGAATTTATTTGGTTGGATATTTACGTTAATATCCATTTTTTAAATAAAAGTCAAAGTTGTAGTTTTAAGTGAGAGGTTAATAATTAATAATAGGTAAATTTATTAAAAATTAAATGTCGACGACGATGACAACACTAAGCCACTGTAAAAAATATCATGATGAGTTCAAGGCCCTGAGAAAGGACAAAGGACAGTTCATGTTAAGGTGTCATTGTTCTAATCTAGAATGTGACTGACGTATGGTATGGTAGGGGGATCCCAAATTGAATAAAAAAAATACACAAGTTTTTTTGGTAAATATAATACATTGCACAAATATATTATTTAGTGGTACAGGACCCTCGGTGCACTAGTCAGACTCGCACCTGGCCGTCCTTTTTGAATCCTAATGCTTTTTTGCTCTATATATAAGGTTTGATTTGCCTTGAGACACTTCACACCGTCGAACTTACACCCGCCGCAATGAGGGCTCCTTTCCAGTGGGGCAGATCAACTCGAGGGCGGGCGGGAAATTTTAATTTATATCATCGGAAAAGTGAATTTATGAGGAATTCTCGACAGGATAACAGAGCACCGGCCCGCCCCCGCGCGGAGCGCCGCCGAAAACGTTTAATTTTGATGTCGCGAATAGTGAAATACTGGATTCTATTGTACACGAATAAGAGAATTTCGTACGTTGACAACTTGTAAATTGTTGATGGACTAATTAACTAACCATTTCTATCAAAATTAGATTTTTGCATATAAAGCATTTGATATTAAGAAATATGAGTGAAATTTAAATCAGAAATTAGTACGAAATTGTTATTTATTATTGTATAGAATACTAATGTTTATACAGTTTTTAGTTTCTAACATTTTCTTTTATACATGTTTTGATTTCATAGACTTCGATGTATGTCTGTTTCGGAAGTTACAACCAATTTTGAATAGGTATATAATTGCCATAAATATAAAAATGTCCGAAATTAACGAAAAAAATTTCCCACGTTCGTATTCGGTAAATGAATGTGAGATTTTACTGTAATTAAAAGTTTAATATAAATAATAATAATAAATAAAACTTTATTCTTTTTTTGTAGCATATGATGTTTTGCAAAGGAGTTTGATTTAATAGTTCAAAAATACGTTTCTATTAATTTTAAAATGCATTTTTGATTAATTTATACTCAAAAATTTGCGAAATGCTCACTTTCCATTTTCAAGATTGTAAACCAAAAATCTGAAATCTCTCTTATACAAATTTACGACAAGATTTGTATTACAGGAAAATAACAATTGTTTCCACAAACAGTAAGTTTTTAAGGAATTAAATAAATTGTTTGTTGTTGCCACGATTCTAACCTTCCATTGTTACTTCAGAAAAAGAACGAATGACATGCAATCATGTGAGATAAGTCCGCGACATAGTCACGAATGACTCAGTGCGCATGCTTCTTTATTATTGTAGCTTCTGACCTGTCATTGGATATCACATTTCAATGATATGTTTCTGTTTTGGTGTGTTCTAATAATCCATTTACAATAATAATATGATGGACGCCACCTGACAAGTGTTGAGAAAAGAGGTATATAAAATTTATCAAATTTTCACATCAATATATAAGGTTGAACTCGACAACTCGTAATAATGTTTTTACTTGTGAATATATACATCATGTCGTCAACATGGAGATTTATCAAAATTAGAGACATGCTCTTGTAAAAAAAAAACCGGCTAAGTGCGAGTCTCACTAGCGCACTGAAAGTTCTCTACTACAAAATAATATCTATCAGCTTTATTTATCCACATAATCAAAGTTAGATTCTACATGACAGTGGTGGTATAATAGTTTATTGGGTAGATCTTATAGGGTAAAAGTCTCTTCTATCTTATTCCATCTTTTTCAGTCTTTAGTCGTGCTCGTCAAGTTTTTCGTAGCTGTTTTCAACATTGACCTGTGTCTTCATTAGCCGTTCTATTTGTCTTTTTCCAATGGGACCAAGCTATTTCGTTGTTTGTAATGTACTTTTTTTATCCCGGTTATTATTCTCAGGATAATATCCCGGTTTTTTAGCTTTGTGATCTGCCCATTCTACTTCAATGTCAATACATGTTGCAGTGCATCCTTGAATTTCCTGTTGGATATGTCAGCATTTCATGTTGTATAAATTCTTTTCAGTTTCAGGATATTTCTCTGCATGGCATGTTAGCACGACAGGATTTACGGAATGACAGGTCAAGTCTGATATGCGTATATTAAGAAGGGCAAGACAATGAATCCATTAAGGTCTTCTAGAGCTTTAGAATGTAATTTCCTTTTAAGATTTACTTCTTTGCTCAATATTTATCCATGTCGCATTTACTCTTCTGTTTATTCCATTGTCGTTTCTATTCGAATGATATTAGTTTTCTAAGGTATCTCTAGTTATAGGCGACTAAAGTGTTTATACCGATGTTTATTTATTGTTTTCTTCACGTTTGCTCCTTGATCACGCCAAGTATGATGTTTTTATATCTACCGCTTTTACGATAGAGCAAAAATAAAGGCATAAACTGATACTCATTAAGTTTGTACTTGGTGTCACTTTATATTGGATATTGAAACGAACCAAAACGGACCAAACTATATGCTTCTTGTAGGTTTTCCTTAGTATTCTATAAGTAACGAATTATTCTCTCCGTTTTTTTATTTAGGCAAAATAGTTTCGGAAATAAGGGGAATGGTCAATTTTCACTCATTTTCTAAAACATCTTTTTTCTTATGCAGGAAACACTTTCATTTAATATGTCACATAATACAGTTTGCTATTTTTTTTAGTTTTATAATCTATCTCCTGAAAGTGATCCTCATATTTAAGATTAATTTATTTACGATATATAACTATTTTTATAACATAGACATACACATGCGTACCAAATGTCAACTTAATCGGTCCAGTAGGTTTAGAGAAAATTGGCTGTGACAGACAAACAGATACACCAGTGATGCTATAAGGGTTCTGATTTTTCATTTGGAGGTACGGAACCATAAAAAGATGTTATCAAATTCGTAAGTAAGTATAATCTTCCTCTTAGGAGTATATTTTGCTGGAGCGGTGGAATCTCAGTATCAGGTACTGCTTACAAATGTAGTTAGGTCTTTTGGCATATTGCTATCAAAAAGTTAATACAGAAGTAAGATGCTTCGAACGCTTTAGCGACGTTTGCGCATCCAAAAATCAGTCTTCCATCCTTGTAGGAGAGGAACAAGGTATTATCATGAACACACCGTCCAAGTATAACAGGAATGAGAAATTTCGTAAAACATTAATTTGAATGTAATTTCGTACATTACTTGCCCTGGTTCAGTATTGAGATTTAATAGAGATATATGCAGGGTAGATATCAACATCAAACAGAGAGTCGATTTCCTAGTCATACCTCTGGTGAGAAATTCAGTTTAAAACAATGGTTACTCAATCAGAAACGTTACCTTAACCTAATCAGAAAAAAGGTACCCACATACTATTGAATTAAAAATAGCGTATTAAACATGCTGTGGTATGATCAGCAGATCATAATTCATCAAAGGTAGGATTTAATGACATGAAAATATGGAGTAGAGCCTGGAGCAGTAACCCGCCGTAAAATTTACTACAGGCTTAACTTAACTGGCCCTAAGTGAAAACGAATGGCGCTAGTGCTCTTTTGTTCTGGACCATCCCCACGGTCCTCGAGCACTAACTCAATGCGGTATCGGTTACCGCTAGACACGCACGGGTGATCTTGTATACATGTCACCGTCGCAAATATTACGAATGATAAGTAATGGTGTATTATTTTGTGAACTTGTAAGAACCATCTAAATTAAATAGAAATAGCTAATAGACCAGTGTCAGACGAAGAATTATGTCATTTATTAATTGAGGAGGACAGAAGACGAGTCGATACTCGTGCGCTGTCCATATCTAAATGGTCTTGTTCACTCGACAAATCGTCATGCCGTGATAAATTGTCCTTTATATTCTATAATTTTAGTGTATTCTGAATAACGTCTAGCTGATACATTGATAGCGTCTATGCAGAACACCGAGCCATGTGTTGCATTTCATGTAACTCAGAAAATTTGATTTATTCAGTCAGACCATCTTCAACTTAATTTCTAAAATATATTTTGAATAGTTTTTACTAATTTGTTATTCTAAGTTTGTAAGATCTATCTTTGTAAAACCTTTAACAATTTCAAAAACAAAGAGAGCGAAACCTTATTTTTTTATTACAATAAAAAATTTCATACAATTATTTGAATTTCATTATTTCGTATAGATTATTATAGATAGATTTATATAAATAAATATAGAAAAATATGAATAATGTAACCAAGTATAAAAGGTACCTATTTTCATATTGAAACTGGTAAAAAATCAATAGCGTAAGTATAAAAAAATTATAATCTTGGGTCGTATATTTTACGAATGGTTAGTATTATCGTGATTCGGAACATGGTTAGTAATCTAGGGTTAAAATACATTATTTTAAATTTCCTTTTTAAAATCTATATTTGAAATGTAATTGAAGATGTATTGTTAAAGCTGTTTCGATTTTAATCAAAACGAATTGACAATCTATTAAAATGAGAACTACTTATGACACCTCGTTCAGAAGCTGTTACCGAATTTTCAATTTAAGAGGGAAATTCAAATTACTTAGTAAGCATCAATGAAAATTTTGAAATGTTACAATTATTGTTGGCGAAAATTTTAAAGACGAATTTATAGTATAGTTACGTTCTAAATTGTTAAATATAATATTGCGGTGAAGCATGAACATCTCTCCATCGCATCACTACTTGTCCCATGTTTACTGGCGTCGAATATGAACTCAAGTTGCTATTGAGAACAGACAACATACTTCCTAGCGACTAAGTAGTCATTACGTGTACAGTATTCTGAGGCGTGAGCGATTGTAATCTAAACTTGTAATAGAGTAATTGATTTGCAAAATTAATAGCGACCGCTGGCAACATTGGCAATGGCAACGAAGAATGTAAGGCATCCTGCGGCAGTCAACCAGTGGACTACCGTATGCTGTCAACGATGATGTTGGTTATGAAAACTGTTTTAAGTTTTTTTTTTATTGATTGACTATGTTAATGGCTAAATTGGAATATTGAAAAGAGTGTTAATTACTTAATATCGGAATTATTAATAGCTTTATTAACGAAAAGGTGCTTGAAAATATATCAGAGTAATGCGTATACCTCAAACTTAGCTATTGAATATGAACGTTTACTGATTGCAAAAATTAGCAAACATTTGTACTATGCGCTGGTCACGCCGCGAAGGGAACACAGCCCGACGGCGCCGCGGGATAAACAAGGGACGTGCGCGTGAGCCCTGATAACACCCTTTGCCAATATCAATACGTCAGCCGGTGCAGACGCTTTCCATCAGCCGGCCGGCGGCTCCCCCGGGGCCGGAACCTCGAGCCGTGAGTTGGATCCGGAGCCGTTGAGTCCCTCAGGATCCTCTCTCCATCAGTCGCCGCGGTCGTGACAGCTCCCACCGGCCCCGGCCCATTTCCATCTCAATTTGCCTTGTCCGTTCGTTGTGGACACTGATCTTCATTGTTCTCCGGGCGCGCTCGCATTGAAAACTGAACTTTAATCGTTGGAGTTAAGGTACTGTTCGATGGTGTCGTCCGGCAGAAGATATATTGCATTTTTTATTCGACGAATCAGTAAGAAGGGCGGCCCGTCCACAGTTTAGAAAAATCCATGAATCTGGCCCCGAGTTAAGGCCGTCGTTGTCGCTAATTAATGTATCTCTGTTAACTTTCCCTGTAATAGAGTCGCACGTCCGCCCCGACGAAGGTATCTTTCTATTTTATTTGGTATTAATCTTAACGTTGGAATTCTTTTTTTTTTTTGTTTTAGAATAAAATTCAGAATAAATATACCAGTATTGACATGAATATCGTGATGTTTTACGTAAATTTGTCACAGAGTTAACAGTAGAGATAAGACTTCATCAAAATACCGCTAATCAATAAAATAACGTGGTTACTGAGAGTGTCAATTTAATCAAATAAAACTACACTATAATCGGAAATTTGTATTCGAAAGACTGTTTATAATTACATTCTTTAAGATAATAAATTATCAATATACCATAAACTGTTAAATAACAGCGTTGAAGCATTAACACATGCTTTATGTCAAACTCTATCTCCCTTCAATAGATAACCTCTTCCCTGCCAAAAAGCTAGCAACACACGAAGACTCCTCTGAGGTTGCAAGTGTCCAAAGACTGCGATGACTCTCATGGTTCACCTGCCCGTTCGCCCCTCACAAATGCGATAGAAAAATCCATACTTAATGGTCTCGTGTTCCTCCTGTGATACGCGTGAACTAGGTGTTTTAGGCGTATTCTCTGGTGTAGAATTAATCAATATCGCAGTTGGTAAATGAAACTTAGTACATAAATATTTTAGGTCAAGATGTCAGTTATACACATATTAAATGGTTTCCAAATACCAACGTTGTAAACTTGTAAAACGACATCTAATAATAATTAATTGTACCCTGCTATTATGTATCGTAGTGAAAGCTCGGTATGGCAGATGAAAAATGAAATCAGTATATTTGTGTGGTATGCGTATATAGCATGTGTGAAGTATCATTTAAATATACGTGTACATGTAGGATTTTTACTCTTACAAAAACACATAATTAGTGAACTCTTACAAATTGTATGTTTTCTAGTGACTAAAGTAGAAAAAGGTACTGTGAGTGGTTTAGTCATCTGGCAGAGATGAAAGAAAAAGTAGACTGATAAAACTATATAGGGCTAATGTGTGTGTTGGAAGGGTTGGCAAAGATTGTCTTATAAAATCTTATGCTGACCAAATTGAAATGCCTAATTTTAAGCACTCGAAAGCTTACATGAAAAAATTAATGGATGTCAGTGAAGCAAGAACGTTGTGAAATAGGTGTAAACTTATAATAAAAGTAATAATTAATATCTTTTAACAGATCTCTTATAGCCAAACGTAATTCGAATCAGCTCATAAAAGACTAATGAATCATTTTACATGTTTCACTATTTGATGAATTGACATTGTCAATCTATAACAATAATCTAAGAAATCTGTAAATTTAGATGCATTTTAATGTTTTTCCATTGATAGAACGTTGAGAAATTTTTGCTTTTTTTAACATTCCGATTCATCGAACAGTCAAACTCAAATTTTCCTAATGATATTGTACATGTATTGAATTAAATCAAGGCAAAAGTATTAAAGAAAATCGTGTAAAATGCAAACCAAACGTTGATATGGGCACTTTTAACTGTATACCTCTTAAAGGAAAAAAATAACATTTATCACATTTCGTCCTTCCTCTGAAACATATGAAGAAATTTTTGTAATGCCCTTCAACAACTGTTGAATTTCACTTAAACAAAGATCACACACTACAGAGATGCGCGGTCTGCATTAGCCACAAGGATAAATACGCCAAAGTGAAATGCCGGCAGTCATCGATATTGCGCTAGTGTTGCGCCAACTTCGAATCTGACTCAGAATCTCCTCTCACTCCCCTTCCAAACGTAAAGCTTAAGGACACTCTTTTGTATAGGCTTTCAATATCGCACAATTTATTCGGCGCATATTAAATTGGCGTTATTGCAAAATTCAAATGAAATTATCGCTTATTACACATCCTAATAATTGTATAAAAGTTTGTTTATCGTTTTTATTCGGGATTTCAACTCGTTACGTATGAGTATACTGATATGGATACAATCCATAGTTATTAATTTTATAAATGTGAAAGTAATTCTTGTTTATTACATTTTCACAGCTAAACCGCTGTAATAATTTTCATAAATATTGATTTGAGACAGAAGTAGCTTGAAATCTTCCTTAGGTTTCAAGTTACAGTATATTTCAAACCAAAGTTTTGCCTATCGGTTTATTTATCTATATGTCTTCTTGTAACTCTACAATGACTCAAGTAAAATTGGATTGTGTATATTAATAGAAAACGAAAAATATAAGCTGCTAGGTATGATTGTATTATACATTCTTAATATTTGATATACCTAAATTTTTATCAATACTTGTCGAGCTCTCGACTTCTACTCTCGATTCAAAAAGAGAGATATAGTAAGTTTTAAGTTTTTGTCTGCGTATATGTCCGTGATATTGTAGCCCACAATCTTCAAAAAGTGATTGTAAGCAGGTATAAATTTCTATTATATATAAACTTTTATTTTATGCCCAAATATTTAGTTTTTATACCCATCACTATGGGCGTCTGATGATTATCAGGATGATGTTTTTGAAGAACGATCAGTATTCACTACGCGTTGAAACTTTGTGTTCCATGTCAAACGCTCAATTGGATCGTCTATTTCTCTGATTCATAAATTCGAGATACTGATTATGCTCAGGTCTTATTAAGCCTCAGTCAATAAGAAAAACGAAAGTACGAATTAGAAAACTATGATTAGTACCCTGTTAAGGAAACAGTGGCACTCCGGGAGTGCCGGCAGAAGTGAAATCTTGAACTTATTACATGTGTATTTTTGAATGGTCAAGAAATATTTTATTGTGAAGGAAATACATCTAAATGAAGTGTTTTTTAAATTCATTATTATAAATTGCTACTACAAAGAAAATATTTTACAAATTACGTTTGTTGTTGTTTTGTTTTCCTCCGAGGCTATTTGTACATGAAAAATAATACATATTATTTTACATACAAAAATTAGAATTTATTACTTAAAACGTAAATTTACAAATACAATAACTAAAGTTTCGATATGAATATATGTCTATGTTGTAGATATATACACAATATATGTTTATATTATATGTAGTTATATTATCAATGTATTACAGCCAAACTCAGCTTTCGTATAAACGTCGTGTAAACGGGGCCAATATATGTACATGCTTATATACAGAGGTGTCGGTCACGGTAACGGTAACAGTGTCGCGAGTTTAATGGGTTTTTCCCATCTCAAAAAATGCCAACATGCATGTGTATGTACGTAGATACACAATATATGTACATATATACAGAGGTGTCGGTTACGTAACGGTAACAGTGTCTCGAGTTCAATGGTTTTTCCCCATTTCAAAAATGTTCAACGCGACTAAAGAAGTTTTCACTTCAAAAAAATTACAATATTTTGAAATTTACACACAAAGATGACACAATCGTAACAATCTATTAAAATTATCTAAGTTCTATGTAACTCAGATAGAAAAGGAAAATGTGCAATTCACTAATGCCGTTAAAAACAGTGGGCTCGAGGACTGTGAGGCCCGAAAATCGAGGGCTGTCCATAGAGGCAGAAGTACCATAGTACCCAAAGGAGTACTTAGGCACCAAGAAATCATTTTTTGTAGTAACGATTCTCTGATTATGATTAAATCTTTTATTTCCCCACCCTCCTCGTTCATATTTTTGTACAAATAAAACAACATTTGGTACAAAGATTAGCAATTATATACATTGAAAATTAAAACTTGATTGCGTGTCGTATTTTTTAAAGATTTTGTTTATTGATTCCGAACTCATTTATTCACAAATTTTATGTTTTTGGTTTCCTGTATTTTATTGAAAAATTATTCTATAATATGTTTCGCTGTCGATTAGAATAAAATTATAATTTTCATGCCGTTCAAGAAAATTAATTACGCGCCTTATCAAATGACGCTCGAAGGATATGTTATCAGCAAAGCAATCTGGCGTCTTGTAGCACATCCGATGCGTCCCCGCCCCCGCCAGCCGATATCTCGTCGGTGGGCAAATCCGCCCGCCCATAAATCTGCCTAATCATTTGAATTACTTGTGAGAGGCGCTCTCTTAATATCGCGGCGACAAGCCGACCCATTCCGGAGATATATAGGTAATTATAGTTCTTGTAGTCGGCGCGGGGCGCTGCGCTATGGGCGGTTTGATTTTCGCTTGAGTTTTGATAAAACTACACGCGTTCCAAAATAACCGATAAATAGTACTGTTGTCGTAATTTATCCGTTAACTTAGCACCGATCTTGACTTGTAGATTTTAAAGGAGCATATCGGGAAAGATTTTTGTTTGATTTTGGAAGTGAAAATGATTAGATTTTTTTATTAACTAATTGTTAATGGTTTGATATGTCTAGAGAGCTTAAAAGCTTCAAACACACGCATAAGGATTCATAGGCGCTATTCTTTCTTAATTTTTAGGTAAACTGGGAATGTTCCTTAGCTGTTTCAATGCATTTAACACTACTTATTTTGAAAATACATTTTGGAATACAATAGGTAGCAAAACTAACGCTTCTTAAATACTGTATTAGGGTTTACACTAACGCCATTGTTGTACAAAAAAAAGTGACTGTTTTGCAAAAAAATTTTTTACTGGCAGTGGTCATTTACATTTATTTGGCACAAATGAAGAAAGAATATTTTTCTATTGTTTATAGAATTGCTTAAGATGGTTTTTGTAATACCCAAATAGAAATATTATTTACGAAATATGCAATTGCAATATAAGCATTCCAATTAAATGGGTCGGCAGATAAATACAAGTAATAAGGTATAAAAACATTAAAAGAGATTTATTCACAATATCAGAAGACAGAAATAGGAAGAGCGAATGTAATAACAATAAATAGCAATAAATAAAAGGATTTGGTCCTGGCCCGCATTGTGAGAGCATGATGCTAATCCCATGGAAAAGGAACCCGTGGAGCCGATCGAGATTTTCGTTAATTAGCTGGCAAAGGGAATTGAAAACGTAATGCAATAATTTAGAAATATTTAACGTTTATAAAAAAAATATTGTATTGTTTTTATTATCATATATTAATATATTTACTCCAAGTACCGAATATTAAGTAGAAGTAATGTATATAATTATTTTAATTTATTAATTTGCCATTACAGTTTTGGTATTGATCACAATTGAATAAGGAATAGAACTTTATTGAACACTTTTTTTCGTTGATTTAGGACAAAGGTGAGACACGGATTTTGTTGTTGTGATCGATGACAATGATAACGGTATTTATTGGTTATGAGGTTGCTATAAGTTTCGATAAGGCTATGTGAAATATATACGCAATACGCAACTCTAGGTAAAAAGCAATTCGATTAATCATCTATTATGTATCTACAATATTTATATATAATTTCCAATTTTACCTTTCGTCTAGTTTAGTTTTAATGGAGAAAATATAATAGTCTAAACAATTGTAAGTCAACTTAAAATCTAACGTTAGCTTATCATCACAATAAAAAATTTGAAATTTCTGATTGGGAATTATATTTTGCCTTATTATTGGATATGAATACAGTTCACATGTGCTATTTAGGACACTTAGCAATTTATATAACGACTGAAAATGCGAGACTGTTGTTTTATACTAATCGCTGAAAAAGTACACAGTCATCTGATCTAGAGCGTGTCGTAATTAGTTGTCCTGTTTATGCTTTACATTCGAGTCGATTTTAGGATGATTTCATCAAAAGATAACACTTTTGTAATCACAGAAAACTACTAATTACAACTAAACCCCGATTAGTATTGGGCTAGAGTGAAATACATAAAAGGTCGAAACCCTTCAATATAATACAAAAAGATCGTGGGAGGATACGCTTCAGTGGCGGAGCAAAGAAAAATCTGACACAACAATTACAGCTAATAAGGGAAAAAACTAGTGACCGAGCGAACGACCCCTCACGGGCGTTCAGCGTCTCCCGCGCACTCTGTCCTCGCCGCTAATCCCCGGCAGCAGCGACTGCTGTGGCGATTACTTTAATTGGCTCAATCTCCATTCAAAACCGCCTCCCTGTGCCTTCTCTCGAGCGCAGATTTATGGTGGAAGGGCACCGAGTCCCCGCTGTATGAAGAGCGCCGGGAGACGCGGATGACCGCCACGCCCGTAGGCCGCCACCTATTTGATTACCCTGTTTATACATATACCTAGTAAGACTTTTCATATTTCCATAGAAATTAAATAAATCAGTTATTTTTTTAACTCATCTAATCCGGTCATATTTCTAAATAATATTCATAAAATTTTCTAAAACAATTGCTTATTTTTCAAAAACCTTAATGCAGTATCCAACTCTAATGTGTCGGTTTTTTTTCTTATAAAAGCCTTCATAAGAAAATGTTAAAGGTTAGTAAATAAAACAAATTTGAAATAAAAATTAAATGCCTTGACTTAAGTTTTATCATATATACAATTATTACAATAAGTTAGGGATGGTTGCATCCCTTTTTGAAAGAACCTACACAGTTACTGTGTATCGGTTTTATGTTATCGTATAAAAAATGCTAGCACTATCAGTCAATCACTAACACAGTAATTATTGCGTTTGTTTTGACAAAATTATTAATCAAAAACTTTATATGTATGTGTAAAAACTATCATCTAGAGACGAAATAGGATATATTACGATATGAAAATTCGTCTCAACTTTTGTGTTGGTTGCGCCGCTTATGACCTTTCTAAAAAACAACAACTCTTCTATATCAATCTCGAAGTATTTAAATTTAATATAACTAAGTAAATAAAGTAAAATCTATTACAATAATTATACATATTTTGTGCAAATTATTAACACAGTTCTACCTAGTGTGTGTATATATATTTATATTACATTGCTGTTACTATATATTATTTTGTGATATTTGTGCTTGCAGACTTGGAAGAGGGTGAATTACGTTTGCTTAAAGTATTTCTTCACCTTGCAAAATTATTACTTTCAGATACGAATGAGACGAGGAGCCAATTAAACTATGTCTTAATGTTAAATCGAATAAAAATAATACCTTAATTTGGCGAAAAATAACACATTCAAAGCAATTTCAAAAATTTTAATTTTTTTCATAGAAACTTTTTATACGAAATATACTTCACAACAGTGTCAAAATCATAGACAGCAAATAATTATTGAACGAATTACTTACATAAACAGTTTGATGAACTAAATCTAAAATTAAATTATATTTTATTGTTCGATTTGATTTAATAAATGAAAAAATGTAGACAAGGTGGATGTTTCAGTCAGCGGTCATTTGCTTTGCACACCAAATGTTTTGGGGTTATCAGTCGGGCTCACATTGTTCAAGAGCTTCAGCATGCTCACAGCCTTCGAGGCTGTCTCCACCATATATATATTGTAATACTGTGATAATGAAATATGATAAAGAAAAACCTATCTATTTTCATATCGATTTTATTTGTCTTGAGCGTTAGAGTCGCAGTTAAATGGATCGAAAAGTTTCGGCGGTTTTTTTTTATTAGTCGATCTCACTACGAATTTCAGTCGGAGTTAACGCGCCGGCCTCTCCGGGTGACGTCGTGCTAAATCTTCATTTTTGAGGTTGATGACGCGCGTCCCCCGGCGGACGCTGACCGCTAATGTTGATATATCGGCCCACTGCGTCCGCGCCGCACGCCGAACTCCGGTCCGTGTGCCGCACGTAGACTGCGGAGTATCAAGAGGGACCAGCGGTCGAAACCAAAATTTGCCTTTAGCGAAATTTTGGAGTTGAGGACACTTTATTGAGTCCTTTTATTCTGTTAATTAAAAGTTGCCTAGTAACAAATTATTTTTCAGAAATATTATTGACGTGACAACGTCTTATAAATTGGTTTGCCGGGTGACACTTCAAGAAACTGCGTTACGCTCCGCTCACGTTATGCGCTCACAATGAGAGCAGTGAGAGGCACGCGTCCCTTCCACTCGGGCATGGTTAGCCCGCCTAAGAGCAGAGAGACAGACATAAAAGTGAAAGGCACGCGTCCCTTCCACTCGAGCACAGTTAGCCCGCCTAAGAGCGAGAGAGACAGAGACAAATGTATTGCAAGTTATTGTATGTATATTTGTATATAAATACGTATGTATGTGTAAAGGTAAAATAAAATTTTGTTAATATGAAATTCAGTGCGAGATTCTTTGTATAAATTAATGTTTTAAATATAATTCTTTGTATAAATAAATGTTTTAAATTGTTACTATTATTTCATCCTTCTTCCTACTATACGAATGAATATTCACATTAAAATGATTTTACCACTCAAAGTCGTTGTCACGTAAAACTTTCGCCCGTATACCGACTTTACAGGCAACCAATTTTTTTATTTTAAAAATGTTTAATTCGTGTGAACAATGTTGCATTTCGTTTAATCATGAATAGTTAAGAATTACGAAGCTTGGACGATCAATCTAAAAACTTCATATAAGTTAATATATCATATTCATACCATTTTTGTCTATAATGAAGCTATTCAATTTAAAGTGCTGTATAAGTCTTAGATGTTCCTAAATATTTTAGTGTTCAAGGATGATAGGATCAATGAGTGTGTTACGAGTATGTTGTGAATACATTGCAATAAAGATGACTCCATATAAACATGTCCATTTATGTATAAATACATATATTTATATATAGTAATTTATTTACATAGAAAGTAGTGTATTTAGAAGTAAAACGAAGACATCTTTAAAGCAGTACATCTATGACGCACGCACTGTAATACGTACGTTAAATATTCAAGTGCTAAAAAGTTTCTTATAAACAACGTGGGGGAGTTCGATACGTATCTATTTGCAAATATTATCCCAGCTGCGTCCGCGGTTTTGCCTTAACTAGAGGCGTTTTTCCAAATGTTTTTTTCGGGTTAATTTAAAAAAATTGTAATGAAAAAATTGTATTAAAAAAAATAGTAATTGACAGTATATACCAAAAATGGTAATTGACGTCTCATAACTAAAAATATTTCAAATTTAACCTCCTTTAACGTCTTATAACGTAAGTTCGTTATTTCTCTGTTTGCCACAAATATATAAATTGAAGGCTTTTATTAAAGGTCGTGGAGTAAGAAAGGTTTATAAAAAAATAAAGAGAAATGATGAGGAATAGATAGATTAATAATATAAATAATGGAATAAAAGAAAAAAAATAAAAAAAAATAAAACATATTACTTAGGTTGTCTCCCTCGGAGAAAAAAAAACTGGAGAGGACACAAGCTATTTTATTATAATATAATTTTGGTCATAAAGCTGTGGGAGACGCGGTAAACACTCAATGAACACACGCAACCATTATTATAAAAACCATCCAATAAATGTTTTCGTTTTAACGTACTCAACAGGAACACAATGAAAGGCGAGTAGCGAGGGGCTGGCGCGTGCGACTATCGATAAGTAATTTATATTACAACTATATACAAAAAAGAAATAATTTTAAATAGATATCACATTGTTGTTATTAACAATTGCTAAATATTGTTAAATACATTCAATATTGTAGTTGATAGTAAATGTGAAAGCACATTCTACTCAAAAATGCTTGTTTTTTATTAGGTACCTTTAATGACAGATTGCCAACACATACAATCACTAAATAACACCGTGTAGCCTTGATGAATGGATTGATGAGTTGAGAAAGATGGTGATAGTTCCGGATAGGAAATAGGAATTCATTAAAATAAATCGCAATTTTATATTTCACAATATTTATTGACGGCGATTGTAAGAATAAAGAAATAACTAAGTAACTTTTAAAACCTGACTATAAAAAAAGATGATTTGAAACAAATTAAGTAAAATAACTATAAAATCTTAAAAGGATGCTCACCTAATCGATATTTTTTTTATTTTCAAAATCTATTTATCGATCGTCCTTTAGCTTGAATCAATTTTATATATTTGTCTGATACACTCTTTGGATCACTTTCGATTTTAAATCTTTTGATTTTTAAATTTTTGACTTTCAGTCGATGCAACAATTTCATATTCCAAGATATCAATGGAACATTATTGTTAATAAGTATTAAATTTACCATGGACATAATAATATGAGCAGATCTTAAGTCTTCCTGTAAAATGAAAATAGCATTTTGGTTTCAATCTTACGGTTAGGGAATGGCATTACCAATGTAAGTGGAGTCGGATGACGTTTTACAATCAGAGTGAAAATGATACATTTATATAAGAGCGCCTAATGTACAAGATATTTTATCTTAACTCACCACACATTACTGAATCAGCATTCAGAATGGGTGGTAATGTCGAAAAGAATTTATTAATGACGTATTTCAAGTGTAATATCATTACCTACGAAATAAAGATAATTTTAATTTTAAGATACGATAATATATTAATTCTAACGGGAAGATAAAAAGCTGTAATTAGTTTTACAAAAATTTTTCATAAATCTAACTCCTAACGGATTCATTTTTCGAGTATTTGTATTAAGTATTTTAAGTATTGTAGTATTTCAAGTATTTTTCAAGTACGGCCTTTGGAAGCAATATTCTTCTTTTGTAAGCGGCGTTGAAGCTTGATGGCAGGAAATGTTTAGAACAGATACAGCTTGTTCTTGCCAAATTATAACAGGCTTCCGTCCAAATTTGTCTCTGTTTTGGTTCTTTAGGATACCTATAACGTAATAATTAAAATCGTATTATATTACTACATATCTTCAATAATTAATGTAAATTTTGTATTATCACAAGTTATGTTTTATAGGTAAGTAATTTGTATTTGTTTAATTTATAAAAACATATAAACTATTAAAAAACGCGTGATATATTTTTCCATTACAGATATCGATAATTATTTAAACTAATTATAGTAAACACTAGTAAAAGCTGGAAAACTTCACTGGTAGACTAATCGCTTGACAAATCTGGACAAATTACAGCGAGCTGCATACTACACAGCGACTCAAGTTCAGAGACAAGTCTATCATCTATTTATATTTACGTCTCCATTTGATAGCAAAATTAATATTTACTTTGAATAAAAAATTGTTACTAATTTTATATGATAAAGCGTAATAAACATTTACTGATGAAATGTTATGTTATCTTTCTTGAGGCTTGATGTATTTGATTTGTTTTTGCAACTTCAAACAGCACAAACAGGCATTTTAGACACAATTTAGCAAGCGTGTTTACAAACAGAAAGTCTGTGCGCCAGTCGGAAGGCAAGTATTTTTATTCGACGTGCTAGATACGGTGGATAGTATTTTGTGACCAGAGGGTTGATGAGCCGCGACAAAGCATCTCCTCTACAGTCCTTTTTCCTCCGAGTTGTCTCCTGATAGGCGCCACCTTCTATTATTTTATCAGGATACTACTCTAAGATTCCTCTGACAAATTCCGCACGAACCGCTAGAAAAAAAGATCAATTTTATAATGCCAGACCTATTATTTTAGATCTAGAGTTAAAATTACGTCCATACATATATGGTCCTGTTTTTAATTATTCTATATGTATTCTAATAATACATTTCATAAATTACCTCATCCTATGCACGTTCCCGAATCGATTTGAGAGTGTCGACAACATGGAATTCCCAATGCTAGACCGACTCGTAATGACGGGTCTCACATATTTCACAAGTCGACAAAAACATTATTGAAGGCAAGTCGCTGGCGCTTTGACGGGTGGTGGGACGGTGCGGAGAGGCCTGGTGCTCCGGCTTTCTTCTACGGCTTCTTCTAAGCAGTCTTCGAAGAGGAGAACCATCTTCTAGTCTGTTTATTTTGCATATCAATGAAAATAAGTCACATTCGT
This sequence comes from Eumeta japonica, assembly GCA_005406025.1. Classification (NCBI taxonomy): domain Eukaryota; kingdom Metazoa; phylum Arthropoda; class Insecta; order Lepidoptera; family Psychidae; genus Eumeta; species Eumeta japonica. The sequence goes on along the minus strand of BGZK01000453.1, from coordinate 13,021 downwards.
TAATACTCGTATGCCGATGACAGTACAGTGGACGCACTACACTCCGGCCACGCTAATATTTGTGTTGTGGAGTGACGAAACTAACCTGTGTCTGTAATCGAGACAGCCTTAGTGAAAACTTTGCAATGGCATAGACTTAACCTTGTCGAATTTAACTTCTGAAAGAACTTTGCGAATTTACGACTAAAAATCTTCCTTCGTTCGTGCTCCTCTCTTTGAATAACCAAGAATCGCGAATATCGAGATTCTTGGTGAAATAGATGGATAAAATACAATTGAAAATAAAAGAAAAGAAATGACTTATAAGTGGGTACATTATAAGAGTAAATAAACGTTTTGGAAATGTACATAGAACTGTTAAATAGAAAATAAATAAGAATATAATAGCATTAAAATCATAAAATGAGAAAACATGTAATAAATAAACATAAAATCTATAAGGCTAAATAAAAAATATTAAATAAATAAAAAATTCACCTCTTCAGTTATTCACAAGTTGTGACGATTTCTAAGCGAAACGTATAGTTTATAAGGGCTGCGGTTGGTACATAATACACGGCATACTATATATCTATATACTAAATGCATATACAAAAGTAAACTAACCGACTGAGATATCAACCCATTGACCAAACAACTGGGTCTAAAGACTTGAAATTTTGTGGAAAGATTATCATTATAACGTAGGCGAGAAAGCATTTTTTGAAATTCAACCCCTAAGGGAGTGAAAATGGTGAAATACTGTTGTATGGAAAACTGATACCGATGAAGCTACAGATATCATCGAAACCGCTGTCGATATTTATTTCAAAGTATATATTTTAGCTAATCATTACTAGTAAAAAACAACATGTATCGTTTTTAAAAGTGACCCTAAAAGGGGTTGATAGGGTTGAAAGGGTTAATAAGGGTTGAAATTTTTATATGAAAAAACGTCACCGTTGAAGCTATTGACAATAAAACTCATATACATTGCAGCTGTTCATTTCATTTTTGGAAAAATAGCTTTACGAGGATGAAATATTTTATGGAAAGTCGATATTGCTGTACGTGTTTTGTCAGTTTTTTTCGTACTTAAACCATTTCTTCAGTTACTGTGAAACTAGCTATATGTTGTACGTGCTAATAAGAAGCTTCAATAAAAAATTGGCTTCATCTCTTATTTCGCATATTTCGTTCACTCATAGAAAGCTACACGTTTCTCGTGTAATATAACTCAAATTTTATTTTATTACTACTAGCATTTCCTACGTCTTCGTTCAAATCAGAGTCGCGACCGGTAGGGGAATCGAAATTGCACACAAGAAGAAAAATAGAAATGAAAAGTCGAGACCGAGATCGAAATCGAGAACGAGATCGAGGTCAAAATCAATTTTTCCATCAAAATTAGAATCACGAGCGTGCCTAGAATCGGAATGAGAAGTATACTGACGTCAAGATTTAACCGCGACCGGGATCAAGAATGGAATTCCAATCTTCTTAGATCGAGACCGGAGTCGGGATTAAGTGCGGGCCCGAGACCGTCAAGAACGGAGTGGCTATCGGGATTTTGATTTCGCGATGGGGCGATATATAAGACGAAGGAATTCATTTTATGTCTACGCGGTCAGAGTCGCGGGCAAAAGCTATTATTTATTATATACTTGTCAATGCATAATACAACTGTATCTACAACGGCATTTAATCTTTCGTTTACAAATTATCTCTACGGGAATATTAATGAATATGAAATGTGTATTTCTATGAAAACACCACCACATTTCTAATTAGGAACGTGAAATTAAATATACGGCCTAGGGGACAACTTGATACTAATAAAATACAGAAGTTTTAAAATGCTTGTAGGTTTTAGAGGCACAAAGTATGTCTATTCGAATTCTTAGTTGAAATCTATTCTATGGTTAGCACAAAATTAGCAATAACGTAAAATGAAACAGAGGGTAAATGTCAGATTTTTTTTTTCACCATAAGAGCGGGTTCACATAGTTGTTAGATGTGTACGCTTTTAATACTAATCAAAATACGAATGTATCGGGCTTATTAAAATCTTCGTTAAAAAATTAGACGTAACTTATTATTTTGAAAAAAATTGTTAAACAGATCGGGAGATGGTGAGACAAAATCCAGGTTGTTTGTACCAGTATGGTGACTCTTCAGAGGTCTAATTATCTCATGACGACAAGGAAAATGATGGCCACAGCACTGCGAGCGCCGGCCCCATCGCGGGGGCGTTCGTCGAACATGTCGGATAAATTACGAGTGTCGAACGACTTGTTCCACAAAAATTCCTGTTTTTTCCGATAGTCGATGAAAAAAGAAGTAGGCGGTAGCGTAACGCCATACTTCTCCGGTGTGACTTATAGCCCGCTACATCGACGAGAACACATTAATTTAAAAAAAAACAATTCAACCATTTGTACCAGGCTAAGTTTTGCATAGCTAATCATCGTCGAGTAGCCATTCACTAAAATCACCGCCATACTTTTCCAACGATACCAAATAGCAACCATATCGCCTCATAAATGTAATTTTTTTTCGTAACGATTTGCACCAGTATGACATTTGGTTTTTGGCAAGTATTCTGATACAATGTGACCGTTATTATATTTGCCATAGTTCTATTAAGGGGAAAAAGTGGTGTCTAGAACTAAACTAAACTAGAACAATCTGGAATCAGAACCGAAAGAAAGCCGAGACAGGAATTAGGAGAAAAACCGGAATAAGAGTCGATAGCAGAATCGAGATTGAAGCCGGAACCGATACTGAGATCTATATCAGAATTAAGCTTAATATTGCAAGGGGAGCTGTAAGGGAATCGGTATAAAAAAACAAACTCCTATATCCGTGCGAGCAAAATTGCAATCTGATTAACTTCTTTATATTATATAATCTAGCATAACATATTATACACTAATATGATTATTTGATCAGTTCTTCAATTTATCTGTGAAAAATAAAATATTTGGTACTTTTTAATATTTGTTGGATGTTTTCAATTAAATGGCAGAAACGAGGACAGCCACATTCTCACAACTTAATTTGGTTTCAAAATAAAATTTTACCGAATCAAATAGATGATATCATCAAGGCTGAGTTTCCAAACCCGGAAGAATATCCTGATCTTTATAGTATAATCGTAAAAAACATGGTTCATGTCCCGTGTGGTGAACTAAATAGAAGTTATCCGTGCATAAAAGATGAAAAATGTACGAAACGTTATCCGAAGCTATTTTTGAACGAAACAGTCACAGGCGAAGACGGATATCCAAAATACAGACGTCGATCACCAGAACAAGGCGAATTTACTGCTAAAGTTAAAATACGAGACAATGAAGAAATTCAAGTTAACAATCAATGGATGGTTCCATATAACCCACTTTTATCTAAAATATTCAATGCCCATATCAATGTTAAATATGTTCTGTAAAATCGATAAAGTGTGTTTGCAAATATATTGATAAAGGCTGTTTTTACGGTAACCAAAGAAAACCAGCATGTTAAGATAGTACAGTATCAAATGGGTCGTTACATTAATACCAACGAAGCGATTTGATGAATTTTAAGTTTTCCAATACACGGTCAAGATCCGCCGGTTCTCCATTTATCCGTCCACTTAGAAAAATGGACAATGTACTTTTCACTACAGAAACGGCACAAAAAGTTGCGACAGAACTACCGACACGAACAACTTTAACAGCCTTTTTGAACGATGTCAGAAAGATCAATTTGCTAAGACCTTACTTTACTCAGAAGTACCAAGCTATTATACATGGAATACAACAAGTAAACAATTCAATCCTCGAAAACGTGGAATGCCAGTAGGACATGATGGAGTGTTCAAGGGTAACACAATAGGACACACAGTGCACCCAATAAACGCTGAATGTGTATATCTACGTTTATTACTTCACACTATTCGTGGCCCAAAGGCCATGAATAGTGTGAAAGTCTAATTTTGAAAAACTAAAAACTGTCGATGGTTACATTTGTGAGACATATCACGAAGCATGTCAAAGATGGGGTCTACTAGAAAACGATAATCGTTGGGAGTTAGCTATGAACAAACAGCCCAAACGGCAACAGCAAATTAAATTCGTGAGCAATTCGTAATTATATTATCGACATGTAATCCTTCTAATCCAAATCGACTATTGCTAAAATATTGAGAACATATGAGCGACGTCATTTGGCTGAACTACGACAATAAAATTCAGACTTAGAAATTAATTTTAACGAAGAAATTTTTGACAAAGTTTTGATATTGATAGATTAAGCAATATCTGACCAAACGTCAATACAACTAGGTGTTCAATCTCCTAAACGAAGTCTCCAAAACGAAGAAACAAATTGTAATATTGACGAATTAAGGCTTTACATCCAACACAACAAACCCTTATTAATTGAGAGTTAAAAACAAGCATATGTTATAATAATGGATTATTATGATATAAAAAAGAGTAAGGTGGTATAATATTTTTAGACGCACTTGGCGGCGCAGCGAAAACATTTTCGGTAAATTGAATTCTGGCTGAAATCCGTGCAAAAAAAGAAATTATTCTGGCCCTGGCAACATCTGGGACAGCGGCAACACTTATGGATGGTAGACGAACAGCGCATTTTAGTTTAAATTTACAATGAAATGTAGCTGACTATAAATTCTCTGTATGTAATATCACAATATCATCCGCAGGTGGGGAACTATTGAAACAGTGCAAAGCCATTATATGGGGCAAGAGCACAATGACACATAGGAAATCACTAGAATCACTCAATAGAACACTTCAAGATTTACGTGACAACAGGAATGTTGTCACGTAAATCTTGAATGTATGAGAGATGTATTGTTAACGCTATCAGGCGATTTTCGTCAAACGCTACCTGTCATTCCGAAATCAACGCCAGCGGATGAAATTAACGCTTGCTTAAAGAAGTCGGTCATCTGGGAACACGTAAAAATAGTTAAATTAACAACACATATGAGGGCGCAAATTTCACGAGATGAAAAGGCACAATAATTTTCTGAAAAACTATTACAAATAGGAGAGGGCACCTATCCAATAGACGAAAGTACTGGCCAAATCACATTAACTACGGAACAACTTCTAAATTAAGTATATCGAAGTATTGCTGAAAATTATTCCAATTCAGAATGGTTACGCGAACGAATTATTCTAGCCACGAAGAACGACATTGTCAACGGCATCAACAACATCATCCAGGAAATGATTCCAGGAGAAGAGAAAATCTACATGTCAATAAATACAATGACTGATGAACAAGAAAGCATCAATTTCCCTACTGAGTTTTTAAATTCATTAAATGTTCCAGGAATGCCATCACACTGTTTAAAGTTAAAAGTTGGTTCACCAATTATTTTATTACGAAATCTGAACTTGCCGAAACTGTGTAATGGTACGAGACTCTGCATCAAACAGTTACAAAATAACATCATTGAAGCCAGTATAATGACTGGTAAAGATAAGGGGCATATAGTATTATACCACGGATACCTTTAATATCAAATGCATTGCCCTTTACTTTTAAACGCTTAAAATTCCTGGTGAAGTTGGCTTACAGCATGACTAATAAATCAATCACAGGTCTAAACATTCCAATACTGTGGTGTTGACTTAAATGAACCATGTTTTGCATACGGCCAATTATATGTCGCATACTCACGAGTAGGATCATCTCGAAAGCTGATTTACAGTCCAGACAAGACTACAAATGTAGTCTATAACCAAGTATTGTAAAAATAAATAAAAATCGTAACTAAAATAAAAAGTGTAAATATATAATATAATACAATATGTAAATAATTGTGTAAAAGGAAACATAAATTTTCCATTTACTAAGGTGTTTCTTATTTCAATTTATAATTATTTCAATCGTTAAGTAGTTAATTAATTTGGTATACTCTATAATCTATGTACTCCATATGTTTAATGGTTAAATAAGACTCTCAATATCTAAGATAGAGGTCTATGATATCTATGTTAAAAAATGGATCCTTAAATATTTTTTATACCATTAAACATGCGATGTATTTTAACCCGAGCAACGCTGGGTTTCGCTGTTAGTATATGTATACATTATACAAGCGAAATACCACTGACTGACACACTCGTCACGAGATCGCAGAAACTACAGACCCGATTGACTTGAACTTTGGCATTGTTACTCTTTTCGGGATGTAGACGTTCACTAAGAACGGGTTTGGCGCAATAGTGTCCAAAAAAATTTTTCATCTGTTTGTGAGCTATCGATCCTATAGATCTCCGAAACTATAGGATCGATTGCGGGCAAAAGCCAGTTATATTATAAGGGTGACGATCCTAGATCGCATCTACTGATTAGTATTGGCATCGTTCAAAATTTACAGCTATTCTTTATGTATTTATACAAATGAGGAGTGAATAAAATGAGTTTAAGTACTGTTGTTTGTTACTATATTGTTATCAAGGTATTGAAAACGGTAAAGATAATTGTTGATTAGAGGATCGCTAACAAATAGAATAAACAAAAATCGCAATTTCGAATTGCAAAACAGTCGGGCTACTCTTAAATTTTTGCTTTTATTTACGTTACGCAACGTCTCTCTGGTTTGAAAAGGCTGTCTGTCTGTTTGTCTGAGGTCGGACTTATGATGAACTCAAGCACATCTGCTTTAAGGTCAGTGGGTTCACGGCCCCGAGACGTGAATTGTATGGAACAGGTGATTTATTCTGTAAAACGAATTACGATCAGTTTACTGTTACGCAAATAAAAAGTTTAAATAAATAATTATTTCGATAACTGAAAAAATAAATAAGAAAATAACCAAAACTATTTTCTTATTTTTTTTTCAGTTGTCGAAATAATTACTATTGAGCCTAAACAGCAATTCAAAGAGATTTCTTCTTCATTTTACAAAAGGTGTCAATATTCATTGTAATATACTAAAAAGAATTAGTAAAAGAAACAAAAAAATGTAAAGGTTGCCAGTGGCAACACTTTGTACACTTTTGCGGCAACTTTTTGTACACTTTTGAAGTATGACTTGTTAAGTAAACACATACATAAGCAATAAAATACAATAAAAATTAATGTATTTCTGAGACTATTAAATATGAGCAACTTTTAGTTATTAATGAAATTAAACTATCACACTGTTATTAAATTCTTTATCAGACCAATATAAGAGCCAAAAATATATTACAGAGGAAATTAATATCGCTTACTACAGAAAATATTTCTCTTCGATGTCAGCTTTTAAAAAGAGGTCGAGTGCATTTAAACATGGGAGTTAGAGCGAGGAAGGCCCTCGCGTCTGCCGGCTTGTGGAAGCTTCTTCGCATGAAATTTTAGAAAAAACGGAAAAAATGATAGCGAAAGACGGTCGAATGCAGAGCAAATCGATAGTGGAGGTAGTTGGTCTTTTTGTCGAAACGATAAACAATATATAAAGTTAATATATTAGTTTCTAATACCGCAAATTCTCACGCCGCATTAGAAGCATGCGAGCGTGAAATTTTGCAGTTTTTGAAACCATGTGAGGAACGTCATTGGATGAAATATTTTTGGAGATTAAACCTGGGGCTTGCATTATGACCATGAGGCAAGCAAAAGTCGGTATGATGGCGTATTAGAGTAGCAGGAATTCCAAGAAATTAATGAGATGACCATGGCCAATAGCTTTACACACTTTACATAAAACACTATGATGTCAACATCACAGGAGCGCACAATGTCAATAAACTAAAGTAATTAAGATCAGGTATTAAAAAAGGAAGGGGTTAATTAGTTAAAGGTGTGTTGGCTTTGAATGACAATAGTTCAGTTCAGACCCATCAGATTGTAAAGCCTGCCGAATGTGAGTACTGGTTTAAAATTTTGGACATCCGTTGTGTAGTCCAGACCTTGCTCTCAGGGACTACTTGATATTCTCGAATCTAAAAAAAGATCTTCGAGATAATAAAGTGTCGATGATGATGGTTATATGAAATGAACGACAGTTGTGATAGAATATTTTGACAATAAAATGGAATCTACTTTTATACAAATTTTAAAAAAGCAATTGTCTAGTCCATTACATGAAATGTAATTTTTTGAACGATATTATGGATTTGAATTGGTTAGTTTCCGAACGTAGCACCGATTACGGAAATGACAGTTCAACTGTCACTGATGTTCCGGAATTACGCCACTTTTTACTCGAGCGGCGTTGCGGTTCGGACGTGGCTCGACCGCACTGTCGAACTCATGCCGTTACTAATTTTAAACATATACATGTAAATTTTTGTATAAACAATGAGTATAGACAAATGTCATATTTCATATTTATTTTAAAATTTCAGGGTTAATAATTTTTTAGCAAGGAGAGTTTGTCTAGAGAATGTTTTCTGTTTCAAAAATTGTAATTTAACGAGATACTTTTTGGAAAATAATAATTAGTCATTAACATTTGAAATTAGTAATTAAACATCACATTTATCAGTTTTATTCAGAGAACAACATTTTCAATTATTAATTAAAAGCCGATTTCGTATGTCTGCTTGGACTAGACTTGTCCTAGGAAATGGCATTTCCAGATGCGATAGAATTCATTTGAGTAAGGAAATATTATTGTGCAATTTTTTAATATGTGTATACAATGAACGAACTACGCCCGGGGATTGTTATAGCGCGAAGTTCGAAACGTGTAGATGTATCAGCAAGCTAATATCGCAAATTCCGATATATCGGCAAACGAACGATATCGCCGATATATCGATATCCGATATATCACGAATTATGAAGTTTTCTAAAATTGATTTTCAAGGAAGTATAAATAGATTGGACACAAAACGGTAAATATAAATGAAAATGACTATTTTCGCCAAGTACAACGACACTGAGAGGACGACATCCTCTATGCGCCGGCTTGCGCCCCGCTGCGGGAGGACCTGTTGCGTTACTCCCGCTCCCTGCCCCTCCCGCGGCGCCGGGGCTGGATTGACACTCGCCGCGCCTCACTCCGCGCCGCTGACAAACGATCTCGTCATTGGAGCGCCGACAACGATGCCGCCTGACGTTTAAAGGTTGAACGCCGCCGTCCCGATAAATCAAAATTGACTGTGAGGTTTTTTCGTTTGCGAAATTAAATATTCGACATTGCACGTTTCGCATGACCTTTGATGTAGATACGTCTAAAAATGTTTACGGTTATTGTAGCGCGATGCCCGTATCGAAATGATCGAAAGCGGGTCCGTACGTAACGGATAACACAAATGATGCCTTTTTATTTTCCGTTAAATCGTTAAAAATGCTTTTAATGGTACGATAACGACTGTCTACTTTTACGTCTTTTCGCTATACAACTAACAAAAGTGAGAATATTATCAATGTATTGTTCGATTAAGTTAAGGAAAAACATTAAAAGTAGATCGTTTAATAATTCCCGCTCTCCAGCGCTGCAGCCTTAAGCCTAAGGACTGGATGCAAGCCACGAAATGCAAGCTACGAAACCGCGTTCGAATCTACTATTCCCCCTAAATGCGTGTCTATCTGTATGTATGTGTCTGGAAGTACGATATATCTTTATGCACCGTATCTCTGCTCTCAATATCACTTTTTTCCTGCTATTGCAATGTTCTAAACTTGCACATGCATGCATAAATGCATTGCATGTTCTAAACTTGCACGCGCTTATCTATCACCAGAGTATGAATGATCCGTTGAATATTTCTTCAGATATTGTTACATTAAATTAAAATAAACAAGAAGACTTTCTGGGTTACATTTAAAATATCATGCTACTACATAAGTACACATAGTCTTTCGTTAACGGATTGTACTATTAACAATCATCGTTTGTTATTGGAGCATCCAACGATATAAAACGATATGTCTCGTTTAAAGAAATAAAATAGTCGTTTAGTTTGAAATATGTCAATATGCTAGTGGTTGCGTATTACGCTTTGTACTTACTTTCACGACTGGTGCATGTCATCCCGCTGCATGCGCGGGCATTCTCTCTCATACAGTCTTCTTTTTAATTGAGAGGATTAGGCCTCAAGTTATCAACGAAGTGTCGATATTCAGGACCGACCACTTGAGCTGCTGTATATGGCACAGACCAAGCGTTTGAATTTGACATAAGTTACAAAATTAATTTCGTAGCTTCGCCCGTATTTAGGGATTTGACTACTCAGCCAGTTTAGGCCTGATGTATTAAATTTGTTTGAATTTTTTACATATTTAACCTCTAATGCAAAAAGGGGAGTAAATTTGACATGTCTGTCTATGACATCGTAGTAATTAAACGCATGGACCGATTTCAATACGGTTTTTTTATGTTTGAAATCTGACGTGATCGAGATGGTTCTTAGCAACGATTCAAGAAAATCTGATAAGCCGGTTTGGAGATTTTCAGCAGTTTTCCAGTTGATAAATGGATTGAAACATCTTCCAAAGGTCTGATCGAATCGAAATTCGATATTATGTTACTACGATAACATTAGAACATAGTAGCTTTAAACTTATGGCGCAGGATTACCTGGAATTTGCAAGATACGCAACTCCTCAACCGATACACAGCAGAGGTATTGTGTTTGGGCCCATTAGAATGGTTTCAACGAATAAATTAGAGACAGGCAGATTAGCCTCCGTCCGGGGTTCCGTCCATGGACGTAGAATGAATTTCTTGATCTTGCGTATTGACCGAGCATGCTCTATCGCTATCCCGTGCTTGATTTGTCCCGGTCCTATTTTCGATACCAATTTGTCTCAGTCGCGATTCCTATCGCGATACTGCTTTTGATTCTAAATTCAGTCTTGATCTACGTAGATTCTGATTCTGGTCTCTCAACGTCCCGGCGCTGTATATAATAAGACATCGTGGTGTTCGGTACGTAGGACAGAGTAGGAACGTGGACGGTAGTTTACAGGAATCAAGGTAATTAATGATTACTAATTGGTAAGATAATGGAAAGATATTAGTAGGTTAATGGTTACAGTATGGTATGAATGTTGTAGTATACTGGAGATTCACAAAAACAAAACAATAGTAAAATATGATGATATTTTTAATGCATTTTAATTAGTGATAGTAGCTTCAAGTCAGATCTCGAAAGTGTTTTAAATATTAAAATACTTTTAAATAATAAAGCATACATTTAGTATTTAATTAAAATATCAAACTCCTGATTTTCTGGTTTGCTATTATGGTAAAGCCGGTCTCTTAATGAAAATTATTACACAGCTTCCTTTGATTGAGTTTACATATAAATCATGCCGTGACTATTAATTATATGTAATGTTTAAAAAGCAGAGAATAAATTAATTTATAAATTCAAAAAACCGCTAACGTAAAAAAATATCTCTAAAAATTAAAAGAATGATACATAGTGACCATTATGTTGAATATAAATAGTACGTAATATTTTTATGCAAGCGTCGACATGTGTCGGGGGACAGCTAAGTAGATAAATAAAATAACAAAATACAACTTAAATGATAAAGTATGAATTTTAGATACAAGTAAACTACCTAGGTCTCGTAAATAGATATCAAAACATAAGTGTCTGATTGATGCGTCTGTCTTAATTAAGTCTTAGCGGTCTCCCGAAATGACGACGTTTGGACTGAAATTTAACGACATTTCATGCGTTGGGCGCATTGAAAACTTTTGGAATTAATGAGAAAAAATATCCTATGAGTGGTCAAAAATGAATTTATTGTTTTCAAAATATTCTATGTTAGCATAAATGAAATTTTTCATACGAATAAACCAACGTTACTATGTTCCACACCAAATCAGACGCCCCTTCCTTGCATTTGGTAAGCATAGCATTGCACCAAGTGACGTGGTTGGTTATTTGAGCCTCAGTCAAATTATGTGGGATCCACCGCGAGTACAGCTTTTTCATACTTAAATGTTTATGTGGGATTGATTCGATTTAACTCATGCCTATGCTTAAGAATGTCAGAATCTCATGATAGGTCACATGCGTGTCTGTTTCGGTCATACGGCGTACAGGATCAATGCTTTGTTGTACACAGCGGTCGGCGGGCGACTATCATGAATCTCGCCACTGAGATTGATACGATCGCTATTGAATTTTGTAAACTAGTTATAAATAGTCAACTTACATGGTGCTTCATCGCCCAAAGTAGTTCGAAGCCGAGCTAGGCTTTGCTGAGGTGTCAAGTTACACTTAAAATTGTAGAAAATCTTATTATGAAAATCTTAATGACTTAAATCCATAGTGGAAATGACGCCACAATGTAAAAGCAATTGACAGTTACATTAAACAAACTGTGTTCTACAGCTAAAGAGTTTTATTTTCAAATGTAGTAATTACTTTTTAAATGTCATTAAGTGACCAATTTCAGAAACTTATAATGCACTCTACGCATTGAACTTATAGGGTCAATACGTATTATTTTTTTTAGTTTTAGAGGCTATTTTTGCGTCTAAGGCTTTTTAAATTTTTAATATTGATAATTCATATACTATATTGATAAGTATATTCAATTTAATTAAATAAAATTGACTCGATTTTGTCTCTTATGCCAAAATATGAACATTCCACAAGGTTCTAATAAACCGCAATTTTAAAACTTTACACGACTGTACCTGTTCATTATTGAAAATAAAAAATGACGATGCGTCAAAGATTTCGCCTCCATATTACAATGAATATAAATCTGTATGAAGACGAATGCTAATCACCTAACAATCTAGACCTTGAATAAATTAGTTAGGATAAAAATTTTGCAAGGCGTTCGTCTGTGTTGTAACTCTAAATAGTTATTCATAAGTCGTTGGTCTCAAAGACAAATGCCATCGCCTACGCTTACAAAATACAAAAAATCGTTAACTTCTCTCAGAAAATACTTTTAAAGCAATTAACTGTGATGTAATTGTTGTGTATAGGAGAATGAAAGTTGTAAATGGGATTTAGTAGGTCGAGAGAAAATTTTAAATCATATGTTAAAAGAATTTGGAACTATTTTGATTGAATAGTAGATTAACCAAATGTTTTGAAAATTTATATTA